>JAQISU010001235.1:18522500-18865000 GCA_029339505.1 Unio delphinus
TCTGTCAATTTTTTTTTTATGTAGGACGGGGATTTTTATTCTTACATAAAGTTTCCTTCTCCGGCATATGCCTCGTACCAGCTAGAATAGTCCACGACAAAGTCGGTATATCACCCACCACATATAACTAAAGTAACAGTTTGTTATTTTTTTAATTATTTGTTTTTGTTTTCTTGTCAAGACATAATGCATTGTATGTTTAAAGCAGATTTAAATATTGAAACATATTTACGATTTTTGTATAGAGACAGAAAGAAATGTTATCTATAAGTTGAAGACGTCTAATAATGCTTATCCACAGAAAAACGGCATGCATTAGAATTGTAAGACTATTAAGCTCTGTGTGTGTGTGTGTGTGTGTGTGTGTGTGTGTGATTTAAAACAATAATGAGGATGAATTATATAACTTACTGGAAATGCCCTGACCTAACACATATATAAAGCTGCAGATACATAAATTAATTACAAACGTGTCAATGTTTTGAACCATGGCAACTTATTTAAAAGCTCCAATCTCAAATTGCCATGAATTGTGAGCACAATAATAAAAAAAAATAATGACACATTTTATTCTTCTAAAAACGTTTTAAAATTTATTATTTGTCATTTATCAGGAATGTACTACTTACCTGAGAATGAATTTCATTCAGTTTTTCACATTGCTGCCAATTGCACTTGTATAGTTACATCACATGTCAATTTGGCTAGAGGTTGTTAAAGCACATTGAACTGATAATTTATAAAGATGTTTACATAGAACTTTGTTTCCGATTTCAATCGTCGTTCATAAGTCTCAGTTGAGATTCAACTTCTTGTATTTGGTACTTAATGCAATCACATACAGGACAATTAGCAATTCACAGATATGCTTTTCAGCGTCAACGAGCTTAAGCACGCCACACCTGACTTGGATAGTTTAAATTCAAGATGAAACGGTGAGTACCTTGGGTTTATTAAATATGTATGTTTATAATTTTTGCATAACACATCTTCGCACTTAAATTCGATGTGTGGGGGATTACAATTATTATTATATGTTGCTGTATTGAGTACGTACAGGTTCTCAGGTACGATTGACTATAATGGTATCACTAAACCGAAGCGAGAAAATAACTGAAGCGGAAGATGAAACCGCTAAAAGAACCAATATACTTGTGAAATATAAACACCATGTAGCATTGTAGATTTAATTCAAATAATCGGCGCCGAGACCACCGTTTGCCTAGTTTTGGCGGGAATTGCAGACGATAGCAAAATATCGTATGGATGCCAGTTGGGGCCATATTAATAATATCCGGGTGTGGCTGATGACGTAAAATAATTTCGTTTTGGCTACGTGTCCATTCGAAATTATAGTAGTTGCACAAAGTAGTCTCAGTTTAATTATCAAGCTATACTTGGTGGCCATCGGAAATAAAATGATTGATATGGCCCCAACTGGCATCCATACGATATTTTGCTACAAAGAGTTTGAGACCGTTTTGGCGCAAAAAGAGAAACTTCGACTACTCAGCGAACAAAAGAGAAACAACGGCCATACCGTGGAGATATAATCCAAATTGATAATTGATTTACATGAAGTAAAATTCGAATAACCGACCATTTCTTTCGAACGCCTCAGACTACATTTAACTCTCATGGGAGACGTCTGTGTCTTTTTTTCGATTGGTGAACGATGAAGTAATCGCGAGTACCAGCACGATTCCGATTCTTGTTTTGAGTACCCACTGTGTGGGTTACTACATGTATATGTCTTTTCATTTAAAATGATGTTATTCCAACATGAGTTTCACTTTTATATAAGCACGTTATTTTTCATCATTTACATTTAGTTCTTCTGATCGCATCTCAGTAATTTATAATTTTTTATCTAATCGCATATATTACCCATCGTCGCTGGGAAAAGGAGTTAGATGTGTTGCTATTACATGTAGATGCATTGATGTAAAAGTAAAAATGTTACTAAATTAGGATAATAATTGTACATGTAACTCGAGTGGCGATGTAATTCAGCACGCATTCTTGTACAATAATGTCCCATCTGGAAAGTCAAAAAATGTCACGTGAAACAAAGATGGCCGCCAACTAATAATCCATGCGCTGTGTTTTTGGGGGTCATTTGTATTATGATAAATTTATATATTGCCATGGTGAAAAAACGCTGCAATAAAATTCAAGTAGACATTTATCTTGCATTAAAAAGATAGGCAAAAGTTGTACAATTTGTATTTATGTATTTATCTGCTACTCTATACGTGGGTAATATAAAAAGAACGAACGAAGCTATCTATAAATGTAATTAAAAGTGTCCGCATTATAAAGGTAATTGTAATTTGAATTTATTTATTTTAAAGAAAAACTATAGTTTGGCAAATTTAAGTAACATATACCATTTTATTATATACTCATTTTTTCCTCTCCGTTATGTTTATATTGTCCGAACAGTGCAATTTTTATTATATTGCACTATTTGTTATTTTGTCGAGAAATGGTCATGACACCAAGGCATTACTATACGCTTATGTCAATATCCGAGTTATAGAAACATGCATAGAAAGTAGAAAGACCGAGTTGATTTTAAGCATAGACAAAAAGAAGAATTGGAGCGATTTTTACAACAACAGAAAGAAGAAGAACAAGCTTTTCTCCTTCAACAGCAGGAAGAAGAAGAAGCAAGAAGGAAACACCAGGAAGATACAGTAGCAGCAACAGAGAAGAAAGAAGACCAATGACAGAAAGAGAATAGTGAAAATCAAACGGTCACGACGGTACTTTTAGATATTTTAGCAGAGTTGCGGAGTCTGAAACAAATGTATCAGACTTTTTTATCACGACCGAAGAGATAAAGACCTTCTCGAGCTAAACAACCCAATGTGATTACGTCTGCCGTACCACCTTTATTGATTTCTACCAAATCATTGACAGGAACCACCAGTCCCGAAGTAGGCCTTGGCCGTGGCAAAGGCTTAAGACAGTTAAAGATGGTTACGTCCGGTTTCTGAGTTTGTTTTGTTTTAAACAAACAAATACGCAACGGTCCTTTTCAGGATCACTCAAATCTTTCGAAAAGAAATATTATTTCAATTGCCTAATTCAATGAAAACTCAAAAGTCCTTTTTTAATTTGTTTTTTAAACCCATGATGTACGTGTGCGTGAATGAAGTGTAGGTTGCTATTCTATAAAAATCAAAACCAAGAGACACGTTTTTTTCTCCCTGGTGTATTCTGGTACAAACGTTACAATCCAATATCACAACATAATATAACACAATACCACTTTAAAAAGTTCATAGGCTTCTTCTGTTTACTCTATCTGTGTTTTCAATTTCTTTACTGTCACACGTTTTTCTTTTTATTCTTCTTCCTCACTTTCGTTTATTCTTTTCTTGTCTTTTTGAACGTGTCGATCTTCTTCCTTTGGGGAGGTTACCTCTTCCTCCTCCTCCTGTTCAGAATTCCTCTCCCCTCCTCTTCCTGCTCTTGTTGTTTCTTAGGGCAGTTTCGAGACCAATGACCTTTCTCTTTACAATGATAACAGGTATCTTAACTTTTGTCTCTTCTGGTACCTTTTTTGTTTTTATCACGATCTAGACATTCTGTAGCCCAATGTCCTTTCTTCTTACAGATATAGCAAGTATCTTGACTTTTATCTCGAAAGGAGGGAGAGTAGTCCGTTGGATTGTCTAAAGAAAACTTTCGTATGACACCACGCAAAGCTCTGATCAGAAGTTCAACTTGTGTAGGGTCTTCCATCGTTCTGGTCAATGTGAGAGTGAAATGAATACTGAAAGGTTAGACACTGATCCTTTATATATACACGGATCGGACATGAATATATAGGGATCATGGTCTTTAAAATGTAGTCATTTAACTTTTTGCAGACAAGATGAAAAGATCGTATCATGTTGTCGAGAAAGGAGAAGACAGTAAGAGACAGAAACGTAATGTATCGCCTCGCACAGTAGCTGAAGTCTTGGCTCAAATTCATGCCAGTGATTTTGAAGATGACATGACTGAGCCCGAATCCAGACCCAGACAATCGACGTTCAAGCAAAGTTCACCACCCTTAGTAAACCCTGAAAAGTACTATCACATTCGAGAGACGGAAAAGCGTTCCTCTCGATCATTTAGAACTACGGCTTACACGTATGCAGTAAATTTTAAAGATTTCAAGTCCAATGTACCTTTAGAGAATACAGAAGGGTTCATTACCGAGGTGTGGGATTCTGTGTTAACTACACTGAAAAAGCAATGTCAAGCCAAAGAAGACGATCGCTTGAGACTTTCTATTCATCACGATAATTTGAAGTCTCCCGTTTGAATCGAGTTTAGCAGTCCATCACAATTAACACCTTCCAAAGTCATCGGCAAAATTCAGCATGTGCAACAATCCAACGAAACCTTTCATATCACCGATGGAAAAGCGACACTGTTTATGACCCACGTGTCTCTTCCCCAAGGGACAGGACGCAAAAAAGTGTTATTAGTCGACAACCTTCGCAGCATTAAGCGAAGTCTCGTCCAAATTAACAATTCTCAAGACCAGATGTGTTTAGCCCATGCCATCGTTGTGGGACAAACTTATACCAACAAGAACGACACGGCAGAATGGAAAAGAGCCTGGAAAACTATTCAACGATCGGACCGAGCCAAACAAAGAAGTGAAGCAGAACTCCTGTTACAGCAAGCGGGGATATCCAAAGACACCTCTTGCGGCATTTCAGAAATGCAACAATTGCAAGGCATCTTGGCTCCACATTACACCTTGAAAGTACACCCTCAAGAAGTGCGTGGTCCTCTTTTGTTTCGAGGCCACGATTTCAAAAATGGAAAATACATTCACGTCTATCATCACGATGGTCATTTTGATACCATCACCAGTATCACTGCATTCCTGGGATACAGTTACTACTGTGAAAAATGTGACTATGGTTATAACAATCGAGAACACCACAAGCATTGTGGATCGAAATGTGAGGGATGTTTAGCCTCTCAACCCTGTCTAGACAAAGGACAAGTACGAGTGCATTGCCCTTTTTGTCAGCGCACTTTTATCAGTCCTACCTGTTACCAACAACATTTGAAGATGCAAGGTTCACAGCAGAAAAGTACTTGTCAGCTTCTGAGATTGTGCCCTACTTGCGGACAAGTTGGTGGACCCCTTGAACCCCGGGATAGTTTTTACGGAGGACGAACGAATGCCACCTGTTTGCTGTACCAGGCGGACGAGGAGAAGGGAGAAGGAATCAAATACTTGGACGTGTGCTCGCTGTATCCTTACGTATGCAAATATTGTCACTTTCCCGTAGGGCACCCAGAATTGATGACAGAACACATTGACCTGGACAACATTCGACAGTACGAAGGATTGATCAAGTGCAAAGTCTTGCCTCCTACGGACTTGTACCATCCCGTTTTACCTCACCATTGCCAAGGGAAACTGATGTTTCCTTTGTGTCGTACTTGTGCCGAAACGTGCAACCAAGACTAACCTTGTCAGCACACCCAGGTAGAACGCGCCTTGACAGGAACGTGGGTTAGCGTGGAATTGTTTAAAGCTCTGCACCTTGGATACCAACTGTTAGAAGTGTACGAAATTTACCACTTTCCCAAGACACAACAATACCACAAGGGCGACGAGACACAGAAAGGTATATTTGCAGACTACGTATATGCCTTTTTGAAACTAAAACAAGAAGGTAGCGGCTATCCGTCCTGGTGTCACACTCCCGAAGACCAAAAGATATTCAAAGAAAATTATCGGGAGCAGGAAGGCATCACTTTAGACCACATCGAGAAAAACGAAGGAGGGCGATAGTTTGCCTAAGTGATGTTAAATAATTTGTGGGGTAAAATGGCACAACGCCCGTCTTTACCCAAGACGGAGTATTTGTCCGAACCTTGCCGCTACTTCCAGATGATTCCCGACAAAACCAGATACATGAAACACGTGGACGTCATTCGTGAGGACTTGATCTTAGTCAATTACGATGAAGAACTAGATTTTGTAGAAGCCGAAAAATTTGGAAATGTCATCATTGTGGCTTACGTGACAGCCCACGCTCGCTTAAAATTGTACGAAGTGTTAGAACTGTTAGGAGATCGTGTGTTGTATTTGGACACAGACAGTTGCATCTACATTCACCGACCGAACTAGTGTAGCCCTACCATCGAAGGAGACCGTTTAGGAGCTTGGACCGATGAACATCCCGATGACAAGATTCTATGTTTTGCAAGTGGCGGTCCTAAAAATTATTGCTACGAATATCGAGACCCACAAGGAGAAATGCACACCGAATGTAAATTGAAACGACTGACTCTCAATTATCGCACCAGTCGAGTGGTGAACTTTAACGTACTACAAGAAGCTTTACAGTCTGGACATGATGAAACTTTTAAAGTGACCACTCACGAACTGCACAAGGTTGTCCGTTTACCCACACACCAAATCGTCAACCGACCTTTGGAAAAGGTCTATCAAATCGTGTACAAAAAGAGAGTACGACTTCCCAATTACTTCACTTTACCTTACGGTCACGTCGAGATTGGACAGCATATAAAAAAGGGAACTGTCCAAGACCAATAGTTTATTTGTAACTACAACGACCAAGCGACACAAGATGAATTCGTTTAAACAGACATCATTCAAATTCGGGGATTCTCAAGTGGAGTGCGATATTATACCTTGCGATTGCAGTGATGCCAGACGCTGTGACCTTAGCGATTCAGCAGGACATTGTGGGAACTTTGCTACGACTACTACCCCTATATCTACCATGGAATATGATGCTGTGTGTGTCAAACCTGAGGGATGCGAAACCGGTGCCACACGTTATTGTGGACTCCTACAAATTTCACCATACCTGCATCGAACTGAAGTGAGGAGAGTCGAATATTCGTTCCCTACGAGTTTGCCTGAATACTGTCACTTTAAAAGTCGATTCCAAACCTTCAACGATAAATGGCCAAAATATCTGCCTGGACCAACTCCTGAAGAATTAGCCAGAGCCGGATTTTTCCACTTGGGCGAAGGGGATAAAGTCAAGTGTTTCAGTTGTGGTGTGTCAATTTACGAGTGGGAACAGAAAGATTCCGCTTACCTGGAACATGCTCGATGGTCTCCGAATTGTCAATACCTACCTTTAGTGGTACTTTAGTGATTGAAGGTGACAATACTGTACCATGTCGTTTAACTAACCAGATTGGTTTGGAGACAAACATAGACCAGTATATAAACCCTCTCTAAAACATAATATTTAAGGATTACCACTCGAATTGCAAGAGAAGATCTAACAAGGAAGTTTGGCAGGGACTTCCTAAAGAAAAATCTCAATTGGTGACTGTAGAACTTTTGTGTCGTGAAATTCACAAGAGAAAAGTGACAACAATCAACCAATGTGTCAGATTTCTCTGTATCAATGGTGTCTTTTTCCACTGTTTCCAATTTAGTTCGTTTACATCTGAAGATTTTTTTTATCATTCTTTACCTTTACCCTGAATGGCAGTGGCCCGAAATTACACAATATGTTAATCACTTTCGCTTTTGGAAAAGATTTTAAATAATTCTGTGCAGAATATACACTTATGGTCTTCGACATAAAAAAGTATAAAATAGAACTACCATGCCACAACCTTTATAACTTGTGATACAACAGATTCCGTGGAAGGATATCAATGAGAACATTGAAACGGTGGAGGATTACGAACACTTATTACGACAACTGTGTCCCACCAATTGGGGTCGACGTGTAGTATGTGTTTTAGTGACGTGCTTTCTGGGATTTCGTTTACCTGTAGATTCCTTGTGGACACTTTACGAACAATACCTACAAAAAGACAGTATGATTACTCCTTTAAATGTCAACGAGAGACTCGTTCTGTTAAAAGCCTTACGCTTTCATCTGGATACGTCTCGACCTCTACCGGAAAAACAGATTCGTCAACCTTTGCATACGGAAGTGGTGTACGAGGATGTGTGTGTAGCTTGTGATTTACACCTTCATTGGACAGATGTACGTGACTGGAAAAGTTGGCTTGGACAAAAAAAGCATCCCATTATGCTCAAGCGTTGTGTTCGCAAAATCCATCGTCGAGTGAAAAAAGTCGCTTTTAAATCTGGGTTAATGACAGTGCCAGAAGATGAAGAAGAATCTGTCACCGAGGACAATCACTCTTTGCAAGACAGGACTGTCATGGACATTCCCCCACAAAGACCATTCCGAGAGGACACCTATGTGACTGTACCCAATGTAGAGACTATACGAACATAGCACACTACCTCTAGGGTACCTTGGTTACCTAAACGATGTTGTACAGAGACTTGTTTATATACCACTTTGATCGTTATCATGTGTATTTTATTCCTGTACTTATCCATTTGACTTTTATGTATTTGTATCTTTCGTGTTGTTCGAATTTAAACATGAATTGAAATAAACGTGTCTTGAAAAAAGTATAAAAACCTCTTGTCTTGTCTGTTTTTGTGTCAATAGTATCATACCCTACACTACTATGGCTACCTATGCTATTTCTACTCCTTCCTCCTCAACATTCAAAGTCATTGAAGAACACTTAGATCATACTAGTTGGGAGGCCTTGTATCTTCGTCATCCTTTTAACATGTTAGTTGCTGGACCGAGCGGTTCAGGCAAAACCGAATTAGTCAAACGTTTGATCGAACAAAAACAAAACACCATTTGATCGATCGTTCACCTCAACGCATCGTGTGGTCGAACAAAAACAAAACATCATTTGATCGATCGTTCACCTCAACGCATCGTGTGGTGTTGCAAAGAGTGGCAATCGGCATACAGCCTCTTGCAAGAAAGTCAAGGTGATTCCATTGTTTTTATGGAAGGCATTCCTAGCGAAGACGATGGAATCGTGTCTGACCCTAGTCAAACTCATTTTGTCATTTTTGACGACATGTTAGGAGAAGACGAAGAAGAAATTAAATTGTGGTTTACGCGTAAAGGGCATCATCGTAATGCCAGTGTCATTTACATTACACAAAATGTGTTTCAACAAAGTAAAGCCCATCGTACCATTAGTCTCAATGCTCATTACGTGGTCTTGTTTAAACGTCCTAGAGATAAATCGCAAGTGCAAGTCTTAGCCAAACAGTTAGGAACACCTTGGCTGACTCATGCGTACGGTGATGTCACTCAAACCCCATACGCTTGTGGATTTATAACCCACCACTCCCGATTACTTGGATTTCGCAGCGACTTGTTTCACGACTGGTGTCAAGACGGAGGACCTGTCGTGTACACGTCCTCGTCGTCGACATAACAACAACAACAACAAAAAAAACTATAAAAACCTCGGTCACTTTGACCTTGTCTCATACATCGTCAACATGACGTCCCTTCACTCTCATCTTCCCATCAAAAAGATTCGTGCCTTGTACGGATCAGTCGCGAAAAAAATCCACAAATACGTGCTCACGTCTTAGAAGCCAGTCTCAAAGAAGTCTTACGATGGTTTACAGTGACAGCACGTCAATTACTGCAAGGCATCATTCACATTCCACATCAGACCAAACTCTTTTATGACAGAAACAAAGTAGCCTTGACGCAACTGGCCGATCCTCGGATCAACACTCAAATCAAAAGCAAATCATTTTGAAACCTGAAGGTAGCAGTTCTCTAGGAGGTGTCATCATTCGTTCCCTCTTAAAATGTGATCCCAATGCTCCCAAAGATCACCCCAAGAAAAAATCCAAACGATCCCCCAAGAAAAAGAACAATGGTGTCAAGACCAAAACACAGAAAAAAAAAGTCCACAGAAAAGAGATGTCACCCGCAAAAGAGGCACTTCGGCCAGGATGGCAACCTTACTTTCGTAAACCACGATCTGTAGCACCAGTGACCGCGTTTCCAGTAGTATCAGGTTCTTCCACTTCTCCGTTGCTGATGATGCCAGTCAAATCCAATTTTACACCCTTTCTTCCTAATTTGATGAAACATTTTAAATCTGCGTCTCCCAAAACGTCTCCTCCACCGGTAACACTCGCTTCCTCACTAGCAGCAGCAGCAGCTGCTCACAAAGTACCTGCCCCCAAAGTCAAAGTCCAAGAAAGATCTGACATGTTAAAGAGTTAACTGGATTTGTCCAAATAAGAACTGTCCCGATTTAGTCCATTGCGAACCCCTTCACGACGTGTGTTACCTGTCATGAAGTTGATACGACGGAAGGATAATCAGTGGCGTCGCATTCAAATATAAAAAAATAACTTCAGGACAACAACGTGAATCAGTATTTTCTGTGCTACTTCTGAACACCCAATGATGTCTCCTCAAAAACGTGCACATCACAACCATCGGCGTTCTGCTGATCAAAAAGGAAAAGGAAAAAAGTCATCCTACAAAACGCTTAGCCAAACATCGACGTCATCCCCTAAAAAGACACAGTCATCCAAAGAAAAAGAGAAGTCACCAAAGGGGAGGCATAGTATTTTTACTTAAAGGTGCGAACAAACTAGCAAAATCAGCTCAGAACCGAACTGGTGTCTTTAGCGATGCTTTTCATGATTTAGCGAAACACGCCGTTACCTTTTTGACGAAGCGCTAAAAAGAAGATAAAAGAAAGTGTGTACCAAGTTTTTGATGTCGGTGTATTTCTGGAACGAACAAGCAAAGATGTCTCCTTGCAAAAAACATTCTTATTCGCCCCACAAAGGAAAGAAAAGTAAAGGACTACCTTTTCGTTTAGCCAAACACGGAGACATGTTGTCCGTCCTTTCCAAAGTCTCTCCGACCATGCAAAAACAAATAATTAAAACGGCCTCCAAAGATGTCATCGATACCGTGTGCGAATGTTGTTTGAATGTCTTGAAAGGCACGATACCTTTGTCTCCACACCAGAAAAAATGCTTCGCCAAACATCGACACGTTCTTCGTCAAATGGTCCAAAAGAAAATACCCGTCCGTTAAAAGAAACAGATGTTGGTGCAACGCGGAGGATTTTTACCCTTCCTTGCTCCTTTGTTGACAGGCTTGATACAAGGGGTAACACAAGGGATGCCCCAAGGGATTAGTAGAAATATGTATAATCCTTCCAGAAGATAAAATGGACATATGGAGCACAACAATCTCAGACATAACCTTTGGAAGCCCATGGAAGGACGAAAACTGACTTTGGTCCCTTACAAACGATGGGTGGAATACCATCGTTGGCAAGAACAACCCCCCATTTACCACCCAATCCTCATTAGACCGAGATGTCCCAATTACAACACGAATTGCAATCCTTGATGCATCACAACGATTTGTCCGAAGCCGAAAAATTGCAAAAGTACGGTCAACTCTTGAAACGACTGCAACTGTTTCATCGCAAAGCTGTGGAACAAACAGCTCTACCCACTCTGACCGATTTTAAAGCTCTAATGAATAGTCCGTCGCCATCACTAGCTACAGCGGACAAGACAGACGTAACCCCACCATTACCCAAGGAAGAAGAGACCCATGACATCTTTCAAACACCCAACACCACTCCCATTCCGAGTAAGATTGCAGCTTCCTTGTTGACCCCTTCCCCCACTCCCCAACGAGAAGAACTCAAAACTTGGCTTAAAAAGATGATGGCCACTCCTCCTTCGACAGAAGTGTAAAAGAAAGAAAGGAAACCAGAAGTGAGAAAAGAAAAGAAGACCAAAGCTATCCCATTACCTCCACCACCAGTACCCTCGACGTTTACTCCTGTGGCACATCGGACACAGAACACCGTTTCCAAACAACCCCCGTTTCGCACGACAAAAAGCAGTATCATCGAAGTGTGGGTACTTTTTTAACAAAACCATGGAGAAGGTGTTAGCCCGCATTTACTACGATCCAGTCCACTCTGCAGGTTACGGAGGCGTTCAAAATTATATCGTGCTGCTAAAACTCGCCAGAAAAAGCTCCGTTTACCCGAAGTGCAACCTATCATGTTCACCGCAAATTTGTACATCGTTATCTTTTGCCTGTCCGTAAGTCGTATTTTGACAGTGTCAACATTATTATAAAAGGAGATCTAGAACAAAATATTCCATTTACCAAAGGGAAGGTCACAGTGAAACATTTTCAAGAACGATTCTCTAACAACTGAAAAGTGATGTATCCTGTGTACCGAGGAGTCGCTCGACAACGAGGACATGGTTTAGGATATATGTTTAAATCGGCCTTTCGTTCCGTGGTCCCTGTTTTGAAACCGATGGTGACACTAGAATTGTACGCCTTAAAAGATGCCGCATTGACTCACGGCAAAGATTTTCTTCAAAATGTTCTCATTGACAAACAAAACCCCATAGAATCTTTCTTGAGAGCAGGCAAAAATGTCTTGCTTCAAACGGGTAAAGAGATTTTGGGTCAACGAGGAAGTCCTATAAATGCCCTGAACGGTACCAAGTCTGGCATTCCTGCTTCCCTGAGGACACAGCAAGGACAAGGCAGAAAGCGACGACGAAGACATCCTTCCAACAGTCTCTGTACTCTAAAGTTATAAAGACTAAGAAAAAAAGAGCCGTTCGAGACTTAGACATTTTTTATTATTAAAAGAAAATCATAGAAACTGAGAAAAAAAATGATGCACCAAGAATCTTGTGCCTGTTCCAAGTCGGAACTGGATCTCTTTGCCATGCCACCCACTATGATGACCATGCAAGAACCCCACTATGATGACCATGCAAGAAGCCCAATGGGTTGAATTTCATCCCGTCTCCTTTTTGGCGGATTCAGCTCCCATCGAGTTTGAAATCAAAGGGCAACCCGATGATTACATCGATCTCAACAGCAGTTACTTGTATTTGAAAGTGAAAGTGAAAGTGATCAAAACGGACAACACCGTTCCGGCAGCCGATGCCCGAATAGCTCCTGTCAACAATTTCCTGCATTCCTTGTTCAGTGATGTGGATGTGTACATGAATAACAAACTGGTGAGCAGTAGCATTGATACTTACCCTTAACGAACGTACCTCGAAAATCTCTTGACGTACGGAAATGAAGCCAAGAACACTCTTTTAGATGCTTGCGTGGTACGGAAACCTGACACAGCAGGCGAGGATAAGTTTAACGACACAGAATTAAAAGAAGATGACGATCCTCACAATGAGGGTTTTAACGAGCGTCGAAAGAAAATTCTGCAAGGACGTAGTTTAGAACTGTTCGATCGTTTGCATTTAGATATGTGGTTTCAAGAGAAATATTTGCTGAGCGGGGTGGACATTCGCTTGAGACTGAATCGTAGCAGTACTGCTTTCCATTTGATGGCTCATGCCAACGAATACAAAACCATTATCCAAGAAGCCATATGTGCGTCGTGTGGAAGTGTTACGTACAGTGGGAAATTATATCACACTTTGAGCAGAACGACAGCCAAGTATCCGATTCAACGCGTGGAAGTAAAAACTTTCACCATTGCCACTGGACTCCGATCTAAGATCGAAGATCATTTGTTCCAAGGACAGTCACCCAAACTTTTATTCATTGTAATCGTCAGCAATGCAGCCCTCAACGGTGCCCACGATCAAAATCCTTTCCAGTTTAAGCACTGCAAAGTTTCCAAAATCGAAGTCAGTCGCGATGGCAAAACTTTGTGTACCCGACCCTTCGAACCCAACTTTGACCAGAAGAATTACTTGAGGTCGTACTTGTCGCTGTACGAAGCCACAGGACAGTTAGGAACCAACACCAGTCACGGCATTTCCCACGACGATTATGCAGGAGGTTACACTTTGTGGGCTTTGATTTCACGCCAGACCAAGGCAGCGACGAGGGACATTTCCACCCTATAAAATCTGGGCAACTGCGTGTGGAACTTCAGCTTTCAGAGGCTCTTACCGAAACGGTGAATGTCATTCTGTATGCCGAATTCGATAATACCATAGGAATCAACAGTTTGAGAGAAGTCATTCTAGACAATTAGAAACTATGGAAGACTCTTGTCCCTCTTTAAACAGTGGAGAATCGATGGAGATGGAATGGGAGGTTACAGAGAAAGCAGACCTCAAAGACCAAAAAGAAGAAGTAGTGATAATGCAGTCCAGATGGCCAGAACAGGAACAACATTTAGTCATCTGTTCTGCCAAACACTTGGAGAATACAATGAGGGACATGATCAAAAACGATTGTTATGGATGTCAAAACGATCATCCCAGTCAAATTCAACACGATAAATGTATGATGATGAGTCAAGAAGAATAAAAATGGACGATTATCTGAACGAAGCTTGGAGTCTCATCTCAGAAGAAGCCGTGTTACTTCAGTGGTATAAAGACTTGCGTGATCATTCCTCTCCTCTATTGTTTGCTCGAGAGATTGATCACATAGAAGCTCTCTTGGCACAGAGTAAGGAGACGAAGCAAAGAAACAGTTACTTGACAGACCTTTTCAAGCAAAAAGTCTGGATTGAATTAATGACTTATCATCGCCTGTGAAGAAAAAAAAACTAGACCACAAAAACATGGATGCCTGAGAACTTTATTATCTTTTGAACCGTAGTTCGTACACTGCTTCTTGAAATCCTGTCGTGTGTGCTAAAGATGAATTACGTCATCGGAAACCTCAAGAGAATCAAGCTTATGTCATCAACACAGATGACAGTCATCTTCCAGGAACTCACTGGGTAGCTGTTTCTTTCCTCAAGAGGAATGTGTGGAATATTTTGATTCGTATGGATTACCCCCTTTGGAAGGTGATATCATTGACTGTATGAGAAGAATTGTCCAGACGACACAATTTAATAATGCGAAATTACAAGGCACAGATTCTATGGTGCGTGGACAATATTGTGTCTATTTTTTGCATCATCGCAGTCTTGGATAATCTTAAGAACATTTAGTGACTTATTTTCATCGTCATTTGTCTCAAAACGATGACAAAGTAGATCGATGGTTTTGTTACCATTATGGTTATCTTTTGTCTTTAGCTAGGAAACGTAGTGTACATCAATGGTCCAATGACTTGCAACACGTGAAAATCTCAATTTAATTCACAACGTTGTCAACCATGTCAAAGATAATGTATTTGTGTTATTGAAAAAAATGTTTGTTATTTTAAAAAAAATGTTTGTTAGTTGAAAAAATTTAAAATGTTTGTTATTTGAAGAAAAAATGTTAGATAGTTTAAAAAAATGTTTGTTATTTGAAAAAAGTGTTTGTGAATAAAAAAAATTTTGTTAGTTGTTTGTTATTTGAATAAAAATGTGTTTTGAAACCAATTCGTCTTTCATTTGTTTTTGCATTTTTATTAATATAGATGCTCTTTGACTTCTTTATCTCCCTCACATCAAACTATCCTAACGTTTTCAACCCTAAACCGTAGAGGGGTGTTTTCGCTTCGTCCGCGCTTGAACCATATAAAGCAGGGGTAGTCTCCAGTCTGACCATCCATTGTTTGGCTCATTCTCTTACGAAGATGTGATCGAGACTAGCCAAGCTGAACGAAGCTTACGTCAATCTGCATCGTATCAGACATAGTCTGATGCCAAAGCCTGAAGAGATAGAGAATGCTAGAAAGTTGCAAGTGACGGAAGACCTCATAGAAGAACGCTTCAGAGAGGAAATTCAAAAAGAAAAAGAAGAATGGACAGATGTATAGACTTCAGAAGCATCAGAGAGAGCAGAGAGAACAGCAGCAGCAACAGCAACAACAGCAGCAGGAAACAGACAGAAGTTTTGTCGACTGCCGTGGGACACGAAAGAGTTCTCCTTCTCTTTCCGAAGAAGCAATCCCTATCATGTTGCCAGACGAGGACGCAATCTTAGACGATAAAAGATTGCCATCACTCCTCGTGCACACAAAAAACAGCCCTTTTCAGGGCTACCCAGTATTTAATAATTCAATTTCCTAATGGTATGTGAGAAAGTTAGAAAAAAATTGAAGCGAGTCTATAATCACAGTCTCTTTTACTTTTGTTTGAAGTGCGTCTATAAGCACAACGTATTTTTTCCAGTAACTTGTTAAATTTATAATTCATGTGAGTAAAGCAAAAGGTGAGCGAGTGTTTTTTAAAGTCCGCGTGTTTTGGTGATGATAGGGATAATGTAAGTTTTTATCATAAGGATGTTTTCCGTCACGTCCGCGCTTGTCCCATATATATATAGAGAAGCACTCGTCCGTCTGGCTACCTATGGTTGAACCATCAATCCAATGAAGATGAGTAGACTACAAAAATTGATAGAACTTCAGATGCACCTGGACAATGCTAGACGTCTCCTGGACGAACTGACTCTAGAGGCTATAGAAGAACAGGCTAAGATTAAAGAAGAAGAGGAGGAGGACATGAAAAGTCCAATCCTATCTCACCTCATCATGCTTAAAGTATGTCAGGTGAAATCTGAGGTGAAGACAGAAGCACAACCAGTAGGACAGCCACAGCCACAGCCACAGCCACAGCCACAGTCACAGTAACAGCCACAGCCACAGTCACAGTCACAGCCACAGCCACAGCCACAGCCTCAGCCGCAACAACCACAGCTTCATCCACGGTTGCGGTATAGAGGAAGACATGAAGAGGCTTTCACTATTCCTCAAACGGAAGATTGGGATAGTGAAGCCACTCAAGCTTCCTCTGCACTCCCAATAACAACAGTTAATTGGGAGAATGACTGGAGCCGACGTTGTGTGTGTGGGGCTAGATCAGGGAGATGTCAGCATTAACCAGGTGCATTTTGAAGTTTTAAAAAACAGCCCTTCTCAGGGCTAACCAAATGTCTAGAAAAGAGACTGTTCAAATTGCCAATTGGTATGAGAGAGGAGTGGTGTGATTATAAACACCGACTCTTTTAACGATAGGATAGTGTGTGTGTGTGTGTGTGTGTGTGTGTGTGTGTGTGTGTGTGTGCTCGCATGCGTTTGTGTGAATGGTAGCTTGTGTCATATTGGATAGTAGATTATGTGGTTTGTTTAGGCTGCTTCCCCGTGTGTGGATGATAGAATGTGTCATATTGGATAGTAGATTATGTGGTTTGTTTAGGCTGCTTTCCAATGTGTAGATGATAGAATGTGTCATATTGGATAGTAGATTATGTGGTTTGTTTAGACTGCTTCCCCGTGTGTGTGTGTGTTTGTGTGTGTGTGTGTGTGTGTGTGTGTGTGTGTGTGGATGATAGATTGTGTCATATTGGATAGTAGATTATGTGGTTTGTTTTTTGGCTGCTTTCCAGTGTGTGTGGATGGTAGATTGTGTGATATTGGATAGTAAATTATGTGGTTTGTTTTGGCTGCTTCCCCCTGTGTGGATAGTAAATGTTGTGATATTGGATAGTAAATTATGTTGTTTGTTTTGGCTGATGTCCCGTGTGTGGATAATAAAGTGTATGGTTTGTGAATAGTATATAATATGAAAAGTAAGTATAAGGGACGTTTTCCTTCACGTCGGTGCGTAAGATATATATACTCAATCGTTCGTCATTCGCAGCAAAAGGAAAGATGAAAAATTCTATGACTATATGGATTTGATATAATTGCACAGGTGGCTTACACAACATTGGTATTTGTTCTGCCTTCCTGCTTTGCCGTGACCGGACATTTTACTCTAAGGCGAGACTGCCATTTAACGCGGGTGCCGGGGAGACTGCGACAACACAGCCTAGTGTAGTCAAAGTTACCTTTGGTCCCGACCAATCAAATAGCCCGACCCTCGGGCATTAACTGGTCGCGAAAGCACATAGTTGCGCATGCGACCTTAATTCATATTTAAAAAAAAATTCGCAGCACAAGGCTGCATTATAAACTAAGCTATAAGAACTAAGGCCTATAACATGATTTAGATGGTCAATACCTGACCATCTAGAATGACAGCAAACGCTGCAATAAATCTTTTATACAATAACCTTAATTACTTTAAATTTTTACGTTGAATAACTACCAACGCGAGAATAGGCTGTCATATGAGGTTGTATACTCTACTTTAATAACAGCACGAAGTATTCCAAATTGTTAAGGAAGAACAAGGATTTGACACGACGGGAGGAGGCAACATCAAGATGGAGGAACAACAAAACCAAGACGCACAAGAAGGTCACAGGGACTCACCGGACGGAATGAGGGAACATCAGTTACACCCTGTAACACTCCATCCAAAAGTCCTTTTAAGGGCTATTTATATTTACAGAGTTTCCTTTTGGCTCAGAAACTCTATTCGACAATCTCGTTCTTCAAAAATCAAACTTGATCAATTTTGGTTCTCCACCATCAAAATTAACAAACCACTTAACCTGACATTGACCAATCTCCACATGTCACTTGACATACCTAGTTTACAAAATTGATAGGGAAAACACTAAATGTACACTCTGTACTAGACAAAAATTGGAAGGTTAGGATGTTAGGAAAAAAACATAACTTGAAAGATTGACTCAATTGCATAGGTTGCTTACAAAATATCGGTATAGGTTGTCCACAAGCAACAACTGGACTCGATTTGATAAGGCTAGGGCGTGCAAGACGAAGGACATCAATGTGCCAGTTCACAGATCCTTTTCCTCCTCCGCTGCCTGACTCCAACACTAGCAAAAGACTAGAAGTGGAAACCATTTTTCACTAGTCATCATTTGGTGCCATTGCACCTCTAGCTCTGCATCCTCCGATTGGTTGATAGGGTTGAGTGCGTGGCTGTTCTATTCCCACTCACCTAGATCTTTCATTCATGTCGATAGCCTCTTATAGGGGTGCGGCATGACGACCAAATTAAATAGCATACTATGTATGCATAAACGCCCGTGGGGATGTGGCACCATTCCTTCCTCACGGGAAAATCTAAATCACTACCATATTAATTGGTAGTGTAAAATAGTGAACAAATGACCCTTCGTGGCCGGTTTCATTTAAAACCATAATTCATTCATTCATTCGAGCTATCCCATCATTCCATTCAGGCAGTGAACACCGAACAGGAAAGACCGGTCCTCGCTTGGAGACGCGGCAAATTGACTACAGCAGAAAAGAAGCCATGAGGACTGCATAACAAAAAAGAATTGAAGCCATAGGCAAATACGGTATCTCATCAAATGATAGAGAACTACCCTGCTGAAAGGTACCGTAGCTGTATTGAACTCCCTGGAGGAAATAACTTCAATGCATGGCAGGACGGAATGGAAAATGGCGGACAGCACGAAGAAAACATATGTGCGGCTAGGAAGGAAGATGGCGGACGGCACGTGGCATGTTATTTGAGTTTATGCCCACGTGGAACGAATGCTGAAGGCTGAAGTTACCCTGCTGTTGATCGTGCTACAAATCATAAACCTGGCCTAACATCTTGTTGGAGGGAAATACAGCATTTTCGATAGAATGGGAACCATGAGAAACTCTGGGAACCCATATACCGGAGATGCTACCCCGGCCATTTTATCTTGACGAAAAGCAAAATGACATGCATCGTTGCTTTCATTGCCTGGTTGAAAAAGGGTTCTCATTTGGTTACGAGAATCCTCTTTGAACAATCTCTATTACAAACCTGATTTGATCAATTTTGAACACCGCTCAAAATTAACAAACTTTATTACCAAACAGTGACTACACTTTTATATGTCGCACAGACATATTAGTTAAACAAATTTGTTAGGGACCTACGATACGTACACTTTTGTACTAGAAAATTGGTATACTTAGGATGATAAAGAAAATTCTTCTACGACTTAATTATTTTATTCAATTGCACAGGTGGCTTACACAATATTGGTATATTTTTTGTCCATTAGTATAACTGGACTGAATTTGGAATAAGTATGGCTAGGGCGTTCCAGGGCGTAAACGACATCCAAAGGTTGGCTTTCCGGGACTTTTTCCTACTTTTCCGCTACTAGTACCCCTCAACATAGCGATATGAGAAAACTATTTTTCTCTCGCTATTATTTGGTGCCTTTGCACCTCTGTATACCATCCATAGATTGGTTGATAGGGCTGAGTGCGTGTTGGTACTATTCCCACTCACCTTGAAGGTCTTTCATTCATGTCGATAGTCTTTCAATAGGGGCTCGACATGACGACCAAATTAAATAACCTACTTTGTACGCATAAACGCCCGTGGGGATGTGGCACTATTCCTTCCCCACGGGATTAATTAAATAACTGTCATTTGACACATAAAACAGTGCTAAATGACCCTCCGTGGCTGAAACACTTAAATTCAATATTCGATTCGATTCGAGCCATTCAATTTTGAACATATCAAGATGGCCATCCACTTGTTCAGCCAACTCCGACACAGCTGGTTTTGGATAATTGATGCAGAATATGTGGTGGAAAGGATTGAGAAAGAATTTCAGTGCAGCCTGGACTTCGTAGCCAATTTGAAATTAGCAAGAGATCTATTAGAAGGTATGATAGAGGAGGAAGCCAAGAAATTAAGAAGACTTATTACAACAACATATGTAAGAGTAGGGAGCAAGGAGGCACTTGATAATGTCATCAAAGTCAGGTGCTTTCTAGAAGAAACATTTAATTTGATAGAGTGGGCTTATGTGAAGCGGGGACTAGACCGACTAAAGAAAGCAGAAGCAATGATGAGAAAGGTGATGGAAGAAGAGGTGATCAATAATATTAAAGATAACTGGACTAATGAGAGAAAGGAACAAGAAAACAAACAGAAGAAAGAGGACTTTGATCAACTAAATCAGCGATGGATCAAAGTTCAGGAAAAGTTTAGAGCTATGGACATCCAATCTGATTAAAATCAGCTGTTAGTACTACGACACTAACATCTGAACTAACTCCGTACGGGGTCATGTCCAGGCGACCTTTGCATTATACATACTAATTAAAATTTCCACCAATCGGATTGGACCTTTCATACATCAGTTCGATAGCGAAGTAAAGTTTTTGCACTTGTACTCTCCGACTGTGTTGTTTGCACATGATCAGTGGCAGGTCTAGAGACAGTTGTTGAAAAATTTATGTTGCTAATGTCACTAAAGGAAGCTATTTTCACTGGCTTGATATAAGGTTTTGGCAGAATTGGATTGGATTGCTTTTTTGGTGGTTGCAAAATAACTGGACTTCTGAGCATCCTTTTTGTGATGTATTTTCGTTTCGGCGAAGGCAGATTTAAGAGTAAAGTTTTTGAAACAGTTTCTGCGGATTCTTTTAGCCTTTTCTTTACCTCTAAAACTTCCTTTTCTGACCTTAACACTTTTTCAACTGATCTGTAACATTTTTGGCACACTCCATTTTCGTCATCTGCAGCGATTCTTACTTCAGTAACTCGCGCGATGTTTTCCACTCGTTCCGAATTTAACTTAAGTTTTCTGTCCAGAAATTTCTTTTTAATCTCGCAGCCGTCTTCAACCCTTTCTATCTGGATGAACGAAAACCCGCACAAAACACAAATATTTCCAAGAAAATACGTTTTTATTGGTGTTACGATTTGCACCGAGGGGATTTCCATTTTCTATTGTCTTTCGATATCTCTCGTATCTTTCTATCCGACACGATGTCTGCGAGATACTGTTGCTGTTTTGCCAGTCGCGTTTTGATTGGTCAGTGCAAAGGTCGCCTGGACATGACCCCGTACGGAGTTAGTTCAGATGTTAGTGTCGTAGTACTAACAGCTGATTTTAATCAGATTGGCCTCGTCCTATCTCCTTATACCTAATGAACAATACTCTAGGATAAACGCTCTATAGGAGAAAAAAAATAACAAACAATGGAACATACAAATGTCACTATAATGCTAACTCGCTTCTGACAGTCAAACACATCTTCATAAAAATTGCTACAAGCCTTGCGAACTCATAGCCTGTGATCATCGGAGGTTTTAAGTTTAAAAGTAAAGAAATCTAACATTATCTGTTTTATCTTATGTACCGATCTCAATAAATCAATAAAATATACCAGACTTTCAGAAAACGTAGATAATGTTCCGTGGAATTTTCATTTTTTTGTTACCTTTTATCCATTAAGTATGCAAGTGTAATGAGGCCTTTGTCATATTATATAAACCATAGAGTATGCAAGTGTAATGAGGCTTTTTTCATATTATATAAACCATAGAGTATGCAAATGTAATGCGGATTTTGTCATATTATATAATCCCATAGAGTATGCAAGTGTAATGAGGCCTTTGTCATATTATATAATCCCATAGAGTATGCAAGTGTAATGAGGCTTTTTTCATATTATATAAACCATAGAGCATGCAAGTGTAATGAGGCTTTTGTCATATTATATAAACCATAGAGTATGCAAGTATAATGAGGCTTTTGTCATATTATATAATCCCATAGAGTATGCAAGTGTAATGAGGCTTTTGTTATATTATATAATCCCATAGAGTATGCAAGTGTAATGAGGCTTTTGTCATATTATATAAACCATAGAGTATGCAAGTGTAATGAGGCTTTGTCATATTATATAATCCCATAAAGTATGCAAGTGTAATGAGGCTTTTGTCATATTATATAAACCATAGAGTATGCAAGTGTAATGAGGCTTTTGTCATATTATATAAACCATAGAGTATGCAAGTGTAATGAGACTTTTGTCATATTATATAATCCCATAGAGTATGCAAGTGTAATGAGGCTTTTGTCATATTATATAATCCCATAGAGTATGCAAGTGTAATGAGGATTTTGTCATATTATATAATCCCATAGAGTATGCAAGTGTAATGAAGCTTTTTTCATATTATATAATCCCATAGAGTATGCAAGTGTAATGAGGCTTTTTCATATTATATAATCCCATAGAGTATGCAAGTGTAATGAGGCCTTTGTCATATTATATAATCACATAGAGTATGCAAGTGTAACGAGACTTTTGTCATATTATATAATCCATAGAGTATGCAAGTGTAATGAGGCTTTTGTCATATTATATAATCCCATAAAGTATGCAAGTGTAATGAGGTTTTTTTCATATTATATAATCCCATAGAGTATGCAAGTGTAATGAGGCTTTTTCATATTATATAATCCCATAGAGTATGCAAGTGTAATGAGGCCTTTGTCATATTATATAATCCCATAGAGTATGCAAGTGTAACGAGACTTTTGTCATATTATATAATCCATAGAGTATGCAAGTGCAATGAGGCTTTTGTCATATTATATAATCCCATAGAGTATGCAAGTGTAATGAGGCTTTTTTCATATTATATAATCCCATAGAGTATGCAAGTGTAATGAGGCTTTTTTCATATTATATAATCCCATAGAGTATGCAAGTGTAATGAAGCTTTTGTCATATTATATAATCCCATAGAGTATGCAAGTGTAATGAGGCTTTTGTCATATTATATAATCCCATAGAGTATGCAAGTGTAATGAGGCTTTTGTCATATTATATAATCCCATAGAGTATGCAAGTGTAATGAGGCTTTTTTCATATTATATAATCCCATAGAGTATGCAAGTATAGAGTATGCAAGTGTAATGAGGCCTTCGTCATATTACATAATCCATAGAGTATGCAAGTGTAATGAGGCCTTTGTCATATTATATAATCCCATAGAGTATGCAAGTGTAATGAGGCTTTTGTCATATTATATAATCCCATAGAGTATGCAAGTGTAATGAGGCTTTTTTCATATTATATAATCCATAGAGTATGCAAGTGCAATGAGGCTTTTCTCATATTATATAATCCCATAGAGTATGCAAGTGTAATGAGGCCTTTGTCATATTATATAATCCCATAGAGTATGCAAGTGTAATGAGGCTTTTGTCATATTATATAATCCCATAGAGTATGCAAGTGTAATGAGGCTTTTTTCATATTATATAATCCCATAGAGTATGCAAGTGTAATGAGGCTTTTCTCATATTATATAATCCCATAGAGTATGCAAGTGTAATGAGGCCTTTGTCATATTATATAATCCCATAGAGTATGCAAGTGTAATGAGGCTTTTGTCATATTATATAATCCCATAGAGTATGCAAGTGTAATGAGGCTTTTGTCATATTATATAATCCCATAGAGTATGCAAGTGTAATGAGGCTTTTGTCATATTAAAAAACCATAGAGTATGCAAGTGTAATGAGGTTTTTTTCATATTATATAATCCCATAGAGTATGCAAGTGTAATGAGGCCTTTGTCATATTATATAATCCCATAGAGTATGCAAGTGTAACGAGACTTTTGTCATATTATATAATCCATAGAGTATGCAAGTGTAACGAGGCTTTTGTCATATTATATAATCCCATAGAGTATGCAAGTGTAATGAGGCTTTTGTTATATTATATAATCCCATAGAGTATACAAGTGTAATGAGGCTTTTTTCATATTATATAATCCCATAGAGTATGCAAGTGTAATGAGGCTTTTGTCATATTATATAATCCCATAGAGTATGCAAGTGTAATGAGGCTTTTGTCATATTATATAATCCCATAGATTATGCAAGTGTAATGAGGCTTTTGTCATATTATATAATCCCATAGAGTATGCAAGTGTAATGAGGCTTTTTTCATATTATATAATCCCATAGAGTATGCAAGTGTAGAGTATGCAAGTGTAATGAGGCCTTCGTCATATTACATAATCCATAGAGTATGCAAGTGTAATGAGGCCTTTGTCATATTATATAATCCCATAGAGTATGCAAGTGTAATGAGGCTTTTGTCATATTATATAATCCCATAGAGTATGCAAGTGTAATGAGGCTTTTTTCATATTATATAATCCATAGAGTATGCAAGTGTAATGAGGCTTTTTCATATTATATAATCCCATAGAGTATGCAAGTGTAATGAGGCTTTTTTCATATTATATAATCCCATAGAGTATGCAAGTGTAATGAGGCCTTTGTCATATTATATAATCCCATAGAGTATGCAAGTGCAATGAGGCTTTTGTCATATTATATAATCCCATAGAGTATGCAAGTGTAATGAGGCTTTTGTCATATTATATAATCCCATAGAGTATGCAAGTGTAATGAGGTCTTTGTCTTATTATATAAACCATAGAGTATGCAAGTGTAATGAGGCTTTTTTCATATTATATTTATATGATCCAGCATTTGCATGGAAAAACTGCACGACCTTGGGAGTGCCGTTTATCCATCTGACAAAACGAGTTCATATTTGCCCATACAAATGCAGTAACCTTTTTATTATATGTTCATTGTCTTATTCTACATAAGCTTTAATTTTGTAAACAAAAACAAAAAACACACTACCCGAAACAAAGTAACTGAATGTATGCCGTATTCGAAACTAAATACACAAGCACATATGTATCAATACACAACAACATTGTTAAAGCGCAAATAACTCCGCCCAGATAAATTTGAACTTAGCCGCGCGCTAGACATAACTTTGGAAAGAAAATGGCGTTTGGGGTTTCTTTAAAATTGAAATTTGAAGTCATATTGTGAATGAATGTGCATTGTAAATTTTTTAAAATCGAATCTGGAATGAATAAAGTTTGGTATTTTTGTCGATTTTACGAATTTTCGTGATTATGGACTGGATTTTTATGTGCCAATTCTATCTAAAATACATCGGAATGAAGCAGCCAGGGAGAAGCGTATTGACACCCACAAGTGTCATTGAACGTTTTAAATCATAATGAGGGAAAATATAAAGTGTTTTAATTGCAATTATTAAAATGACGCTATGGAATATAATGTTTATTTCATTTTGAATGCAGTCAGAAGGTTGTAATTGCACTTGGAATAATGTCGAAATTACAGTACAGTTTCGACATGTGCAATCAAGCTTGAGAACCCATTACATGGCTCTTATAATTCGGATTTGCGTAACTAAGAATGAACATTTTGAGGAAATTCAAGATATTAACTTAAGTATATTTTTGGCCATTCTTACCAGCTGAAGAAGACAGTTTATGCATTTTCACTTGTGTCTTATTTGTAGGTACTGATCAATTTTATGAAATGTGATGTCTATTGCCCGCCTAGATGAAGGTGTACAATGCAGTTTCCTTCACACCTCTCTTGCATGGCTGTGAAACTTGGAGTGTGTACCTAAGGCATATCAGTCAGTTGAGACAATTAAACCAGCGCTCTCCTAGATCCATCATGCGGATTAAGTGGCAGGACCGAGTCACCAACCAGGAAATCCTTGATAGAGCCAACACAATAAGCATCGAAGTCAAACTAATCCAGGCACAGCTTGGTTGGACTGGGCGATCCATCCGCATGAATCAAAACAGAATCCCAAAGCAGCTGTTCTATGGCGAGCTTGCCCAGGGCAACCGAAACCAAGGCTGCCCTAGCAGGAGGTACAATGACAATCTCAGATTACATTAAATGGGCATTCAATCCCACCAGCTTTAGCACGCTGACTCGAACAGAAGTCAGTGGCAGGCCCTGACCAGGAAAGCCAGTTCCACCTTCGAAAGACGTCACTGAGCTGTGTGTCATGCCTCGCCTGCATCCGGCTCGAGAGATTACCAAGATATATATATATATATATATATATATATATATATATATCCTTAAGGTAACATACACATGATCTGAAGAATTGCCAGGTAAATAATACCGTATTGAAACGATGAAAAAAATCTTTATATCACCCCCACCCCCGCTGTGTTTTGAATATACTGCTTACACGGACACACATAGATAAACTACGTATAGTTACACGGACACATAAATAAACTAAATATAGTTTTTTTTTTATATGCGTGTCCGTGAACACGTCATGTTCAAAATAAAATGGGGTGGGGGTGGGGG
This sequence comes from Unio delphinus, assembly GCA_029339505.1. Lineage (NCBI taxonomy): Eukaryota > Metazoa > Mollusca > Bivalvia > Unionida > Unionidae > Unio > Unio delphinus. The sequence goes on from JAQISU010001235.1 coordinate 18,549,130, forward strand.
ATGATATAAAGATTTTTTCGTCGTTTCAATACGGTAATATTTACCTTGTAAATGTATGTTGACAAATCTTCAGATAATGTGTATGTTACCTTAAGGCTATAGAACCGGTATTTAATGTTTTATTTGCACTTGTTTTGTACTTCTTGCTATAATATAAACAGGTGACAAATGGCTGGGACGTGTAATATAAAGACAGGACATAATGAGTTTTTCTTGGCATAAAGTCTGTATAGATAACGTGCTATATACATAACAGTGACGTCACAGAATATTGTTATTCTCCATCGAGACAATGTAGTTTATCGTCTTTATGGTATGCACAATAAAACATGAACATTAAATGACGGCACTTACATATATAAAATTCCTCACACATAAGTAGATTTGCACACTTGTTAGAGGGCAAATGTTACGATTAGTGAATAACTATAATCAAGGCAAGCCAATCACGCGATTCTCAGATATATCTTACCACATACATTTTGGTATCGTATTATTTCGCGATATCAGTAGCAAGACACAGCTCTAGTGACATCCTCTAATCTAGGTTCTTTGTAATATTACCAACATGCTTCCACCTATGTATTTATCTTTTCATTCCATGTAACACGATCTACTTAATATATTTCGACACTATCATAGACAATCGTGTTGAATCTTGTTCCCTCTCTTCCCTCGTTACTTTGGTCAAAGAATCGACCTACATAGCTGAACTTGATCGATGACCCACATCTGTAATCATGGCTCCTACTCATGGACTCACTCTGTCCGAGTTTTCTCTGACCTTTACCCGACATTTATATTGTGGTATATCCAACACCGGGTGGAATAAAAAAAAAAACACAAATACTTTATGCTTGACTGAACTTGAAGAGCAATAAATGTTACTGAACAGAAAATTTGACTAGAATTTTTGTTGTAAATATTTGCTATATGTTCATCAAATTAAACATTTTATTTAGCCATGTGCTGTGTTTCTAACATTTCTCTGTTCTAAGTTACTGTACGTTATAAAGGTCAAATGGGTAATTGGTAAATATAAAAGAAGCTTGGTTTTCTACATCAATAAACACTATCTTTAGTAATCCTATATTTTGCACACACACACACACACACACACACACACACACACACACACACAACGTGAATTCCAATACAAATATAAAACTGAAATTATTTTGTATGGGATATACTAGAAGCACTATAATTTGGTCTTTTTGAAATAAAGCAATTCATACAAGTATCCATGTCTTATTGATATTTCATTGATATTACAACGACTTTATTGATATTACCGAGGCAAATATTTTCAGAAAACAATAGGGACGATGATATTTATTGTGAAGAAAACAAAAGTATATTTGTTTAGAAAAATTTATTTGTTACAATAGTTATCTCGTTGGACAGATGGATGGACCGACATAAACAACACAATATACCACCTTTTGCTTCAGATAACGTAGAGGTGAGAGGAACAAATATCCTAATGGAGTTTGGTATAGTAATAATCTTCTAAAAGTGAACTATATTCTGTTAAAGAATTATGTTTTTGCTCTATGTAAATAAAGAAAATCTCACACTGATAAGAAAGAAACATGGAATTATGAAAACACAAATAAGTAAATGATCGATAAAAAGTGTACTTGGCAGTAAACAACCATAAAAGTTCAATGTATGTATTCATGAAAGTATTAATAGGAAGTAATCCAAATATCATCGGGTCATTATAAATCTATTAAAAAAACCTATACTGCTGTAACGCCTCAAAAGTTCAAGTTAACAATCACTTGGCAAAATGCCAAATTTTAAAACTGTGAGATAGCTCTTGCAAGCAAAACAAAAATCCCTCCATAAACTATATGATTATGGCGATCATTTACGCAATTCACAGAAGTTTGTTTTAAAAATTAACCATTAATTAAAAACTTCAAGCGAAATAAATAATTTTTATTTTACCGTTTCCACCAACATTAAGGGAAAAAAAAACAACAACGAAATGTATTGCATATCTACAACATTTTTGTTAGAGGTATGTAGTTAATAAACCTTAATATTTTAACACCTCATGTACTCTAATATTGTCTCTAATCTCTACTATAAAATGAGACAGAATACCAGTTTTATTGTCCTTTTTAAAAATCCATATCCACAAGCCAAGAGTAAAAAGAAAAAAAACAATAATGTTTAAAATTAGATTTTTCACTCCGGTACTGAAAAGGACAACGGGAACATCATTTGTCTTTTATATAAATTTGATTAAATATTTGAAAATATAATTGTTCTCATAATGAATATTTTCTAATCTTTTTCTTTCCTCCTAAAAGCTCCTAAAAGTTCTTCTCCTGCTTTTCGGAGTATAACTTCATAAAGTTAACAGCCTCGTACATCCTCCGGGCACAGTTTTACAAAACAATGTACGCCCAGGCTGTTCTTAAGTCTTTACGTACAATTTGATGACGGATGTAGCACTAACGAGAGTTACGTACGTTTTTTTTAAGTTTCCCTTACAATTCTACGTAACGAGGCAGACGTAAGTGGCAGGTTTTTAGCAATTATTTCGTTTTGGAGAGAGAGAGAGAGAGAGAGAGAGAGAGAGAGAGAGAGAGAGAGAGAGAGAGAGAGAGAGAGAGTTATGTAAACAAGAATACGTGTATCACACATTTTTCTTTGTCGGCTAGCCATATAAATTTAAACAAGCGAGGCATGCAATTATCAGTGAAAGTGAGAAATTCTGTCAAAATTAAAGGCACAAAATACTCTTGTACATGATCAGGAAGTGATGATATTCAGAGAAGTATTCCAACTAATACGATATAGATCTCATTGATGTCGGAAAAGAGATAAATCAATATGCGGAAAAACAAGTATGCTAAGTTCTTTATACTAGCTAAGTTATGGACACTATTGTTTCTCCATGTTTACATATGACGAAGTCAATATTTCCACTTCGTATAGTAAATATTAGCTGTCTTTTCTTGTTGTTTTGGGTTTATCTCCATTTCTCGGCGAATGATATGCTAGCTAGCTTTGCATGGCAGTCAGAATAACAGGTCGAAGAACACGGGAAAACTAGCGACCCAAGAGCATAGGGGCTTGTATCATTGCTTACAATTCACCTGTCATAAATACACATTATAATGACTACTGTTATTGTATAGTGCATGTATGACAGATAAATTGTAAGCAAGAACAGTTACTATTAAGATAAATTGTAAGCAAGAACAGTTACTATTAAGATAAATTGTAAGCAAGAACAGTTACTATTAAGATAAATTGTAAGCAAGAACAGTTACTATTAAAATAAATTGTAAGCAAGAACAGTTACTATTAAGATAAATTGTAAGCAGGAACAGTTACTATCAAGATAAATTGTAAGCAAGAACAGTTACTATTAAGATAAATTGTAAGCAAAAACAGTTACTATTAAGATAAATTGTAAGCAAGAACAGTTACTATTAAAATAAATTGTAAGCAAGAACAGTTACTATTAAGATAAATTGTAAGCAGGAACAATTACTATCAAGATAAATTGTAAGCAAGAACAGTTACTATTAAGATAAATTGTAAGCAGGAACAGTTACTATCAAGATAAATTGTAAGCAAGAACAGTTACTATTAAGATAAATTGTAAGCAAAAACAGTTACTATTAAGATAAATTGTAAGCAGGAACAGTTACTATTAAGATAAATTGTAAGCAAGAACAGTTACTATTAAGATAAATTGCAAGCAAGAACAGTTACTATTAAGATAAATTGTAAGCAAGAACAGTTACTATTAAGCTGTTGCACATCCCCATAGTGGATATGCTCGAGAGTCGAAACACGCGTACAGAGGTGAGATGGCAGTGATCGGTAGTAATGTCCTTGCTGTGATCATCGTCACCAACATCTTCATTATCGCCACAATTAGATCATCGTATCCATAAGAAACTGAGGTTTCTAAACATTTTAATAACAATTAATACTATGAATTTTAGACAAAAAAATGTGCCAATTATAAAAAGAATTTATTATTTGTAACAGACAATAATGTAATATGTATATATAATGTAATATGTATATATAATGTAATATGTATTACTGAAGACCATTTAAAATGATAAGTTTAGCAAAAAGCTTGATATTATCCACATCATTTGTTCCGTTTTGATATTTTCCAAAGCATTTGTTCCGTTTTGATATGATCCTCAGCATTTGTTCCGTCTTGATATGATCCTCAGCATTTATTCCGTCTTTATATTATCCACAGCATTGTTCCGTCTTTATATGATCCTCAGCATTTGTTCCGTCTTTATATTATCCACATCATTTGTTCCGTTTTGATATTTTCCAAAGCATTTGTTCCGTCTTGATATGATCCTCAGCATTTGTTCCGTCTTGATATGATCCTCAGCATTTGTTCCGTCTTTATATTATCCACAGCATTTGTTCCGTCTTTATATTATCCACAGCATTTGTTCCGTCTTTATATTATCCTCAGCATTTGTTCCGTTTTGATATTTTCCAAAGCATTTGTTCCGTCTTGATATGATCCTCAGCATTTGTTCCGTCTTTATATGATCCTCAGCATTTGTTCCGTCTTTATATTATCCACAGCATTTGTTCCGTCTTGATATGATCCTCAGCATTTGTTCCGTCTTGATATGATCCTCAGCATTTGTTCCGTCTTTATATTATCCAAAGCATTTGTTCCGTCTTGATATGATCCTCAGCATTTGTTCCGTCTTTATATTATCCACAGCATTTGTTCCGTCTTTATATGATCCTCAGCATTTGTTCTGTCTTTATATTATCCACAGCATTTGTTCCGTCTTTATATGATCCTCAGCATTTGTTCCGTCTTTATATTATCCACATCATTTGTTCCGTTTTGATATTTTCCAAAGCATTTGTTCCGTCTTGATATGATCCTCAGCATTTGTTCCGTCTTGATATGATCCTCAGCATTTGTTCCGTCTTTATATTATCCACAGCATTTGTTCCGTCTTTATATTATCCACAGCATTTGTTCCGTCTTTATATTATCCATAGCATTTGTTCCGTACATAGTTCCATTTGGATAATTTACTAAATTTCATTCCGAACAACGATTATGTCGAGACTAATATCGTATTCCCCGTGTGGTTCATTATGGTTCTGTAGTGATATTAATAAATATTCCCACATTGGTATGTTCCTATTTCCATTGAAATTTCATATTTGTACATTATCTCAGAGGTAAAAAATATTTTGATTTAAAATCATTGATGTTATTATGTAAACCTGAGAAAATATTATTATAATATGCTTCTGTATGCATCAGATAGAATTTGACCTTACGATGCACAGTACAATTGGAAAGAAATAATTCAAACCAGATGTGTCTGATCACAGGAATACATATACGTCTGTTATTGCTGATTATCAAACAGCTGGACAATCTCTCAAACAGCGGGAAAATTGCAGGAAATTTAAATTTAAAAACAAACTCTAATTATATCGATAGCTTAACTGCATTCTTTTCAGGCTTCTATTTCAAGTTTGTGTCTGCTTCCAGAAGAACTGTGTTCTTACATTTTTCTGCACACTTACCATTTGCTTGTCGTATTTACTTGACATATTCGAACGAGTTCGCACAAATCTGTACAAAACGTCATTTCAATATTGAGTTGTGTATCTTTGTTCTTCAAATTCCGACATTCCGACATTTCAAAGCAGTATATGTAGATTCTTAATTTCATACAGACTTGCTAATGCATGTTATCCATATATTCATTTTTTCCTCAAGTGCGCTAGTTTACAAAGGGGAATGTTACCAAAATACAAAAAAAAGAAGAAAATGACAAATGCATCTTGCATGACAGCTATTTTAACAGAATAATATTTCATGAACAGAAAGAACGTGCACAGTTTTGGGTGTTATAATCTTTCCAACGGAACTTCTATGCCTCGAATTCGATGATGAATATATGAGATACTTTATTTTATTTTATTTATTTATTTATTTGTTTGTTTGTATGTTTGTTTGTTTGTTTGTTTGTTTGTTTGTTTGTTTATTTATTTATTTATTTATTTATTTATTTATTTATTTATTTATTATCTCAGTTTTAATAAGATAAAAATGCGAAAAGTGAATCGATATCCTATATAGGAAGAAGAAGTTGCTTATTAACTGGATTATAGTCTAATAATTAGTAATGCAAACCTAATATTTTAATGAATTTTATTTCGTTGCATTAAAGTCAAATTAGACACACGCACACGTACACACACACACGCACGCACGCACGCACACACACACATCCCCCAATAAATTATCTTAACATGAAATTAAGTTAAGTTAACGGACATAACTGATTTTTTCATTATCATTGACGATTTCATGTCTCGCTTGTTTATATTTGTCGGGCTACTCAACAAAGATAATGTTATCATACAAATTATTGTTTACATACTTTTCTTTATAGGTAACATTATATAATGTGTTTTAAAAAAGCTTTTTGAAAAAAACGCAACTCTACAGGAATATTAATTAGTACACATCTCATCATTATTTGTTTAGAAACAAACGTACATAATTCGAGTTAGTGAAACAAACTTAATCCCGTACGAGTGTCGTAAGTAAATTACGATGTTTTGTGAAATGGTCATGGTACTTGCCACAAAATTACCTAAAATTGTTAGGGAGAATATTTAAAAAGCGTACGTACTTCTCGTTAGTGAAACAAACGTAATCACGTACGAGTGTCGTTCGTAAACAATATTTTTTGACGTACGTTGTTTTTTTTTAACGACGCCCATGTGTTGTGTTTGATTCTCTATTTCGTCGTTTGATTTTAACCAATATTGCTTTTGGAACACATTAAATATGAAACTCTCACTGTCTCTCTCTCTCTCTCTCTCTCTCTCTCTCTCTCTCTCTCTCTCTCTCTCTCTCTCTCTCTCTCTCTTAGAACTAACAACCTAACTAATCAACAGAGAAACAGAGAGATGGAGAAGAAAATGATGGTATAGTAAGCTGTATCTGTTGGTCACCATCAGTTTTACTCAACGATGGTAAAACTGGTAGAAAATGTTACAGCCTAAGAGAGAAATAGCGCGTGCGCGTTTGTTTGTATGTGCAAAAACAATGAAATGGCCAGTAGCAAATGTAAGTACAACATTATAATTTCTAACATCAGTTATCGTCATAAATGCTGAAAATACATCTTTTTGGTTCGATATTTGGCTTAGACAATTCCCATACTTCAATTGATGTACTCGTCAATGATTGAATGACAGCGCTTGCACTGTTGGAGACGCTACAGTACTCATGCAATGAGATGTTCGTATTACTCTACTTTCTGGATTGGAGTGATCTTTCATGATTAAATCCTAAGCGACTTCTTAAATTTTATCAATGTTAATGGGAAGAGAACATTTGAAAAGAACAAAATCAACAATTTACAAAGGGAATAGCTACAAACTACTGAGAACTGTATTTTGTAAATAAAACAATATGCTGAAAATAGTTGTGAAGAATATACTCCCTGTCATGTTGTCAGTCAAAAGTAAGTGTATTAGTATGTGCCATCAATAAAAAATAGCAAGATTAAAACACGAGCAACGGGGCACGTATCGTCTAGCTCTGACGTACAGCGCCTTGTCTAATACATCATCATTGTGAAGACATGACGCAGATCAACTAACGAGTCTGTATAATAAAGCCATTATTTTAATTTACAAGGAAAATAAATTGAAATGTATTGCTATCTTGTATGTTCTTGATATTTCCATAGCTTTTATTTTCTGACTATGATGAATAGTTTATTCAGTAAGTACTCGAGGCCAGTTGTTCATAATATACTTATACAATTCAAGTCTGTGACAAATTCGATTAGGTTTTGATGAATTGAGGCTTTCCAACTTACTATACCCTATATATTCTTGAATATACGAACCAGTATATCTTATCAATATCTAGATCTTGTGATTGTGTCAAGTTTGACATTTGAAATTTCAATTACAACTTTGTACCCCAAATGCACCTCTTTTGGTTGTTATGAAATGGCAGTAAGTCTTGTTTTGAATATAATGGCTTTGAAGAATTGTACAAGTGAAGACACTGCAAAATAGTTTGCCTGTAAGGTAAGCTTTATATAGGTAGTGGATCATTTTTTATATTTTTGCTTTGTCGGCAGAAATAACAGTCATAGTGAAATATTACTTAAGTACCACATTTCTAGAAAAGAACAGTGCAGTTCATAATCAAAAACATTGCAAACGTGTTTCGAAAATATAACTTAAAGGCAAGATTGGAATAAAAATCAATTGCATTATCAATTACAATAGACAATCTTTTATATAAAGTCTCGGGGTGAATATATGCGAGAGACTAGCAGAAGAACAACAAAAAAGATCACCGAACTTAAGAAAACAGATGGAACATGTTAGAGATGAAATGAAAAAAAAACTAGGTGGATATAGTATTTTCAAGTTTGATTAGGAAGTATATATAAAAACACAGAATCAACGAAAAAATAATATACTTCTGAAGCAAAATGAAAACAGAAGTATTTACGAAATAGTAAACAAAGAGTCATCAAATTGAGAAAACTGGAGAACAGCATATAATACATGAAACACCGAAAAGCAGCAGCAGAGAAGTGACAAATCATCACAGCACCAGAGTAAGAAGCGGCACGAAAGGAAGTATTCAAAACCTAAAGAAACTACAAGAAGAAACATAAATACACAAATAACACCTCTCAAAATATCAGGGAACCAGAGTCAACAGAAATAGGAGTTTTGTAAATTCAGATATGCATATAAATGGTGAACCTCAGCAGAGAAACAACTTGACTCCTAAGGACACAACAAAAAAGACATGCGAATAATCCGTAAAACTGGGGGAATCAAAAACAGTAGCCATGAGAAAGACATTGACATACCTGGTAAAGATTTTACAAGGACTAACTGAAACGACAGCACAAGACATTTGAAAAGATTAAACAGTAAACGATAGTAGAAAAAAAATCGAAGAAAACAAATTAAGAGAGGTAAGGAAACCTTGTTAAACCTCTCAATTAGAAGATTAACTGATAATGAATATATACTGTTAGGCAAAAGCTTAAAGTTTTGTCCCAAACCAAAATGACAATAAAATTAAATTAGCTGAAGAATTTTTTAATTTTTCTAGATGATAAAGTTTACAACAATTAAGAGAGTAAATTAGATTCTTTTCATTCTAAAATATGTTTTATTTTAACACGATTAAATAATCTTTCACACTACCTAGTGGACTTGACTCCCATTCAGATTTTTATATCAACGCTATTACGCACATATTACATGGGAATCATTCAAATCGATATTATTTCTAAGGAAGAAATAAGTTTTTATATAATCTAATGAATGATTATAATACTGAAGTGGGATTTAAAAGGCTGATAAATAAAACATTATTATTATTTATTTTGAATCAGGAATATTATGTTCACGAAGTTGAATTTCAATCAAATGATGAAAAATACTAAAAACATATTGACAAACAACAAAAATGAAATAAAACATTTCAACATACATTAATGAGATCTCTACAATTAATAAATCCATATGTGAAGAATTTGATACTTTCCCTCTTAAAATACGATCATCTAAGTTCTACATATTACACAAAACAGATAAAAATCCTGACCATAATTTTCCTTTAAATTATACAAGACGACCCATTATATCAAATTGTAATTCATATACTGAAAACCTATCCAAATTTATGGATAGTGTTTTAGAACCATTAATGAAATCACCTCCTTCTTACATTAAAGACACTACTGATTTCAGTCAAATGTTGACGTCTATTCCACAATTATCTGATAACTCAATCCTGGTATCTTTAGATGTAACGTCACTATATACCAACATTCCGCAAACAGATGGTAAAGAGGCGTGTAAATATTTTCTTGATACCAGTTCTAATAGTAGCACACTACCTAGGGGAGATTTTTGTAAAATAATAAAATTTATCTTGGAAAGTAGTTCTTTCCAATTTAATAATACAAATTACATCCAAATAATGAGTACAGAAGTGGGTTGTCCTATGTCTCCTTCTTACGCTTTCTCTCATGAGTAAATCAGAAAAAGATTATCTCTAAACGAAAAGTTTAATCATGTGTTTGGTTTAGATTTTTAGAAGACATTTTTATGATTAGGATCTATTCAGAAGAAGAACTGAAAAATGATTGATTGATGTAACGTGTATCTGATTTATGTATATTTGTTTTAATTTAATAATGTTTGTCAGCTTTAAATTCTTTTCTATTTTTCGTTACATGATATTGTAATTTATTCACTAGAGATGATGTTTTTTCTTCTTCAGAAAATCGGTAAAACAAGTAATGTTGACCTAGATCCTGACCTTGATTCAAGGTTAGTGGAAACCACGTAAACAGGTTTTATTATTTAAAAATGATTGGTTGTTGTCAAGGTCAAGATGGGACTAGTGAAAAAGTACACAACTTTTTATTCTTAAAATAAAAATGATTGGTTCTCATCAGGGTCATGTTCGGAGTACGTGATATTAATGATTGCGTGACTCCTCCAACCTTTCGTGATTTCTCATTTTGGGGATTTTTTTGTAACTGCGTATTAGAATGCGATGTAATCTTTGTTTTAGTGAAATATATTCAGTTCTGGGCTTCTATAAATGACGTTAATTCATTTTATTTTGTTGCAGCCAAGTTTTTAAAAGAAATCCATATTAACAATTCTCCAGTTAATTTTGGAGTTTAAAGGAATAATTCGTATCTCTGGAAATATTTTATGAGCTCATACTTAATTCTTGCATTTAGATAGTTCATCAAAATATTATTATGATTTCCAACACAGGGTTGTTAAATTTTGTATTTCCACAAGGAAATATAGATAAAAACAAAACAGACCTCAGCATACGTCATCGTCTTCCATCTTGGAGTTTCCAAAAAGACTCAAACTACGTCATCGTTATCCATCTTAGTTTTTCCAACATGGCTCGAACTTGAAACTCTTCGAACATTTCATTACTAGGACTTTGCAATTTAATTTGTGGATTATTCATGGATTATGTTTGGATTTTATTGTTAAAACTAAGTTCTTTTTTCAATTTTCACAATCTTTTCCCAGAAAAAAAGTTTTTGTTTGTTAAATTTTACAAAGCTTCTTATTTTCAAACTGTCTTTGTTACCATTTATTAGAGTCTAAACAATCGTCCAAATCATTTTCACCCAACGCTTAAATTTACTTATAATACTGCAATATCTAGTACACATGTTTCATTTTTAGATGCAAATGTAATTAAAAAAATATTGATAATACTTTCTCTTCAAATGTTCATGTTAAGGAAAATAATATCCACCAATATGTGGAATATTCTACATGTCATCCCATGTCATGTAAAAACTGCAAACAATACAGTCAGGCCAAAAGATACCGGCGTATTAATTCAGATAATTGTCAATTACAAACTTCGTTGGATGAATTACAAACATATTTCTAAAATATAAATTATCTTACACATATAATTGATTCTTGATTAAACAAAGCAAAGGTACGATCAGCTCCTTAGGAGGAAATATACTTTGTGGTTGCCATATTCATATAGAATTATTAGGACAGAATTTTTAGTAAAAGTAATAAGATTGACATTTTCTCTAAATTGTATTACAGTAATGTTCCACTCATTTATATTAAAGTAATTTTCTAAAATATATTAAGATTAATTTCATTTATTTCTAAATCACAACTATATATTACTGGAATAAAAGTGAATGCTGTTACAAGCAAAAGGCAATGTACATTGCTGTGCTGTATTATAAACCCAGCAAGAGTCAGTAGGCCACAAGATTAAACATTGGCATAATTTCAAGGAAAAGTGCTAGTGCAGCAAACTTTCCGTCAAATGACGCAAAAATAATATGGTTCTTATGAAGTTGGAAATGAGAGCATCTTTCTAGCTAGGATGAATTATACACCGGTATATCGAGGGATGGCCATATTTGGTCTTGCCGTTGTGCCTAGATACATATAAATAAGCGCACAAATTGCCCAGGCTAGTTCCTTTCGTTCTGAAGCTAGAAAAGATTTGTCTCTCTCATTACAGGTAAGAACCGTCTATGTTCGTAAACTTCTTTAAGAAATAGGCATTTTTAATGTTTGAGATTTGAATGGCAAAGTTCATATATTCGCAACATTGTTCACTGAATTTTTTAATTTATAATATATTGTAATGGAATGTTTAATTGTTTTAAAGAATTCATATTTAGTTATATGTATGGTAATTTTTATTGTTAAAGACAAATTCGCTACCAACTTCATGTTTAGATTTAATGTTGAAATAAAGTATTCTTTAAGTAACAAAGAATAATATCTAGCAACATATTCCAAATCAATATTCTATTTTAAAATGAGTAAAATACATTTCTTTAAATTGATTGTTGCATTAATTGCAGCTATTACATTTCATGCTCTTGACTATCATGAAATTGATCGAGATTTAACTATTCGTATTATATTCTAAAATGCAGAAATTATACAAATTAATGAAGTTGGAAAGCTTCTAAGTAAAGTGTAATTTTATATGTATTTCATGTATTTTGAATATGAAGTTTATAGATGTGTTTCTAGAATGTAGTAATATATGTGTGTTGATTATTTAAATAAAGTTCCTTTCGTCCTGAAGCTAGAAAAGATTTGTCTCTCTCATTACATATCAGATTCCATACTTTTCCCCAAGACGTTTTCTTAATCTTAGTGACACCTTTTCTAAGGAACTCGTTTTACTCTTCTCTCTATCACTCCGGATTCCAAAATTAATACATCTATGAATTTATGAAAAACATTTTCATAAAAGTTCTCATAAAAGAATACCTCACTTGTAATGGCTGGTGTACTGTGGAAAATATCAGGGTCTTCGTTTGTAAGGTCATTTGCATTTGTAACATGCACACTGGAAATAACGTTGGCATGTTGCTATGCTACTTTGATATAATGTGGCTGACATTTCTTTTTATACTGCACTTGTGGAAATTTGGCATGATTTAAGTACATGGTATAACGAAATGGATGTTCCCATGTGCTTGACAAATTAACCAGAGTTAATAAAAGTACACTAACTTTAGCAGTTATTAAAATAGGGAAAACGAATTTTGCTGAAGTAGGCAATAGCAGCTTCTGAAAGTGCAATGAACGAATTACAAATTATCTGAAAAGTAATAAAAGTTATTGGCTCTTTTTTCTATTATTCACCTCTGAAGTCCAGGAAGTGAAAATGACCATGCGGAGCTAGTAGTGTTTTTTAATTTGTTTTTATACGAGTACATCTTAAGTGAGCCCAAGCTGTATACTCTAGAACCTCAATTACACCCATAAATCACACATCAACATAAAGGGAATTAAAAGTTCTTCTAACTACAGCAAAGATGTTCAAAGTATTTATTATATAGCCAGTATAACCAGTGAAGAAACCGTAGAGCGCCATCATATTAGCTGGATCCCGATGAAATAGGAGTTAAGTCCTCTTTCCAAGTCACATCGAGGCAGCATACTCGGGCAGGCTTGGTGTTTAAGCCATATAACTTTGGATTTCTTTAATCCTATGTTCTCTAAATATCGTGGATAACATCTCTAAATGAGACATTCCATTCTGGAGTGAACTGAATACGAGTTGAATATATATATATATATATATATATATATATATATATATATATATATATATATATATATATATATATATATATATATATATATATATATATATTTATATTTTTATATATATATAAAGTTCTGTAAACACGGTTTTTGTATTTTAATTGTCTGTCTTGTCTATGTTCTGTATTTGCCTTTGATAAAGACTCATTGAGAGTCGAAAGCGCTCAGGTTAGAGTGATACTAGTTTTTGCACTGTTGTTTGTCAGTTTATTGCATTTATCTTATTCAATCCCTGACACACGTGATCCCTTGCTGGATCCAGTGCATTTGAAAGGACTGTTATATGCCATATGATTTGTATTCTTTATATATATATATATATATATATATATATATATATATATATATATATATATATATATATATATATATATATATATATATATATATATATATATATATATATATATATAATGGGTGTTTTGCTGAACAGGTAATATTTGACTGTGGTAATGGGTGTTTTGATGGACAGGTAATATTTGACTGTGGTCACGGGTGCTATGGATGCGCCTTGACATATCTGTATGTACATCAGATTTGTAAGATTAACACCAATGGCAAATAGTTTTATTATATTAAAGATGGCGTGTTCATGTCAGTATATTGATGCAACTAAACTGATTACTATGTACAATTTGAATTGCTTGTACCTCGCAGACTTGAAATAACGATGTATGATTCCTTTTAGAATTAACTACTCCATTTGATTTTTTTTGTGTGAAAATAGTATTATCATGTACAGATGAAAATGGGGAGAAAGGGTGAGAGTTATAATAAAAAGTTTTGAATTTTTTTTTGTGCCACGATGCCTTTATAGACGATTCAACCACATGCTATTTAGTTTTGTAAAGATACGGTGATACGTATCGTTTTTACCAGGAATTTAATGGTCATACAATAAAGCACATTGAGAATCCCATGAAGACACGATACGACGTGAGCATTTTATTTGGCAGAATGTAGTTTTGTATAATGAAGTATAATCATTGAATGTGTAAGCAAACAACACGCGCGCGGAACAATACATCCGATCTTAATGACGTCAAGAGATATCAGTCAGGTCACGTATTTGTCAAGCAAGCTACATTTGGTACATGGTTTTACATATTCCTAAAACTGTTTGTACTTTTCGATATCGTGGGCGAAAAGGAAGTATATATACTTTGAGTGAGACTACAATATCAGAATTAAAAATACTACAATTTATTTAGCATATAGCTAATTTATTATATAAATACATGTAGAGGATATCTACGTTTTGTTTTAGTATGTATGTATGTATGTATGCATGTATGTATGTATGTATGTATGTATGCATGTATGCATGCATGCATGCATGCACGCACGCACGCACGCACGCACGCACGCACGCACGCACGCACGTACGTACGTACGTACGTACGTACGTACGTACGTACGTACGTATGTATGTATGTATGTATGTATGTATGTATGTATGTATGTATGTATGTATAGTTTACGATTGAAGTGTTAAATAAAGCATTGCCACAAGCGGCAAAGCTACGTTTGACGAAAAAATATGTTTCCACTTCAAGAGGATATTTTCTTTATACTGTTTATTTCTTTGTAAGACAAACACCATCAATTGCACAGGTTTTTTTTTTTTAAAAAAAATCCATTATATGCCAATAACGGATGCATTACTACATCCATAAAAAGAAGTTCCGTAACTTACAATAATGTTAGTGAAGCAACCTCTTACAAATTGATCTTGTACAAATAATACTTCATATTAACTATTTTGTCAAAATAATTCTTGTCCTCAAACGAAAACGAGGATATTTTATTTTTTGTCAACACATTTCTTACACTGAATATTACAGCCAACTGTATTGGGTAAGGGATTTAATAGAAATATCACGCAACGGTCACACTCTACAGATTTCAGAGCATTGCATCTTTAAACAAAACTACTTTAATGGCCAGGAGTTTATTTGTCTGGATCTGAGTTTTTTTATTGTTAAATTTTTACAAATTCATGCGAGAAATTTTTTGGTCCCGACAACCTTGTGGTCTAGCTCAGCATCAGAGGCTGCACCCTAAAATTTGATTGTCGGGAGATCCGGCAAGATGGCCGCCAGTGAAAGTAGCTAAGAAAATCTTTCCCAAAAATGTTGGTGATATTTACAGTTTGCAGTGTGATGTAGAGATTCATCTTTAGTCGAGCATCTATGTGAAGTTTTTTATCTTCAATCTATAGTTCCATTTCATCTGTGGATTATGTGTTTTTTGCAGAATTTGTAGTTTTGTGAAAGTTTTTTTTTTTTTGTTTTTTTTTAAATGGGTCTCTTATCTATGGTTTGTGTAACCTGGTGTTGATTTACACCTTTTGAGAAGACCCTCAAAATCATTAATCTGAACAATTTACAATACTTGCTCACAATTTCATTGAGGCAGTTTAGAATACAATAAGTGAGCTGAACTCTCTTAACTGACAAAATGAGCAATTCAAAGAAAACTGTTCAGTCTACCTTGAATAGTAGTTTTCAGAGTGCTAAGAAGGAATCCAATAAACCACAAACAAGGTCAACTACAAGCTCTCAGTCAGGGGATTCGACTGTTACTAATGAAGAGGTGAGTTGTGTTGAATTAATCCAGAGGGATCTACTCGAAATAAAAACTAGTATTAATTTATTAGTGACCAGAGAGGAATTAGGTGGATTAGTGTCCGACATAGTATCCAAGCTGTTTGAGAAACTGAAAATCGAACTGATGAAGGAAGTGGACAAACAAATTGTTAACAAAACAAAAGAGTTAGAGGAAAAAATAGAATCAATGAACTTCGAAAATAATCAGTTAAGAGAAGAATTAGTTGATTCTAAGAAAGAATGTGAAAAACTAAAAGAAGAAATGAAAAGTAATACAGATTGTTCCAAAGAAGCCATGAAGATTGCAAACCACAATGAGCAATACTCAAGGAAAAATAACATACAAATTTTCAACTTGCCTGAATCACAAAATGAAAATGTCAGAGCAAAGTTTGCAGAGATGGTGAAGAATGTAACAGGTCATGAGGTAGATGAGAGAGATATTCTCGCAATACATCGGATCCCTGGGAAGAATGGTGTCCCTAAACCATTAATTGTGAAATTTTGGAATGCAGAATCCAAAGTTAACATCGCCAAGAGGAAAAGGGATTTCAAGAACAAATGTAATGTAAGAATAGTAGATGTTACTAGACAAAATATGGGTCTCATAAATAGATTAACTTCCCATCCAAAAATTGAATCTGCCTGGTACTTTAATTGCGGTGTGTATGCAAAAACAAAAGAGGGAAAAAGGTACAAATTTGACCTTTTTGACGACATTAGTGAAACACTAAATCGCAATTTATAAACAAAATGATTTTTCTCCATATTGATTTTGGATACATTTGGAGGTATAGAACTTTGTTCCAAAATTGGATATGCACAGTTTTAATTTTAATTATATATATTTAAATTAGAAAAGTGATTTTCGGAAAAGGACAAAACCTGTAAAAGGTAAGAATGTTCTTATAATCTTGTATCTAAAATTTTGAAATATGCACATTGTATTTCAATCTTGAATCGATGGACAAAAAGTATTATTTCTCAATCATACTGTATTGATATTTATATTTACTAATTATACCAACACTCCAGCGTAGAACAGAGTTCATGTATCACTATATTGGGAAACATTATATATGTACCCAATGGTGCATGACACTGTACTACACTTATCGATTTTTTAAGCATTATGTGGTTATGTGTGTGAGAGTGTGTCCCAAGGTGTATGTGAGCATTTTTCATGATAATGGTTTTGTGATGCATGTCTATATAAGCCCTGTGAAAGTTTTACTTAAAACAAGATTTAACAATGGATAATCAAATTAAAATTTTGTCAATGAACGTTAGGGGTCTACATAGTTCTGATCTCAAAAGAAGAGATATTTTCTGCTGGGTCAAACAAAAAAAAGCATCTATTATATGTTTACAAGAGACACATAGTACAGTTGAGACTGAGAAGTATTGGGAGGCTGAATGGGGATATAAGTGTGTTTTTAGCCATAAATCTAGCAGTAGTGCTGGTGTTGCTATCCTGTTTAGAAATAATTTTGAATTTCTTATTCTTAGAAACAGATGTGATTGTCAGGGCAGATACATTCTCTTAGATTTATTAGTTAATGGACAGAGATTCACACTAGTGAATCTATATGGTCATAATGATGATAATGCTGAGTTTTTTAAAACTTTGAAAGAGGATATTATAAATTTGGAAAATTCCTCTGTTATTATTTGTGGTGACTGGAATGTTGTTCAGGACATGGAGCTTGACTCTTATAATATCTTGCATGATAAACACTCCATGGCCCGAGCAGCAGTCCAGGACATCAAGAATCAACTAGATTTACTGGATCCTTGGAGAACAGTCAATCCTGACAGTAGAGTATTTACTTGGCATCAGGCAAGCCCTGTGAAACAGAGTAGACTGGACTATTTTTTAATCTCTGAGGACATGTTTTCAAATTGTATAGACGCCTCTATTACTCCTGGTTATAAAACAGATCATTCAGCAATAACACTCAAATTGTCTATATCTGCAGCACCGTGAGGTCCTGGATACTGGAAATTCAATTCAAAGCTATTAAAGCAAAATGAATATATTAAATTGGTAAAAAAATGTATAACTAGCACAGTAGAAGAATATTATTGTGAAGGTGATAAGAAAAACCCACTTCAGGTGAAACTAACATGTAATGATCAATTGTTTTTTGAAATCCTTAAAATGATAATAAGATCAGAATCTATTATGTATTCACAAGCTAAAGCAAAACAGGAAAAACAAAATCTCAGGAAAATGGAAGCTGAAATAAATACCTTACATGCTTTAGTGAATCAAAATAATAACCCCTCTACGATGAAAGAATAGAACAAAAAACAAGCGGAGTTAGAAGAAATGAGGAAAAAAGAGGTGGAAGGTATAATGTTAAGATCTAAGGCACGATGGTATGAATCTGGTGAAAAAAATTCTAAATATTTTCTTAATCTCGAAAAGAGAAATTACACAAACAAAACAATAAAAGAGTTAACTAAGGAAGATGGAACAAGGGTAACAGATTCAAAAGAAATATTAAATCAACAGAAAGACTTTTATGAAAAATTATACCAAAGTAAAAACAAATGTAACTTTCAAACGCTTAACCACTTTTTTAACCATGATAAAAAACTCTCAGATTTTGAAAGAAGTTCATGTGAAGGTAAGTTAACGTTTGAGGAATGTGGTTTAGCACTAAAAAATATGAAAAATGAAACTAGCCCTGGTTCTGATGGATTTACGGTAGAATTTTACAAATTCTTTTGGAAAGACCTAGGCGGTTTTCTCTTTAGGTCTCTAAATACTGGATATGATATGAATCATTTTTCAGAATTTCAGTCTCAGGGGATCATAACGTGCATTCCAAAAGAAGATAAAGACAGGACATTTATAAAAAATTGGAGACCGATCTCTATACTTAATGTGGATTACAAGATTGCTTCAGCGTCAATTGCTAATAGGGTCAAAAAAGTACTCCCGTTTATCATCAGTGACACCCAAAAGGGTTTTATGAAAGGGAGATTCATTGGTGAAAATACAAGATTGTTGTATGACCTGATGCAATACCTTGAGGGAAAAAAATGAATTTGGTCTTCTCCTATTGATAGACTTTGAAAAAGCGTTTTGACTCAGTTGAATGGGACTTTCTAGAAGCTGCTCTGAAGTCTTTTAACTTTGGAGAATCAATTTATCACTGGTTCAGGCTATTTTGCAATAAATCAAAAAGTTGTGTTATTAATAATGGACATTTATCCCCATTCTTTAATTTGGAGAGAGGTTGTCGCCAGGGAGACCCCTTATCACCCTATTTTTTCATAATAGGAATTGAACTTCTTGTAACAGAACTAAAGAAAAACACAGATGTTACAGGCATTTTTTATAATGAAATGGAGTTTAAAATAGGGCAGTACGCTGATGATGCTTTTCTATTATTAGATGGTTCTCAGTTGTCCTTGAGGACAACCATGCAGATTTTAAATGATTTTGCTTTGGTGTCAGGTCTGCACTGCAATGTTTTGAAATCGAAAGCAATTTGGATTGGAAACAAAAATTATTCTAATGAAAAAATATGTCCAGAAATTGATATTAACTGGTCAATGTCTAATTTTAGATTGCTGGGAGTATATTTCTCTTTGAACTTGGAGGATATGGTAGAGCTTAATTATTCGATGAAGTTAAAGGAAGTTAAGAAACTGCTTGGCTGGTGGAGTAGAAGAAATTTATCTATTATTGGAAAAATTACTTTGATAAAGTCCTTGCTTTTGCCTAAATTCATTCATCTTTTTGCAGCTTTGCCAAATCCTCCACCAGCAGCAGAGAGGGTGAACAGACCACGATTTCAAGCAAAAATAATGCTTCCTACGAAACCTTATTTTAACCAAAAAAAATAAGTCTCCATTTAGCAAACGGAGACTTTACGAATTTTTAATCAATTTTGGTCGCAACGATGTGGTCATCCACCCTCTCTGCTGCTTAGTGATTTCATCACTGGGTTAACAAAAATAATAAATGATTTCAACCAAATATTTGATCGAGTCCGATACGATATCGTGTCCGAGGATCATGTAAATTTATTGTTACAAATCCATGCGGGGTTGACTGAGCATGACTAAAGAAATTTTTTAATTGATTGAAGTCCATATCGGAACACCATGTCTGCCAAATATTTCGTAGCGTATGTGTATCAACGCCGTTAAACACAGCAAGAATATTACAGTTATCTCTGATCACTTTTGGAATCTGAGTGTAGCGTTGAGTGACATATATCACATCAGTGTTTTTGTGACGCCCCCGGGAAAATATTCTAGCTGGGTTTTTTTGATTGTCTAACATCACATCGTCGTATACGACTAAATTGTTAATACTCCCATCAAGGTCATCCACGGATGGCGCCTCGTCAATATCAGTTATAAAATCAATGGCGTTCTCACCCTTAATTTCTGATGCATTCTCGTTAAAATCTTTTAACACTTCATAACATCGTTGATCATCTACGCTAGGGGCAATTAAATACAACTTATCCCACTTCATCCATCTCATTATTAAATTGAGCAACAATTGCGTTTTACCGGATCCAGATGGCCCGATTATAATTGCGCGGATAGAGTTTGGTAGCGCTGCATGATGCTTAACTGGTTCTCTTATTTTAGTCGCTGAAAAATCAATTATATTCATATCTCTATACATAAATTATGGATCTATATTGTGTGAAGTGTAAAACGCGTACTAGCACAAATGATGTGACGACGGTTACAACTAAAAATAACAGATCAGCACTAACTGGTAGATGTGCAACATGTGGTATAAAAAAGTTTAGATTTATTTCTACAAAATCAAAGATTTTACAATCCGGAGATGTTTTTAAAAAAAACGAGGAGGTGATATCGCAGCCAAATTGACAAAGCTCCCTGGAACCCCATGGGCAAAGTACCCCGGAGAAAAGCACCTTCCAGGATATAGCTACTGTGGTCCCGGAACACGATTAGATATCAGACTTGATGATCAAAATCAACCCCGACCTGGCGAGTATCCGATAAACGCTATTGATAAGGCGTGTCATGCTCATGATGTTGCATATAAAAGCAGCAATCTGCAAAACAGGCATCTCGCGGATGTGAAATTAATTCATGCGTTAAATGCTATTCCTGATAAATCTTTTAAAGAAAAGTTGGCTTCGTGGTTGGTAAAATCAGCTATGAAAGGCAAATTGATGATGGGTGCTGGTAATTAATAATATGGAATCAATTTATTATTCCCCAAGAGGATACTGGAGAGGTAAATCAGCAGTCCATAAACTCGCTAGTGCTGCAAAAGTGAAAAAAACCACTGCGGCGGATTGGTTATCCAAACAGGCACTATGGCAAATTTATCTACCACCACCTAAACAAATTCAATTCTCGCATTTTGATGTGACTGCTCCTAATGAAGTTCATCAGGCTGATATATTATTTCTGCCACATGATCGTGGTTACAAATACGCGTTAACCGTAGTTGATATTGCAAGTCGATACAAAGAAGCAGAACCGTTAAAAACAAAATCAGCCACTGAAGTTGCTTCTGCATTTGAAAGGATTTATCGACGAGGTCCTCTGCACTGGCCGAATCTATTGCAGGTTGATCCTGGCAAGGAATTTCAGGGTGCGGTTCTATCTACAATGAAAAATCATAATGTCACCATACGACGAGGGCATACTGCGCTACATCGCGATCAGGCCATTGTCGAACGATTTAATCGGACGATTGCTGAGCGGTTATTTGGATATCAATACGCAAAAGAATTCATTCAAGAAAAGCGATCCCGTGAATGGGTCAAAAGGTTACCAGCTGTGATTACTGCACTGAATAACGAGATTACTAGAACAATCAACATGAAACCTATCAACGCGATTAAAAAGAAGTCAATACCCGTACAACCACAAAAAGATTTCCCTAGAAACGCTAGCGTTTCCCAACCAATTCTTGGTAGTAGTGTCATTGTGAGGTACTTATACGAACCAGGAGAGCTTGAAGGGGGTAGAAAAAGGGCTACTGATCCTATTTGGAGCGTCACTACGCATAAGATATCTAGTATAACACGATCAACTGGTAGACCAGCAATCTATAAACTGGATTCAACTGCTCCTCAGCGAAGATTTACTCGACAACAACTACAAGTGATTCCCGAGGATACTCAATTGCCACCGCATGGTCTTAACTAGCGCCGTTGCGTCTATTGCACTCAAGACAAGTCAACATCACATTATTTCTGACATGACCGAGATTGTTATTTTTTCTGTCTACGGTGAATTGGCGAGGATCCTTATCCGAATACTGCCAACGCATTATACAATTGCAACTCGCGCAGTGATTATTCTGTTGTTTCTTCAAAGTGATTATTAATTTAGCATCAATATCAAATTCTCGTTGTTCTTTTTGTCCTGTTGTTTGTAACCGGAGAGTTTTTTTATTAATGATGCTAACATCAATATCACTTATTGTTGTGTCATTATCATCGCCTGACTCTGTCAGGACAATTCTTCGAAGCTGATTTATTCTTCGTACTCTGGATACTGCGAGATAGACTAAATTCGACCATTCGATGTGATTATCCACCATCCAAACAATTGTATTCGATATAGTCAATCCCTGTGAAGAGTGTATTGTTGCTGCGTATCCTAGCGTCCATGGGGATTTATTAGCACGCAATGCATTTTCCACGACGCCGATATCAACCAGCACAATATCATTTAATACGAGAATTTGTTTTTCACTCTGTCCTGGAATATCAACTTCAATATTCTGCTTTCGTGCATCCGAAGGCCTATAACACAACGGTACTGGAAGTGTTGCAAATTTTTCTTTCTGCGTTTCAAATAACTTCATCTGAAGTGTGTCTCTGACTATTTTTCTACTTGCTACTATCAAATCATTTGGTCTCCACGTTTCCCAGAAATCATTCATGGGAGTTTCTGAAATTATTTCACGTGCTATTTCGCATTGGATTTTATCCGGTTGTAATCTAATCAGTGCTTTGAACTCGCGTAATTGTTCATCAAGTGATCTATGGTCGGTATTAATTTCTTCATAATAGTCTACAGAACCCTTTAGCCATTCATGTGGAGATCCACCGACAAATGGTGGTGGTTGGCCGTGATCCCCGCACATGACGACTTTTGTGTTTTTGTTTAACAACCACTCAAGAAATGTTTTTAATACATCTAATGACACTGTGCATATTTCATCCCAGATTATGATTTCAGGAATGAATTTATCACCCATACGCTCAGGAGTCCATTTGTCACCTTTCCATCGAAAAAAACTATGGTAAGTGCAAGCATTTACCCCTCGTTGTATCATCTCTCTGGCGAGTCTGTGAGTCGGTGTTAGCACAATCATGTTAGAAACGCTAGCGTTTCCACGACGATATAATTCAATTGCACGAGTTGTCTTTCCTGACCCACCACAACCGTTTAAATAAACTGTCTTGTATCTACATATTGGATCAGATACCGGTGGTGCATTAGAAAATTCTGATTGGATTTCAATACGGTTACAACAAAGATATTTATCATCCATGGCAACGTCTGCGGATTCACAATACTCATGTAGCATCTCCTTTTTAAATCGCCAACGCCCCCACGCTTCCTCCGGATCTGTGAATGCCGCTACAGCTGATTTGTACTTATTGTGTATATACATCGAATCAGTGGCTACTCTAACCGTGGTATTAGGAAATCTATTTATCATCGAAAATAGATTAATAGAAGCATAGGCTAGCATTGAACTTCTCAAATGTGTGTACTGGGAATTATATCCATCACAGTAGGTAACAACCGTACCTAATTTCTCACCATTGGATAGAAAAGCATCCTTACGGGATACAAGTTTTCCCTGTTTCATTAAATCCGCTACAATAAAATCGTATTCAGCGACATCTATGATCAACCGCGAAGAGTATTTTGCGTTGTCGCATCGTCCACCCTGGGTAAATTTACCGATTATTCTTCGTCCAAAATCTTTTGCTTGTTCTTTTTTAATTTCAAATAACTTCTTAGACCAATTCATGATTTGTTCTTCTGGAAACTGTTTTCGCAGTTCGCTAATTATACGATCTAGATCGGGTTGTGGTAGCCAAACTTCTTTCTGAGCTCGATAGCATATAATAGCTTCGGAAACAATCAACGATATCAGCATGCCACAATCAATCATATATCTCAATAGCACTATTGGCATCCAGTGTTTTTCAGATAGGTGTCTACCGAGCCAAACATAACTACACGGATGTAACCCTGTAGCGAGATCAAATGATATCACACGAGCGAATCCGGTTAAATCAAAATCAGGCAATGGTCCATTAATCGCAACACGAGTCATTTCATGCGTGGGGTGTCCAAATCGTTTGAAGTATTCAGCGCATTCCCCATACCCGAGAAAACTTCCAGGATAACACGCGGATATATCAATTGAAATCATACCGTCACGATGGTATTTTGTATTCCACAGTCCTCCATGACCAAATTCGATGCAACTCAATTTAACGTCCTCGAGAAAATCACTTCGTGTTGGACGCCATGAGTTTTTTTCTCTTGCGAAGTGAGCTACCACTGATGGAATAGTAAAACTATCCGTCAATAGTTTTTCATGGGAACTCTCCGGTGAAAAATCATTAGCGATTTTTCTCATTCTGTTATCTAATTCTTCAACGCGATATAATTCACCATTTGGTCTTACAAATTGATCAAATCCTGATTCGGAACCAGCACTACTAAGTAACCACACTGACACAGGATCATCTTTACACAACGCATGAATAGCATCAAATAATTTCTCTTCATAGAAAACATCCCCGGAAAATTTCCGGGGGATATATCTCACGGTTCTATCTCGTGGAAATATTGTTACTGCAGGTGTCCACGCGTGTTCGTTATGATCAATAATTTGTATTGGAGCCCCTCGCGATTGATATTTCGGTTCGTATAATACTTCTCCGGTTATTGTTGTTACTGATATTGGGAATTTTAATGATGCTTCTAATTTAGCTATATCAGAAATCTTTGCACCGTGCTGTTTCACTGTCAGTTCCCATTCGGTTATTTTCCTACGTCGCAGATCAGTTAGTTTATTTCCTCGGGATGCATTTGTGAAGTGTTCCATTACCCGTATTGCTACACAATTGAGCCTTGACGAAGTCAACGGTGAATATTTCATAGGAGCTAGTTTTGCAATATCGGGTTTATCATTTAACGGATATATCCCATAAACCATTGCTGTTACGGGATAGGATCTTTCGTAGTATGGTTTGTCAATTCCAGTTAGAATTCCTGGTTTGGAATCTTTACTTACAATGACAGTTTTTTTATCCTTGAGGATTGGTTCAAATTTATCCCTAATAATCCATTTGCCTTCGACTTCGATAATGAATTTTATTCTGAAAAAATACTTCTGATTGGAATTGCTTTGTTGGGAATTGCTTTGCTTGAAATCCTTTGGATTTCCACCTTTGGATTTCCATCTTTGAATTTCCCCTTTGGATGGAAATTGCTTTGCTTGAAATCCTTTGGATGGAAATTGCCTTGCAATTTCACCAAGGTGTGAAATTATCTCAGCTGCTCTTTTATCGTTCATAGTAGCATCGATGATGGGTACATTGACATCTTCATCAATAATTCGAAATGTCGACCAACAGTATGCTGCACCGTCTCGGTAGAATTCATTAAAACACTCCCTGATTTTACCGAGTATAGTTCTATCACCGATTAGACGTTTTGGTGTATCAGAGACTCTATCGAGATTGAATTTAGTATTTCTCCAAGGCTTAATTTTCGATAATCTTTGGAACTCCCTATCAAGATTGAATTTAGTATTTTTCCAAGGTTTGATTTTCGATAATCTTTGGAACTCCCTATCAAGATTGAATTTAGTATTTTTCCAAGGTTTGATTTTCGATAATCTTTGGAACTCCCTATCAAGATTGAATTTAGTATTTTTCCAGGGCTTAATTTTCGATAATCTCTTGAACTCCTCCATGTTATAATTAAAACAAGTATTTAAATAGAAAAATATAGTATAATGAATCACTGCAAGTGGCTAATGATTGGATCTACAACCCCGTGTAACAAATCATGCAGAAGTGAATTCTGTGGGTATCATATGCAAAGCGTGAGAAACGGTTCAAAAGGCCCTCTCCCATGCCTCCAATGTGGGGTGGGTGTTAGAGGAAAATCGCAATTATGCCTTGCTTGTGGGGGTAAACGATACAGGGAACTAAAACGCTACTATGACAAACGAATCATTGACTCCGTCATCCTTGATAAAATCAAGGACAAAGTCATAAAAACCCCTCAAGATTATATCCAGAGATTTATAATTAAAGCAGATAATAAATTAGACAAGTAGTATTATTATACAAATGAGCCAAGATTTCAGACCTCACCCAGTGCTTGCTAATTACGAAGCCTCTAGTGATGGTGTTGTCAGGCACCGCAGACTCAAAGAACCGGTTGGGTATCTGAATAATATGGGGTATTTGATGTTTTCAGCTGGGAGGAAGAAGTATCTCTGTCACAGAGCCATCTATGAAGCATTTTACGGATTAATCGAAGACGGTCTTGTGATTGATCACATAAATGGCGTGAAGACTGATAATTGTCTTGGGAATCTTCAAGCCGTCTCGCAGCGCGATAACCTTTTAAAAAGCAACGCTGGTAGGCACGCAAAACATCCCAAGGGTGTGAAATCGTTTGATTTAGAAAATAATGAAGAGAGAAGATTTCAGTCGATAAATGCGGCTGGAAAATATTTCGATATTTGTAGTACTTCAATTCGATTTGTTGCTGAAAAAATCATTAAAACATCTCTGTCTAAAAAAAATGGTCATAAAATAAAGTTCGTATACACTGAAACTATTTAAGGGAGATAAATCCTTTATGGATAAATCCGCACTACAATTCACACTCTACCTACTAAGTTCCCTTGTATTATGACGTCAAAGGAATTTGTCGCCTGCTATATTACCTGTATACCTTGACTAGGCGCGCCCACGTGAATGTAATGGAGATATAATGCATGAGTTTTCGATAGAGAATAAAACTTTTTATTGTCGCTTGTGGGCTAAAACTGCATTATTATTTTTATTTATCTACATATCTCATGTGTGGGGGGTGGGTGGACTAGCAGTAAAGCAGACAGCTAACTCGTTCTTTTCAGTACAAAAATTCTTTATAATCTAACGCATTACCTATGTTCGCTCAGCCAGAACGCGAGTGTTTCCTATTCATTGAAGTAGGTGGGCGTGGTTAAAATTCCTTGTATGTGAATGTATTTTATCTAGAGAATTATAACAGAGTATAAAAACGCTGTTTTATTAAACAACTGTATTATTTTGTTTAAAATATTTCTCATTGTTGCAGCATAAAATTGTCTATTTTAAAAATCTCTTATTGTTAAGTATATCAGATATATATATATATATTAAAAAATCTCTATTCTGTATGACTAGTCCGTGGTGTAATG
This sequence comes from Unio delphinus, assembly GCA_029339505.1. Classification (NCBI taxonomy): domain Eukaryota; kingdom Metazoa; phylum Mollusca; class Bivalvia; order Unionida; family Unionidae; genus Unio; species Unio delphinus. The sequence goes on from JAQISU010001235.1 coordinate 18,576,904, forward strand.
GTATCGTGTTTGTCTTGTAAACATAGATCTATCAACTACGTGTTCGGTCCCCATAGCAGATACATTATTTGATGGCGAAACGGAAGATGTTTTTTTCTATTAATTGGGGGAGGGAGGGCGGTCCCCCTCAGCCAAACCAACATGGCAACCCATGCTATCGCATTCTCGGTAGCGTGGGTTGGTGTTTTTTCTAACTCATGCAACCATGAATTCGATTTCATGGGTTGCCATGTTGGTTTGGTTTACCACGCCCACATCATACCATCATCGTTCCATTGAATTATAATCCATCCTTAATTAAGTTAATTAATGTTATGCCTAAAATTTGCCACAACACTCGAGTGGAAATATATGGCATTGTGCCGTCCATGTTGTGACGTTACCTCAAGCATATCTTCTGGGCGGTCTAAGATGGCGTTTGCCACCTTAGGCCTCCCGCCGGAGATGTATGTTTCGGGTCCCCTTGGGCTTACTTGGATGCGAAGGCACCCAAGGAGTTCCAAAGATGTGTTGTCATATATGTTTTTTTTTATTAATTAGAGATACAGTATACTATATTTATAAATAAATTTATTTATAAATAAATATAAATAATGTATATCAATGATGTAAATGCTATAATTGCTGAAATCTCAAATTTAAATAATAAAGGGGTATTATTATCTGAAAGTCTCGACGTTGACAAGATTACCTCGGAATATGAAGATATTGAATATCTGTCTAGTAAGGGTCGTTATGTTTTACCTAGGATGTACAGGCTCGTGAAAGGAATTCAAAAATCCATTAATGGTTGTTTGTACGGTAACGACATTAATTTATTTATAACGCTATTTAGCACCGTTGAAGCAATACGTCAAAAGCTTGGCCAAGAATATCAAAAACGAGCTGAAATTGGTTCTAAAGTTCGTGATCTTAGAAAAATGTTAAACGAGGAGCGACCAGTATCTTAACCACGTGGGTGTTACTAAACAAAATAATAGGCTTTCGTAAATAATTTAAATAATTTATTTATTTTTTTTTAGCGTTTTTTGTAACACTTGTTACACTTCACTTGTTACACAAGTTACATAGGATTTTCTCCTGAAAGGATACTCATCAGTCTGGACTTGCTCATGCAGTTATGTGCATAATGGATGATCTGGTCGTAGTAGCAAGTAATCACTGCGACGCCTCCATTTTCACGTAATTGTTCTTGTTGCCGCGTCGTTAACACAAATCGTTCATCGCCATTCTCAGATATTACAATTCTGAAATCCCCAGCGATGTTATTTCTGAAACACTCGCGGATAGCGTCGTACAGTTTAACCCTGTCGAAGATGAATACGTTAGCTTGATGGTACATTATTTAATAACTAAGTTATTTAATAACTAAGTTTTTAATTATGATGGAAACCCTCCGGATTTCACATTTGAAAATTTAGTTCACAAACAATATATGGTTGGTGAATCGCTTACAACTAAATTAGCCCGAGAGCGGCTAGCAGCAATTAAAAAGTTTATACCGGTTCGAGACAGACTTCGCGAGAAACTTCAACAACGACAACAAGCGCAGACTGACTTTTCTGTGTCAAGTGAACAACTGTTTACTCCGATAACAAGTGCGACCAAAGATGTGAAAACAGCAACTGAACGAGCAATATACGGAGATATTCCTAAGGAAGGCAAGCGACGAGAAGTGCCTGTTCTTGGTGTGCTTGAAAAGATAGCAGCAGAGACCGGACAAACACGCGCAGGGATACAACAGTTATCCAGTGATATAAAAACTCAACAAGAGTATGAACAACTAGCTGATATTGATGATTCCGCACCTGAACCACAACCTGTTGATGTCGTCACCCCAAGAGGTGTTTCCTTTATAGACAAACTCACCGAAGGAGCTATAGCAGAAATCAAACGACCTCAATTAATAAAACCCGAACATTATAAGATTTTTGGAAATTTTGCCGCCCAAAGCTTTCATTCCAGAAAAGACTTTTTAAAAGACGAGTATAAAAACAGTAGAATAAGCCGAGATGAATGGGCTGATTGGTTGTATAAAACGAATAAGGGGGTTGGCCGTTTAAATAAAAGAGAATTGGGATATAAAGAATTTAGAAGGGGAATTGAAGAGTATGATGAAACTGGTACAACTGAGAAAACAAGCGGAAAAGGATATTCCATTAAAAATCCAAAGGATGTCTTTGACTCTACCGTGACATGCCCTGGTAACATTCTCAGTGATATATCACGGTTAGAGGTTCTCATCGGAGGGAAACGAGCCGGAAATAACTCCGTCGAGATAATTAACGAGGCCGCTGATATCTGTAGACGATTATTTGCTGGTGGTATCATGGACATTAATGTATATCGAGAACTTATTGCTGAATTAGTTGAAAATCACAACGATGAAAATCTTATGGATGTAAGCGATTGATCACTAATTGAAAAACTACTAGTTTTATAACAAGATGATTATACACTATAACCATGATAAACCCGTAAGCGTCTACGTGGTGAACTCACGATTGCCTGTTTATCGCGCGTGGTACGGAGATGGTTTCGGCAATACCATTGCGGGGTTATTTACAAGAATGGCTCCCAAGGTGGCGCCGTTAGCTAAACAATTATCAATGAAAGCCATTGATGCTATCCGTGATAAGGGAATCAATTTCGTTGGAAATCTTGCCGGAAAGGCATTTTCTGCCGCGAAAGATAAAATAGCATCATTGGTGCGAAAGAAACCACGAATGACTTCGTCATCGATGACTTCGTCAGTGGTGAAACCACGAATGACTTCGTCAGTGGTGAGACCACCAGTGCTGCCATCAACTACAGTGATGCCTGCAAAAATCAGCAAAGTAATAAAAAACGCAGTGGAAGAAAAACTAGCGCAATTGACTTCGTCACAATTGACAGCTTCACCGGTAACAGATAGCGCTATCATGAACGCGATAGCAGGAAGTGGTTTGAAACAAAAAAGAAATTCGAAGAATTTTCAACGACGATGATTATAAAGAATTAAAACGCTAGCGTTAAACTCTTCGAGTTTCACAATTGAAAACGCTAGTAATGTTATAAATGTTTAAACGAACAGCTGATCCCGCGTTAGATATGGAAGCAAAGATGCGCAAAGATGATTCCGTCCGCGATTATCAATACTATTCCTATCATGCAATACAACCCGACCTACGATCGCGAATTGAACTTCAAGTTCAAGATACCAGTAAATACTTTTTACCATGTGAAGCATTTATTGAAGTAGAAGGAAAACTTGTAACAAATGTTGCAGCTGATACCCCATATGCAAATGATTCAAATATCCGAGTTGGTTTCGTCAACAACGGTATAATGGCGTTATTTGAAAGTGCAAGATATCTCATTGATGGAAAAGAAATTGAATCAATAGACCGCGAGGTTGATGTTGCAACAACAATAATCGGACTAGCAAGATACTCCGATGATTATACAAGATCGGCTGGTCCATCTATGATGTTTGCAAAGGATACCTCTGATAACGCTGACCACCTTCAATACATTAAAGTGTTAACACCGCAAGACACTTCAGTTGATAATCAACGAGAAGCAACTAATCCAGAACGTCGAGCTAGACCCGGAGCTGCGTTTGATATTCTCGGAGGTGTTAATGGTAATTTCAATTTAGGATTTGCAACACGAAAATTAGCATTGGAAGGACAAGAGAAAAAGTTTTCATGTGCGATTCCACTCCATCACATATTTGGATTCTGCAGAAATGTCAGAAAAGTCATCTATGGAGCCAAACACACAATCGCATTAGTGCGAAAAGGCAATGACAATGATGCAATTTGGCGTACTGGTGCCGATGAAGGTAAAGTTGTTTTGAGTAAAAAAGTATTATGGATGCCAGTAATGACTCCATCAATTACCACGGAAGAGCGGCTACTTTCATTTATGGAAACCGGTGGTAAATCATTGCTAAGTTGGCTTACAACAACGACTGATGCTAAAGAGGATAATGTTAATGGTACATTTACATGGCACCTGGCATCAAAACAAGGCGTTTCAGCTCCACGTCATATATTTATAGCGCTGAAGAATCGGAATCGATTAGGTTCCCAAGAACGCAGTCATATGATATTTGATCGGTTAGGGGTAAGTGAGGTTTCACTGAGAATAAACGGACAACAAGAACCATCTGAGGATATACAGCTTAATTACGGAAACAACCAAATAGCACGTGTGTATCATCGGATGCTGTCATATATGGGTCGTGATCAAAATGTTGATACTGGCTTGCAAATATCTCAGCTCGATTTTAAGAACTTGTATCCAATTTATTACTTTTCACTGGAACATCTTGATTTAACAAGGCAATCCGTTGTTGATATACATTTTAGGGCTCGTATAGATCATGGTGGTGTTGATGATAGAGCGGTTGCTGTTATTCTCAGCGACAAATCAATGTTGTTAGAAGGGGCTGGCGGACGAATGAGACTCGTTGATGCACCAGTGGAAAATCTGTAAATGTAAATGAAACTTGAAAAGTTTCCATAGGATTTCCCCAATTAGATCAATTGAAAGCATAAATGTGTTTTACAATAAAATGCCATATAGTGTTGTTAGTGTCAAGCTGACTGATGGTCAGGTCAAGAAATTAAAATCAAAATCCGCTAAGGAATGTGGAACAACAATAACGTTAAAACCAGCGCAGATGTCCGGAGGTACACATAAAATATCATTAACGGATCGTCAAATAAAACATTTCAATGATGCAATGAAAAATAAGCGAGGAGTTCAAATAAAATTTTCGAAAGCTGCAGTCGCGAACATGATAAAATCAGGTGGTATATTTCCATTGTTAGCCGCAATACCAGCATTGATTGCAGCGGCTGCCCCAGCGGTGGCGAAGGCGGCAGCGTTGGGAGCCGTTGGGACCGCAGCAGGGATGGCGTTGAAAAAGGCAACTGGTGGATCCGCTCGCGGATCTGGGTATAAAAAAAAGGAAAAGGGGTTGTACCTACCAGGAACCCCGTATTCATGGTACAGCGGCAAATCCGTGAACGGATCGGGTCTAAGAAAAATACCAGGAACGGTTTATTAGTTGAAAAATCTTCGATTTACAAATCTTCGATTTCCGAACCTATGGTTGAGGAACCTATAGTTCCCATGTCCAATTTTGATTTAATTGATGCTGCTAAAAAACTAGCGATAAAAAAACTTCAGAGGGGTTTTTATGAGAGATCAATTACCGAGAAAACCAAATAACGTTGAAACCGGTATCATCAATCTTGATAACAGCAGCGGATCGGGAACTCACTGGGTTGCATACGCGATTGATCCACGTGGGATTGTCTATTTCGATTCATATGGGTTAGCTCCGCCAAGCGAGTTTATGCGGTATATAAATTCCTCGATGAAACTCAAAGGGTTTCCGATTTTTTATTCCACGCTGCCAACACAACAATTAAATGATCCACCGATATGCGGCCGTGAAGTATTAAATGTCCTCGCGGAGATTTCATTAAAATCCTTTGGATCTCCGTGGAAACCACCTCATATTATTGTAAACGAATACACGAGTGGGAAATTACAAGGATCAATAAATTGAAAACACAAGTTACGCTAACAATAATGATCGATATTTGGGGACAATCTCTGTCAATGCTGAAACCCACCGAGGAAACATCTGCGGGTTCTATCGAGGATGTAAAAAAAATAATAGAAGATGAAATCGCTGAGACGTTAAATTTAACAAGTGTTTACCCGAACGAAATAGTTGTATTTCAAGATCGCCAGGGTAAATTGAAAAGCAGTAATATATCCGTGAATGACATTTTGATACGGCATCGCGCTGCCGCTGAAAACTCTATTGCACTGTATTCCAACGATGGACAACTTAAACCAGGCGCACTTGTGTCTACGATCACCGACGCGATTGAAAAACACGTCGGTGATCTGAATGATTTTATACGAGGTTATAATAGTTTTCGCAAAAATGTCGTACATAAATTCTTTGGAACCCCGCTTGTGGTTGGCATGACTCTCGCTGAAATCAGTGAGTTTATCGGCAAGCACACTCACAATGCCTACATCGCTAATAGTTTCTTTGGTGTCCCGGCTACATCTACGATGACTCTCAAAGATATTAATATGTTTATGGTGAGACAAACAACACTTAATACCATCGTGGATAAATTTTTAGGGAGAACACTTGTGTCTGAAACCACAACGTTGACAGGCCCGACCCTCGCGGAAATTAAAAGCGCTATTGACGAACAAAAGCTCACAAATGAAATGGTTAATAAGTTCTTTGAGGGTTCTAAAAGTTACAATATCACGACGACATATTCTCAACTCGACAAGAATTATAGTACCGAAAAAGGTTTTGGATTCGGCCTCCTTTTGGTTTCATTTTTTAAACGCCGCGATGGAACGATAATGAAAGATACCGAAATCAAAAAAACCTATCTCGACGTTTACGACGATATTCTTAAACTAAAAGAAAAATCTGAAAGGGTAAAGCATGGGAACTTTGATTGGATAAAAGACTCTAATGCTAAATTGAAAGTCAATATCGGGGAGTGGCCCCATGGTATCTACAGGATGACGTTAATCTCTAACAAGCAATTTGATATCATCGTGAAAGGTAAAACCTACTTTGGTGGCACCGCGACAGTAATTATCGCGGGGGGAGAAGAAGAATTTGAGATTGTCGCGGTTGATAACACCGTTAGAAAACATATAGCCTGGTGTTTAGAATTCGTAGGTGAAGTAAACTACCCCCTGATCTACTCCCCGGAAGATGGTAATTAATTGAAAACACTAGTGTTTTTAAAATAACAATGATTTCATCAACGCAATGTCGCTATGATCAGGTCAGAGAATTTCAAAATAGACTCAAAACCCTCACTGAGGAGTATCAAATAAAAATGAAAAAATACCGACGAAGAATCACCGCAATTGATGTTACTATGTACTCGGTGTCAAGCGTTCTCGCTGGCGCCGGAATAATACTTGCATCGGTTACAATGATTGCCCCGGTCGTAGTTCCAATTTGCATTTCTGCGGTGGCTACAATCAGGGGTATATCAACCGGGATAGCAAAAAAGATATCATCATGCAGCCAGAGTAAACTGCAGAATTACTTACTTCAATTTCATATTGCATCAACCGCATATTCGCAGTTATCCCTGATGATATCGTCGTCACTCGATAATACAATTATATCAGATAGTGAGTTCTCAGCGATGGTCAGTATTTTTGATTCAGCGATATCAAAATTAGAGCGACAACATGAATATAATAACAATGACAACACCGATGGAATCAGAAAACACGAACCCAAAAAACAAAATGATCTCAATAATATCAACATTACCAGATTGTGAGTTCTCAGTGATGGTCAGTATTTATGATTCCTCGATACCAAAATTAGAAATAAATCATGAGTATAATAACAATGACAACACCGATGGAATTACTTCAACGAATAGTGGAGAACACGAACCCAGTACAAACAAGCATGATATCAATAACATCAACGAATCCAGAATTCAGTGTGAATTTCCCCTCTCCGGTCCCAGTGAAGGAGATAGCGCTAGCAAAACTACGAGTGTATCACAGTTGGCCTAATATCAGATCGGTTGCATTTAGTGGTCAGCAACCCAATAACACACTGGTGTTCTCGTATAAGAATAAACCCGATGGTACTCCAGAGTGGGAAACTGTTTCGTTACCAACTGGGTCGTACCAAATTAAGCAAATCAATGCTGAAATTCAGCGTAGAATAAAATCAATCACTGGAAAAGAATCAAAAATAGCTATTAATCTTCATCAACCGACGCTCTCGTCGTTGATCGAAATAAGCACAGAGGGATACATTGTAGATATATATAACAGCTCGTTAAGAACAGTGTTAGGATGGCCTGAAAAACCACCGGAAAAATCCGCCACCGACTTAACCACGGACATACAATCATATCATGAAATCAATCCCAGTTATCGAGATAATTTATCTGATATAAGAAAAGGAAGAATCGCCGATAGATTTATATTTACCAACAAAGAAACATTGCAATGGGATTTTATCATTAAAAGAACAACCGACTCATCTGTTACTATTTCATTTACGCTAACTGACGTCCGTGGTTATTTTAATGAGATTAAACAATTATATGACACACAACTAGAACAACTACGGAAAACAAAATCGCAAAAACACGTTGAAATAATAAATCAGCTTATATCGGACATGAAATATATCTATGAACTAATTATTCAAACAATAATTAATGACAACAGCGACAATAAACAACGATTCCTAACCGATTACAATATCACAGAGGACAATCTGCGTAATTTCAAGTTTCCCAAATACAACGCTGATGAACTAGCAAGAATTGTTAAAACCGATATCAAGGCGCTACAAAAATCAGATTCAACTGTCCTCTTCAGGTATAATAATGATCCAGATGGTGGTGGTAGGCATATCGCTCCGTTCAACGTGAATATTTCAACGGTGATTGCGCTCAATTTAGTATGTGATGCAATTGAAGGAAGCTATCAAATTAATCTAGAGCAATCAAATCAAGCTCAGCAGGGATATATTCTTTATTCATTTGCACCAACAGCTCCTCCAGGATTCCTAATTATTGAAAACCCAATTAATCCTGTCTACATGCGATGATACCATAATAATTCGTTAACGAGAATTAATTTCCGACTCACCGACCAGTCAAATAATTTAATTGATCTACGCGGTGAGGTGTTAGCGATTAGTTTGTTTGTAAAATCATAAATGATTTTTGTTAACCCAGTGATGAAATCACTAAGCAGCAGAGAGGGTGGATGACCACATCGTTGCGACCAAAATTGATTAAAAAATCGTAAAGTCTCCGTCTGCTAAATGGAGACTTATTTTTTTTGGTTAAAATAAGGTTTCGTAGGAAGCATTATTTTTGCTTGAAATCGTGGTCTATTCACCCTCTCTGCTGCTCCACCCCATATAGAAAAGGAACTGAATACATTATTTTTCCAGTTTATTTGGGGCAGTAAAACTGAGAGAGTTAAACGAGACACACTTATTGCTTCTTTTGAGGAAGGGGGGTTAAATATGATTCATTTGCACTCATTTGTGTGTTATATAAAACTTACCTGGATTAGGCGCCTCTTAATAAACGAAAATGGCTTATGGCAAAAACTGGTTTCTGAACAAATATTTGGAAAATTTGGAGGTATGTTGTTACTTTCATTAGGAAAAACTAAACTAAAAGTAATCTCTAAATTAATTAAAAATATTTTTTGGCGTGATGTTATTTATGCGTTATCTCAATGGAAAAATGAACCATCTACTGTCAATGAATACTTGTCTCAAGATATTCTTAATTTAGTGACTGTAGATAATTTTAAATCATACACAAGGTGGAGAACAAATGGTATTATAATTATTAAACATCTTTTTGATGCACAAGGGTCTCTATTAAGTTTTGATGAATTAAAACAAAAAACAAAAACAAATAATTTCATACAGTACTTTGCTCTTATTTCAAAGATCTCTGTGATGTGGAAAAAGAAAATTAAAACTTTCTATGAAAGTGGAAATAGTTTTCTTGTAGCTTTGAACAAAACATCTCTCCTTAGGGTAAGAGCAAAGAATAAATTTATCTATAAAGACCTGATAAGAACCAAAATAATAAAGCCAAATGGTAAACAGGAAACTTGGTCCAGACAGCTAGAGTGTGCGATTGGTACAAATGAATGGACCAACTCTTTTGTTTCGGCTAGATTTTGTACAAAAGACACAAAACTGATTAGCTTTAACTTTAGATTTCTCCACAGAAATATTACCACAAACCAGTTTCTAAAAAAGATTAATTTAAGTGATAATGATAAATGTACCTTTTGTAATGAGGGAATAGAAGAAATTGAGCACTTATTTTATGACTGTTTAATTACTGAAAACTTTTGGAAACTGTTGGTAGAATGGATACAAACTTATGACCCAAATTTTCGAATTACACGAAAAGATGTCTTTATAGGAAATAACAACTTTGACGATCTTATTAACTTCCTAATTTTGCTTGCAAAATATGTTATATACAGATCACGTTGTGCATCAAAAAGCCCAAATCTTGCCTATTATAAAAATTGTGTTTTATCATATAAAACGCTGGAAAAATATGTCGCCAAAGTGAATAACAGCAGTGACGAGTTTAAAAGAAAGTGGACCCTATTATCAACTTTTGGTACATGAATTATTATTATTATTATTACTATTTTTACTTTTAAAATTTACATATTTATTATTATTATTATTATTATTATTATTATTATTATTATTATTATTATTATTATTATTATTATTATTATTTTTAAATGCAATTTCATGCATCTTGGGGTTTGTATGCGAGTATGACTTTGTGTACAATAATTGTGATTGTAAGTAAGTGTCTGTGTGTGTATGTGTGTGTGTGTTGTGTAGGGAACACATGTAGAGATCAGGACACAAAAGAATTTAAGATCATGCCCCATACGCCAGGTCAGGTGGTGATGTAGGGGAATATGTAAAATCCTGATACCTTGTGTTCAATAAAAAATAAAAAAAATAAAAAAAAAAAAAAAAAAAAAAAAAAATTGATTGTCGATTTCTCTCTCATATTCAAACATTTCTGTTGACAGCTAGAATCGCTTCCTAAACAATTATATTCGTATATTCAACCACGAATTTTTCCAAGAATATGTCAGTTTGTCACAGGATGCAAAATGCGTAACTTGTGGGTGAAAGAATATCTAATATCAACTGTTCATGTATGTTTAATCACTACTGATTTGCGCGATTGGTCTCAAAACCTGATTATAACAGGTTCATACTTGAAGTCTACTTTTGGTTCTTTGAAGTTTATTTGTTGGCAGTTTTAATGGCGCCTCCTTATTGATTGAATAAATGTACATATTCTTGACACATCTTAAGATCTGTTAATACTGAGAGAGAGAGAGAGAGAGAGAGAGAGAGAGAGAGAGAGAGAGAGAGAGAGAGAGAGAGAGAGAGAGAGAAGCGTATTTAAGAGCAGATTCATATCCTAAATATGGAGCATAAATGTAGTTCCGGAAGTGATACAGCCACTGTGCCAATAAAAGTGGTATTTCCGCTGTGCCGGTATCGTTTTTATCCCACTGATACATTTCAGTATATATTTATGAAATATTTAAAAATTGAAGATTATGAACAACGTCGTGTGCTATAGAGCCACGTGTCTTTGGGTGGGGTGGGGTGGGGTGGGGGTCCGTAGTATCCAACAGTAGAAGAACTATAATTTAAGAAAATATTTAATTAAATAATGTTTTGTAATTTCATATTACAAAATAAAAATGACTACAAATATAATTTAAAATAAACTCTTTTCCGATTCTTATTATTACTGAATCGCGTCTAACTATATGATTTTACAAACTACTGCTCCATTAGAGACTTGCTGTGACGCCGTGTTACGTAGCAGCACACGTATCGGATACATGTGCTTAACAGCACCCAATAGGAGGTTGACGACACTCGATAAATGTACTGACTGACCCAAATTAACGATCTGCATGTAAAGGTCACAAAACGATACATAGACCGTAACGTCCTATTCAGACAAATTGCTTTGTGTGATAATGTAGATTGTCCGCTTTTCCGTTTACCTGCTGTAGTCAAGCACGTATTTGGAACAAACATTATAAGTTAAACTTTTGTTTTCACAACACCACAATTAATATAAAAATGGCAATTTTGTTGAATTGTTTTCTGTTCAAGACTACATTATCTTTACCTTTTCTACATTTTTTAAACAAGAACAAATAATGGTAAATGCCCCGTGAGTGTATGTATGTATGTATGTATGTATGTATGTATGTATGTATGTACGTACGTACGTACGTACGTACGTACGCACGTACGTATGCATGTTTGCTTCTTTCTGTCTTCCTTCTGTGACTAATTTATTGTCTCCTGGATAAACAAATAAGCATGGATAATTATACTAAGTTACCTTTTCTCTGATCGACTATGTTGAATGTGACTTTGACATTCAAAGACTTAAGGACATTGTATTAATTAGAGAAAAAAAACATCGACATAGATGGGAGGTCACGCCTTATTTCTTTTCAATTGTGTATAGATCCCTGCAAAAGAAACGTGTAAAACAGTGCCTGAATAACTGCACCATTCGTATCGTATGTATTATCTTGTGTTATTTTTAGTTTGTATTATTTTACAACGTAGAATATATTTGTAAGATATTACACTTCTTTTCTCTGACACACTAGAGAAAACTGTGATGAAAGACCATATTTTTTGAACACTGGGCAACATAGAGATAAATTTAACCGTACGAATATATAATGTCACATTTAAAACTGAATATGCAATGATATGTAAGTCATATTCAAACGAATATTTTATGATGCATAAGCTATAATATTAAGATGTCATGACACTTCTTATCGTTATTATTATTATTATTATTAGTATTATTATTATTATTGGTGTTGTTATTATAGCTACCATGACAACATATCTCAAGAAACACTTACAGTAAATCGTTAGCTCATTTTAAGAGCAGTTTTGCATGTCTTTAATAATCGACAAAATGACAAATCCAAATTGCTGAGATGCTATAAAAAAAAAAACGCAGAAAACAGGTTTTATTTGAACTCTCTCACATACTTATATATTTAAAAAAAATCATATGACAGTGACAAAGCGTTTTTGTGAACATGTTAATGTAAATCATCTCTTATGAATAATCATGACGGTGAAAAGCATTAGAAGTCTTTCATGCATATAAAAGGCAGACACCATTGTGTTATTTGTGGTTCTATCTATCTATCTATCTATCTATCTATCTATATATATATATATATATATATATATATATATATATATATATAGTTAGTGTCTGTATGTGTGTGTCTAATGGGCAGGTGTGAAATTTAACATGGTGGGCCTGTATAGCGACAAGGGGAATTTAACATGGGAACTATTTGGGCCTATCTAGCGACAAGGGGAATTTAACATAGTGGGTCTATATAGCGACAAGGGAAATTTAACATGGGGAATATTACTTTTATTTGGGACTGTCTAGCGACAAGGGAAAATGGAGGCAAAGAAAGCAAATATCTTTTCGAGGTATATGAGTAGCCCTGAAAAGGGCCCTTGGGTACTTCTTCTTCTTTTATTTTCTGCCGTTGTTCCACCACTTTTTGATTTTACCAATGATTCCCTTTTTCTTCTTCCTTTTGTCATCGGGAATCCAGTCAGGATGTCCATACAATCTGATTAAAATCAGCTGTTAGTACTACGACACTAACATCTGAACTAACTCCGTACGGGGTCATGTCCAGGCGACCTTTGCACTGACCAATCAAAACGCGACTGGCAAAACAGCAACAGTATCTCGCAGACATCGTGTCGGATAGAAAGATACGAGAGATATCGAAAGACAATAGAAAATGGAAACCCCCTCGGTGCAAATCGTAACACCAATAAAAACGTATTTTCTTGGAAATATTTGTGTTTTGTGCGGGTTTTCGTTCATCCAGATAGAAAGGGTTGAAGACGGCTGCGAGATTAAAAAGAAATTTCTGGACAGAAAACTTAAGTTAAATTCGGAACGAGTGGAAAACATCGCGCGAGTTACTGAAGTAAGAATCGCTGCAGATGACGAAAATGGAGTGTGCCAAAAATGTTACAGATCAGTTGAAAAAGTGTTAAGGTCAGAAAAGGAAGTTTTAGAGGTAAAGAAAAGGCTAAAAGAATCCGCAGAAACTGTTTCAAAAACTTTACTCTTAAATCTGCCTTCGCCGAAACGAAAATACATCACAAAAAGGATGCTCAGAAGTCCAGTTATTTTGCAACCACCAAAAAAGCAATCCAATCCAATTCTGCCAATAACTTATATCAAGCCAGTGAAAATAGCTTCCTTTAGTGACATTAGCAACATAAATTTTTTAACAACTGTCTCTAGACCTGCCACTGATCATGTGCAAACAACACAGTCGGAGAGTACAAGTGCAAAAACTTTACTTCGCTATCGAACTGATGTATGAAAGGTCCAATCCGATTGGTGGAAATTTTAATTAGTATGTATAATGCAAAGGTCGCCTGGACATGACCCCGTACGGAGTTAGTTCAGATGTTAGTGTCGTAGTACTAACAGCTGATTTTAATCAGATTGGGACGAGGCCAACCATATCCCACCCGACAACGCTATAGGAGTTCTCTAGGTAAAAGGAAAAGATTGGTGCATTTCAGTTGTCTTTTGTAACGTCATATGACGACAGGGTCGGACAATAATGCCTGGTGTAAATGTGGAAAACAGAGGAAGTGTAACATCACGGAGTCAAGCGAAAATGAGTACTTTATGATAATAATGATACGTAATGTACTAAATTCATTTACTAGAATTACATACATCATTTGAAATTAAGAATGGAGCTGATGAATGTAACTTTTTTTTATCGATAAATCAACCACAAACGTGCATGTTCTCATACGAGTGCCCGGAAATCACGTTTCTTGCTCACAAACCCTTGCAAAAGTAAACCAAGAGCATGCTTATAAAAAAAAAAACATGTTAAGCACTCCAAAGAAAACATAGTCGACACCAAGGATTTTATCCTTAAAAGAAATGACTGAAAATAAACAAAAAGCTATAATTTTGCGGTACAGAAATTGTGGCGAATAACTTTTTGGTATAATTCAGTGTTTTCACCAAAGGAGAATGTGGTATTGCCAGTTCAATTCAATATATACCGGTATGTGAGCAACAGTTATGCAAATGTAATGCGGATTTTGTCATCTTTTGTTGTATTTTTTTGCTAAATTAATTACAATGCTCTTTTGCCCCTAAGCCTATAACCCAATAACTGAAAGAAAAGATCCACTCCAATAGAAGATACCCACGCCAAAACAAAGCAAGAGGTTGGGGTGGGATTAGGGTCTTCACCCATACACGTTCTTCTTTTTTTTAAAATTTCAATTACAATTTATTCTTATTTTTTTTTTTTTGTTTTGTTTTATTCGCATTATCGACTTTACTTTGGCTTTTCTGGGGCCCCGAGTGGTCGAGTGGTCTAAAGCTCTTTCCGTTACGGATCCATGCCGTCTCACCTCTGACTGCGTGGGTTCGAGTCTAAGATTCGGTGAATGTAGTTATGTGAGAAAGCTTGCCAGTAGTTTCTCGTGGGTCGGTGATTCTTTCCGGGGGTTTTCCCGGGTTCTTCCTCCACCAATAATACTGGCCGCCATGTAAAGCCTATCGTGTGCTGAAAAATGGCGTTAAACCCTAAAAAACACCAAAAAAAGCATGGTTTTCTATCTTTTTTTTAATTATAAACAAACATTTGTAATTGCAATCGATTGTGTCCACTTTCAGCTGATCAGGAGGGCGACCACATATAAAAAATCGTCCATGCTTCGTCGAGGTTTCGGTAAAGGATTAAATCTAACTCCTCCATTTAGATGATCAACTACCAGAGCTACAAGACCCCTCCCCCAAACCAATGACACATTTTCATCAAAATTAATCGAAAAGTTGACGTACCGTTGCACAATTAGTAAATATTTAACATCACCAATTTATTATCGCGATAATCAGCTTCTGGAAGCAAATTGACGGACGTAAGTAATACCTGAAAATGTCTCTAATCTGCTCTCGCTGATTGATTAATCGATTAGTGTGATTTACAAGTGACTATAGGTCATTTCCCTCTGCACGGTCTAGACTTTAATGCGTTAATAGTCAATTAAACTCCAATCAACAAATCATGAAATCAATCGAACTTCAGCCTTTATACTGGCACACATGTATGTATGTATGTATGTATGTGTGTGTGTGTGTGTGTGTGTGTGTGTGTGTGTGCGTGCATATATATATATATATATATATATATATATATATATATATATATATATATATATATATATATATATATATATATATAAAGCATGTTGTTAGGTTTGGTTGGATATCATGCTATAGTTTGGTTCTATTTATCATAAGGAGGTTCTTCTTAGTAGTAAATAAATGTGGAGGGTTAGGGACTAATACGTCCAGATGGCATATAACAGCTGCTTCAAGCCAGTTAAGCGATAGCGGCCATCTTTTTCACCCCCACCCCCACTCCCACCCATATATATGTGTGCGTGTGTATATGTGCGTGCGTGCGTGTGTATGTGTTTGAAATTTCATGACAGTTACGAAATGTCTTTTGGGAAACGCATTTAGTATTAATGTTCAACCACCCCTCGTAACAAATTATTCAACAAGTTATGAAAACTTTTACAAAATATTTATATATGTCACTGTCAAGAGCCAAATTTTTCGTCAGTGACATCCAGTAATTAATTCATAGGCTAGCCGACAATTAATTATCTTGGAGTAGGGTTTGGACAAAAAAAAAATGTTTTCTTAAACCTGGTCAGGCTTGGTACAATAATTAAAGTGAAAACGGACTGGCTGTTTGACACGCTTAAAATTATGGGAATACTCACGTAGAGCTTTCAAAAATGATTAAGACAAACGATAATGTGACGTCTCGACCCTAAGTGACATGTTTGACATCGTGAGAGACGGTTTCCATAAGGTCAGTAAGACTAGCGTTTATGCCGATTGGTCAAATGTACAGGACAGAGGGTTGGGTCGAAACCCAGAATCGGGAAATATATAGTTCGTATCAAACGATGTTAGGCAGTCTAGCAAGACGTCTGGAAAAGAGACGGTCAGAATAATTGATTCCAACACCGGAGAAGACTCCGTACGTCTTTGAAAGAAAGACGTTCGTAAATTAATTGGGTTCCAGGGAACTGAATGTGGAACGATTGTAGGACGCCAAAACACAAAAGGAAAAATAGTTTACTTTGGCAAGAGTAAGCATCAGCGAGAAGTCAAAGGCAATAGTTTATTCTGGGCAAGAGTGAGAACCAGCGGAAAGTCAGAAAGGAAAGAAATAAGAAGTCAGAGTGTGGAATTCCCGTTCAATTAAAGGGCAAGCTGGAGACGGACGCACGCAGGGAAAAGAAAGGAAACCAGTCGACGGAAAATGTCATGTTGAATCACCAACAGTCAAATGTTAAATGAACATTCGATTCCTTGATGAAATTTACAATCAGTATTAACGGCTAACTTCATTTATTTTCATTAGTGTTTGGATTCTTTGAATGTATCCATTATTTTAAAGCTTCAATATTTGTATTTTTGATTAAATTCATATTTTATCTTTACGGGGGCTCGTGTATTGTCTTGTTCAAAGTACCATCTCAGATTACTATAGTCACTGACCGGGCATATCACACCGTAGCGATCATCTCCTAGAAAACGCCAATTAGTGGGAGGCGGTATCAAGTGTTGTTTCCAAGTTGCGCAGTACCTCTGGCCAGGCCTTGTGCAATATTGTCTTAATAACACTTTGATCACCCGCCAGCAGTGACCACGTTACAAAGTGGTGGCTTCGTCTCGGGATTTGAAATTTTCATTGTGATTTGAAGTAATCGGAGCGTATTTTGAACAAAGGCATAAATTTGTTATTATTATTAAGTAGGAATCGAATGAATCAAACATTGTCTGCTATTTTGTATACTTGCATGCAAATTGTTTTACGTTAAAAGTGGTTTGTAGAATTTGAGATTTATACCTTCTGTGTGAAATTATCATAAGCGTTAAAGTGGCACTACCTAAATAGTCTCGTGAGACAAGAACGAATTATTTGGGCAGTACTGTATTTTAGACAGCAGTCAATCACGTCTCGTTAGCAGTATCCCACTGTTATTGGAATTTCGGTCTGGTCAATTAATTGCGGCTGATTCGACCTGCCCATCTCGCTGCAGATAAGGTTATTTTAGGTCAAACTATTTTCGTAGGAAAAACCCCTGATTGTAGGTCAGTTAAGGACATAGTTCTAGAGAAAAGGGAAAGACAAAACATACGTAATGGCGACAGACAGACAGTTACTAAAGGAATTTAAATCCATTGGAAAAGACGAACTTGGGTATGAGGGTGAAAGACTAACTGAATTTATGGAAAGAAGTTTGAAAGAACACAAGGAAGAGAAAGCCAGGGAACGAGAGAAGGAGAAACAGAAAGAAATGGAATTAGCCCGACTACAGGCTGAGGAGAAGGAGAGGGAGAAAGTAATGGAACTCGCGCGACTACAAGCAGAAGAAAAGGTAAGAGAAAGGGATCATATGCTAGCCATGGAGAGACTAAGGCTCGAAGCCGAGTTCAGGAGGGGTGAAGAATCGAACGTACGTCCGGACACCCCGAGTAGTCGCGTGGAAGACAGACGACCCATACAGTTAACCATGCCGATGTTTAATGACAAGGACGAAATAATTGACAACTTTTTGACGCAGTTTGAAAAGTTGGCCCTGGTTCACCAAATACCTAAGGACCAGTGGGCCATCAATATTTCAGCCTTTTTGCAGGGGGCAGCGAAAGACGTGTACCACAACATGACCCCAACCGACATAGACGATTATGACGCGCTGAAGAAAGCTCTACTTCGCCACTATGAGTTATCAGCGGAAACGTTCCGAAAACTTTTTAGGGAATCGTCAAAAAGGGCTACCGAAACACACGCGCAATTTCACAGTCGAGTGCGCGTGATTTTTGATAAATGGGTAAAAATGTCTGGCACCGCGTTAACGTACGAAGGTATTCGCGAAGAGATTTTAAAGGAACATGTGTTAAGTACCTACAGAAAAGATTTAATTGTGTTTTTGGCGGAGCGCGAATTCTCAACTTTGGATGAGATAAGCATAATGGCCGAGCGCTATGAGAGCGCGCATGCGCGTCCGACTACTTGGAATGGTAGGGACCGACCTGGAATCGGTGAGCTTAGAAAGACCACTGAGGTGGCACCCCATAGACGAAATGGTCAAAATGGTGGGAGGCCAGGGGCCGGAAATCCCAGCCAAGTACATTTCCGTGGGTCGGGAAAGACTCAAGGGGTAGATAGGGATACCTCGGGTAGAAGAGGTGAGCCAGTGTGTTATGGCTGCAATAAACCAGGCCATGTTGTCAAGGACTGTAGAAGGTATCGTCCGACAACGGTTAATTCGGTAACTCCGAATACTGTTAAGAAAAGGAAAACAGTGGAGTCTACGAATATAGCGAGAGCTACGGTAAATGGTGAGGAAGCCACGGTGCTGTATGACACCGGCTGTAGTTACCCGGCCTTGGTAGACCGTAGATACGTTAAACCTGGAGATTATACAGGTGAGACGGTGGAAGTACAGTTTGCTAACAGGACGAAGGATTCGCTTCCGGTCGTTAGCATAGACCTTGATTCGCCATATGTAAAAGGGCGAATTCAAGCAGCGTGTTTGTCGGGACTGTCTCATGACGTAATATTAGGGTGTAGGTATGTGTTGCCCCAACCTAACCCTATGACGTGTAACCCTATACATGTCGGGTCAGTGGAGACGAGGGCTATGAAGCGAAGGTCAGGGTCGAAGCCGCTAAGATCCGTGACTTCGCCCATAGACATTTTGGTACCTGGTGAGTTAGAGAAGCTTCAAAAGGAAGATGTATCTCTTGACAAGGTACGTAGGTACGCGACGGACGGGTCCGTACGGAAATTGCCAGACGGCGAGGTTAAGTTCGCGACAAAGCGCGGTATTTTGTATCGCTACGCCAAGAAAGGGGTCGATACGTTTAAACACGTTGTGGTACCCGTAGGGAAGCGCGACGAAGTGCTCCGGTTAGCACATGAGGGTCTTCTCGGAAGCCACATGGGCGTGGCGAAGACCAGAGATAGGTTGGTGAGGGAGTTTTATTGGCCAGGTGTACATGGGGATGTGAGGAGGTTTTGTTTGTCGTGTGACAAGTGTCAGCGAGTGGCACCGAAAACCTCCCATCGCCCAGTGCCACTAGGAACCACCCCACTAATGGATGAACCTTTCTCGAGAGTGGCGATGGATTTAGTAGGTCCGATTAAGCCGGCGGCGGAAAGTGGAAATCGGTATATATTAACGGTCGTAGATTACGCTACCCGGTACCCGGAGGCAGTGGCCTTGAAGAACATTGACTCAGTCACGGTGGCTGAGGCCTTGTTAGGGGTGTGGTCGAGAGTCGGAGTTCCAGACGAGATACTGACCGACCAAGGGACACAGTTCGTGAGCCAGGTGATGGAAGAGGTAAATCGATTACTCTCCATTAGACACCTGACGACTACCCCGTACCACCCGCAGTGTAATGGGTTGGTAGAACGTTTCAATGGGACATTGAAACAGGCTTTAAAGAAGCTATGTGAAGGTCGACCTAGGGATTGGGATCGATACCTTCCGGCGATACTGTTCGCGTATCGTGAAGTACCGCAGGCAAGTTTGGGTTTTTCACCTTTTGAATTAGTTTATGGGCGGACGGTAAGGGGACCCATGGCTGTCTTGAAACAGTTATGGACGGATGAGCAAGCATCCGAAGAAGTGCGTACAACATACCAATATGTTGTCGACTTGCGTAACAACCTAGAAGAAGTTTGTAAATTGGCTCAGGAAAATCTTTGCGACGCAAGGGGACGTCAAGCCAAGTATTACAACAAAAGGGCGAAGGAACGTCACTTTGAGGTGGATGACAAGGTGTTGTTGTTGTTGCCATTGGAGCACAACAAGCTGCAAGTCTCATGGAGGGGGCCATTTGTTGTAACAGAGAAGAAAGGTGGACAAAATTACCGTATCCGAGTAGGGGATAAGGATAAGTTGTTTCATGTAAATCTTTTGAAGCGGTACCGTGTGCGAGAACCACCCACGGAGTTCGTGGTGGCTACCGTCGTGACGGAAGAATCCGACGACAACGCAGGGCAGGCGGAAGTACTCCCTAGTTGTCCGTTGACGAGGGAGGAGACCTACGTCGACGTCACACTTGACGTTACGTTAACGTCAGACCAACGTAAAGAGGTGGAGTCGGTACTTCAAGAATATTCGAGCGTCTTAACAGAAAGACCGGGGAGGACAGAGCTGGAGGAGTTCTCTTTGAAGCTGCTGAACGATAACCCAGTAAAGTTAAGACCATATCCGTTGCCGTACGCGAAGTTAGAAGCGGTCCGTAAGGAAGTTGAAACTATGTTAGACTTGGGTATTATCGAACCAAGCGAGTCGGCGTATAGCTCTCCTGTTGTACTAGTCCAGAAGAAGGATGGGGCACACAGATTTTGTGTCGACTACAGGAAGTTAAACCGCATTACAGAATTCCAGGTAGAACTTTTACCTGACCCTGAGTCTATTTTCGCAGGAGTAACCCATGCTAAATATTTTTCTAAGATCGATCTGTCCAAAGGATACTGGCAAATTCCAGTCCGCAGTGAAGACAGAGCAAAACTCGCCTTTGCAACTCCAGATGGGACTTACCAGTGGGTGGTCATGTCATTCGGGGTGCAGAACGCGCCCAGTGTCTTCACCCGTATGATGCGGAAATTCCTTGAACCATTGCGGGGGATGGGAGTTTCCCACTTCATGGACGATCTTCTATTAGCTACAGCTACATGGGAAGAACACATACTTTTGCTGAAAAACGTTTTAGAACGACTACGACAAACCGGACTGACCGCACGACCATCGAAGTGCCATATAGGGTTCAGACAATTAGACTACCTAGGACTTACCCTCAGCGAGGACACGTTAAAACCAGAGAGTTCAAAGGTCGAACAACTTAGGGACGCATTACGACCAACTACTAAGACTGAAGTTAGATCTTTTCTAGGTTTGGCAGGATACTATAGGAGATATGTGGCAAATTTTAGTGCTATTGCAAGTCCATTGACTGACTTGACTCGGAAAAAAGCGCCGACCAAAGTAGTATGGACAGACGCATGTGAACGCGCATTTCAGACGCTAAAAGACAGACTGACGTCAGACGCCATAGTTAAGTTACCTGATGTGACACGGGATTTTATTTTGAGGACAGATGCTTGTGATAGAGGTTTAGGGGCAGTGTTACTGCAAGAGCACGAGGGAAGCTTATTCCCAGTTGCTTATGGAAGTAGGAAACTGTCAAATGCAGAAATTAATTATTCAGTGTCGGAGAAAGAATGTTTGGCAATTATATTTGGAATAACTAAGTTCCAACGGTATCTGTATGGTAGGAAGTTTACTTTAGAAACAGATCATCAACGAATCGGAATATTCAAATCGCTCTCTTGACATACAAAGGATGCGGATAATTCCTCCGATATTAAATGTTTGTGTTGCTGAAAGATAGTGTGAGAGATCCATGTTAGTTAGTCTGATATGTTGGTGTATGATTTTGAATCGACCGTTTAATTTGAATCAAAGTCGTTAAAAAGTATGGCATACGCATGTATGTGTTTTGAAAAGCATTTATACAACGTTTTGAAACCATTTTGTTCCGTAAAAGCGTTAGAATTCCGGTAAAGGTTCTCCTTTCTCCGGAGGAACTTTAATGACCATAAAACAATATGGCGCAGCCCATGTGCGTATATTCTATGCTGTCTCGTTGACATAGCTGAAAACTATTTAAAGAAAAATACACATTACCAGGTGCGTTTCTTATATGTAGCTTTACATGATTCTATAGACTGATTGTTAGTTTTAGGTATCCGATAATATCATAGCTTTATATAATTTAAAATCAAAATTCACCACAATTAACGCGTCTCTGCCACCACAACACTGTTCATGAGATCGTGTATTTTGGCCAGATTACTTAAGATGTACTAAATTATAACAGTTGGTAGCTACTGCTGCTAAAACCATTCACATGTATGGGCATGCTAGTAAAGTTCTGCCATATTGAATGTTATTGAGATCAGTTATTTATATCGTATAATAATCATTATAAGACATAATGCCTCCATTGAAAATCACGTGTCCTAACAGTATGTTAATGAGGTACAGGCAAATTCCAGTACATCTGGCATCCCCAAGAGTAAATGACATAATTCCAGCATCACTTGCTTCACTGTTATCATCCTTAAATGTTTTCTCTGACCCTTCCCACCCAATTTGTGATATTTGAACATGTATTTTGGGGTATAGAGGCAGAATCATTTGCCTACTAGAAAACTGTCACTGTTGCAGAAGCTTGGAGCAAGTCAGATACATCAAGAAAAAGAGCTCTCAGTGATGGTTTTGTTGTATCACGTGACTACCGCATTAACATTTTTTTGTGTTCGCAGTCTGATGAATCTGGTTTTATCCAGGTTGCTGTGACAAAATGACAGGCTTATGTCCTCCCTTCTTTCACACATTATATAAGATCAACAGTTTTAAAACAATAGATGCCATAAACTAATTTTACACACATATACATAATTATTTACATCTCTGAAACTATATTTCATTTTATTCTTTTAATTTTTCAATGTGCTGTAACACACACACACATACACATTATTGTATGCAATAGTGAAAATAACAATAACAAGGAACATGTTATAAATATAACTCGTGGCATCCATTTGATATCCAAGATGTATCTCCGGTTCCAGCCGCTCTAGTCAATGGTCCAAGATTCTCCATGCATGGTCAACTCCTCCCTGTCTGTTGAAGAGTCCCTTGAGAGCCCTCACATTCAACACAGACCCTATGGTTGCTCAGCCATGTTAGACATTATATTAATCGTTCAATGCATGCAGCATATAATTAAATTCAATCTGTATCTTCAGTTACAACAAATAGCTAACTCAAACCAGACTATAGTATTTCTAATATCATGGCGTTGTATTACCTAGGTACATATATTGGCTCTCTGTAGAATTTAGAATAAATTCTAAAACATCTAATATATGAAACAATTTTGTCATATAAAACGAATAATAATAAAGAATGCAATCTTAAATTTCAATACCTATACAGCTGAAGATTCGTTCATGTAAAGAGGTAAGCTTCCTGACAAGACTCGTCGTAGTGTAATTGTTTATAGAGAATTTGCTCTATATGTATACTAGCTGTGACAGATATGCGCAGCTAGGTACTTAGCCTTAGATTTTCACTGCAGGCAATTTGCACCTGCAACATGGGTTGAGTCACGCTCAATAATTTGAAAAATACTAGAGGCGAAGAACCAAAAAAGCATCGTTCGGTGATGCTGTATGCAGCAACGAAACCCGAGTACAGTTTTGATCTCATATATAAATTGATATAAATCACACACATCTTCCTGATATACATGCAGGCAGCATACAATAATCTCAAAGTCATCATTAAGTGCTTCATGATCCAGGTGTGGAGCAACTCAAAATTGAAAGCATCGTTACTAGTAAAACTAACAAAATATCTGCAAGGTATTTTGGAAAAACAAAATTTTCGAGGTATAATATTAACTTCTTTGGATTTATCATGGTACCATTATTACATATTTATATTTTTTCCTGAGTAATATGTCATCTTTAATGTCCACCTTGCATTGGATCAATATTAAATGAAATAGTACTTTTAACAGGTTTTAGATTTGACAAAGCGGTGATTTTTATTCTCATCTGTATAGAGACACTTCCACCATTCAAATATGGGAAAGGCAAAGAAAAATAGAACTAAAATGCACGTTTCTGCCCCCAAGCCCAGAGACGATAAAGTAACGGATCAGGCCATAGGTAAAGTGGAGATAGTTGACCAGGCTTTGACAGAAGAAGAGACAATGGTCAGACTGTTTTTCTTTTATTTTGTCTCTCTCACCTTCATTATATTTACTTTTATTCATGTAACTTTGTCACTGTAGTTGGCATGTAATTCAGTTAAACTTTTTTAGCATGTTAGATTAGAAAAATAATATCTACAATTTTTAAATAAATATTTGCATCCTTTTTACCACATACTTATAGTCAGGCTGAAGTAACAAAATATACAATAATCAGAAGGGAACTATTTTGTATGTGCAAAGTAATCAGTTATCAGTAGGGAAATATTTGTCCCCAGCTTTCATTATATATTTTTAAGCCATAAAACTATGGTGTAATTAGAGACAAGTGCTATACCAGGAAGTAGATCATATCATCACATTTATTTGATGTTTGACAGTATGGTAGGTTTGCATTTTACAGTATTTATATTGCTAACATGTTGGTGCAACAAAAGTTACATTCTTTTCATTTATGAAGAATTGTATTTAATAAGTGGGTAAATATTCATGGTAAGGTTTTATTATTGTGAAGCTTTGTGCTTCACATCTAACATTGAGAAAGGTCTTTTGTTTATACTGTGCTTCACATTTAGTATTAAGAAAGGTCTATTATTTATACTGTGCTTCTAATTTAGTGTTAAGAAAGGCCTATTGTGTATACTGTGCTTCACATTTAGTGTTAAGAAACGTCTATTATTTATATTGTGCTTCACATTTAGTATTAAGAAAGGTCTATTATTTATACTGTGCTTCGCATTTAGTGTCAAGAAAGGCCTATTGTTTATACTGTGCTTCACATTTGGTATTAAAAAAGGTCGCCTATTGTTTATAATGTGCTTCACATCATGTGTTAGGAAAGGTCTTATTTATACAGTGTTTCACATTTAGCATTAAGAAGTCTTCTGTTTATACAGTTCTTTTTATCTAGCATTAAGTAAAACTGTACAGTGCTTTACATCAAGCACTAAGAAAGGTCTATTTTTTATACTGTGCTAAACTGATTGTATATTTGGTTGTAAATAAATTAGTTATAACTTACCATTTGTGTACTTTAGTCTCAAAGGGGGTGGGGTAGTAAATAGGAATTCTTGTTCATCAGTCTCACAATCTTTTGAATGCAGCTAGTTCTGTAGATGTTGGCGGAATAACATAAAACCTGTGAAATATTATAGTAATCATACCCAGATAAAAATGTTGACAAATCATTTTGCTCCTTTCAGTTTTAGAAGTTCTTGTCCTTTTGACTTGCAGCAGTCTGGAATGCATGGCAGACTCCAACAGAATGGAGTGTATGACAAGACTCCAGTGAATGCAATTAGTCGCACAATTTCATTTATACCCTATGAACTTTGGTAAATAATATGGTCGTTATCTGAAGATATGACAAATCATGTGTTGGGTTTGTTTCCCTTTGTGTCCTGTGGCTAAATACTGTACATGTATGAATGATTGTGGTCTTGTAGTTATGGTTGGAGTTATTGCCCTTTTATCCTTCAGCTGAATAGCAAGATTAGACTGAATCTTATGAACATGTCTTACACTGTTTAATGGATTGCTGTGAAATTTGGTACTTCTTTTTTTATCTTTTCAAGATGTGCACATTAAAATATCTTCATACTCAGGCAATTTGTGTTAGAGTTAACACCCTTTTTGATTTTTTCAGAAAAGTTACACACTTTTTTTTTTAGACTCTCCATCTTTAGAGGACAGGTGTGGGATGCAATGGAGACCAGTGTCTATTTATGTCAGTAAATTGCTCACTATTCCTCCAGTTTTCAAAAAATTTTGAAATGGCCAAAAGGTTTTGTAATCCGTTTCATTAATAATTGTATTTATTTGCAGTTTTCTTCAGCCCAACCTTTCAAGCTGCCCGAAAACTTATTTAAAAATGTGAAGATAGGAAAGGAGGCACTGCAGCTGCAGAAACTGCCAGATTTTGATGCAAAAAGTACAGTTACAAACAAGTCTTTAAAAGGCCTGCAGCTACGGAAAAAAGATAAGAGGAAACTTAGGCATGAACTTTGGAACCAAAGTAAGCAGTTGTTACTTGTTTTAAAGTTGAAGATTATCATTGTGTGGATTTCAGAAGCAGAACTTAAATATGATGCTAAACTTAAATCTTGAATCCACTGATCTGATTGGTTAAAAACATAATTTTTACTTAAAATTGACCAATCAAATATCTTAAGAGTAAAGACTGAACCGTTAGACCTTGTCTGAAAGAAGTAAGATGTCTCCATCGTGGGAAGCACAAAAATTTGACTACTTGCCTGGAATTTTCTTGAAATTCAACAAACTTTGTTTATATAAAAAAATGTAACCAAAGTTTTATTTGTCCACCAAAACTTTGAAAATTTCTTGTTTAAACATCTACCTCCCCCTTGCCCCACTCCAACACCCTGTTGAGTCACATAATAAATTCAATCAATTGAACCATAACCTTTTTTCACATTCAAAATTAAATTAAATTGAAGCATAATTTGTGGTTCTGATTTTCCTTGTTCAAGTTTTAAAACACATGAAAGTCGAAATGCACATTTGTTAATTTTGGACTTTATTTTTTTTTATTACAAACTCAGCACCATAATTAACTTGTTCATAAATACTTTTAGAGATAAATGCAATTCAAGAAGCCAAGAAGAAAGAAAAAGAGAAGAAACAGAAACAGAAGACCCCAGTAGTTGGAGACATTGGTTCTTTGGTTGAAGCCCTTCCAACACTTGAACTTCTAATGAAAGGGTCTCCAGTGTCAGCCAACAAGGAGAGGTAATTTGACATTATCTAACTTGCCTTGTAACACCGAGATTTATTGTCTCAACAATTTTGGAGAAAAACCTGGTAGTGCATGATACAGTTATTGACACGTGCATACATGCATACTCCATTTTGTGCTGGTGTTATGTTGTCCTTCATACATCATTCTTGCTCAAAAAATTATTTATCATGTCATTTATGATCATTATGAAATGTATTTAAAATAATATGTTTTTCAAACATTTTTACATCCATAAACAGCACTGAGACAGTGATGAAAATGTTTAAAGGGATATAACTCTAGATTATAGGGAGGACCACATGTTAAGTCAATGTCCAAAGCATTTCTCTAACCACAAATAACCCTACTCAGTCAGAATAATGTCAGTAATATGTTACAGACTCTAGCCATTTCTCTTTATATCACCCAAGCATTCTAATCAATCAGTCTGGTTTTGAGCATCTTGTTAAACAGTTACCATTATTGGTGGAGGAGAAAAAAACTTCCTGATTTTTGGGGTTGCTTCACGCCTACATCCTGATTTCATAATCTCTTTTGCTTTTTGCAGAGAACTCATGAGTATTACATTATGTCTTTGATTTTCATTTCTTCTAAAAGTCCTACATGTTTTGTAGTATCACCTGTGATATATTATTGTGACAAAATAATTACTTTACTAGAAAGAATTAACTTCTTCACTAAATAGAATGTTATGTTTAAAGATTATTTACATAAATTTATGATTTTTAAAAACCTCTACAACAAAACAAAAATGAAAAAATAAACCACCAAGAAAATGACAGAACAACAAAATCATTCACAATTAATTTCAGTTCAAGAATGTTGACTATGAATGCAGTAACTCCATATGCTATATCACCTTTCCCACACAAGAAACTTACCTTAGTGATCACCTTCCATTTTTATACCATGTATACCAATGTTAATTGCCATCATTAAATTAAAAGGAATAAAAATACATACACAGCAAATGTGTACTCAAAAACTAATTCAGAATACATGTTTAATAGTAAACAACGCTAAATGCTTTATGAGTTGACAATAAGGGAATAAGGACAGATATACAACAAGGGGAAAAATACCTGCCGCATGTACATTATCATAAGGTGTTTATTTAGGTACCTTTAGATCAACAAGATTGGGAATCATTTATTTGCTAATCAATTGCTGGTGCTTGCATAACACGATAGTGTAGAATATGGTTTCTTTGAATTACGACTGAGGGTCTGTCGTTTTCTAAAAATTGTTGCATCGAAAAGGATTCACTTTTAATTAGTCACACTGGCTTTAATGCTTATTTAGTTAAGATTAATCTTTAGCTATTGTGCAATTTGGCAACAGCTGACCAGAATATGAAAATAGAGCATGTCCTGGGGGGAAAAATAGGGTGCGTCACAGGGAGAAACAGTGAGTATTTTTGCGAATTTCACACATATTGGACCAGGAAGATTGATCAGTATTAAGTGAAATTAAAGCATTAAAAATGCCACTAAAAACCTCCCAATTTTAGGTCCAAATCTCTATTTTTTTATTCAGTCTCCCTACATGGCTTTTGAACAGTTCAGATGTATGCCTTACACCCCCGTTTTACAAAATTACGGTAATCATGCTAACATTATGGAATAAAAAGGAAATTACACATCAGTGTTCTGGTATACTATAGTATGTCTCATCCTGGTGACTTTGACATGTCCCTACATCATATCAAATTTGTTCTTTGACATGTCCCAACATCATATCAGATTTGTTCTTTGACATGTCCCTACATCATATCAAATTTGTTCTTTCTCTTTGCTTGGAACAAAACATGTAGGTTTTTGTATTATTATAGTTCGCACCACACAGCATCACAAATTTGATCCTATCTGTAACTTTGTACATTTTCTGGTCAGAGTCATTAAATGTTGCAAAATGTAAATAATTTGTTTTGCAAGAAGTGGTTGAAATGGATCAGGTGCTTTTAGCTGCATTTGTGATGCTGACCTGAAAATTTTCTGAGTTACAGATAGGATAAAATTTGTGCTGTCAGGTGTGAACATTAGAATGTGGATATTTTCAAATTGAATTTGCCTAGTCTTTGACAAATGTTGGAAAACCATTCAGACTATCAGCATGTCTCTATTACATGTGGAACGTCATCAGCAGCAGCAGGAGAGCAGTGCAGATGGCATGAAATCATGAATGTATCAGAGCTGTAGACAAATAACAACATATTTGCATATTTTATGCATACCGATTAACTTAAAAACAAAAATATATTTTTTAATGCATTCAAATTATGCAAAACAAATTAGTTTCAAGTAGTTTATCAGAAACACAAGTGATTGGTGTCATTGGATATTGTAAACTACGCTATCAGGTTTGAGTTTCAGATGTTCCATATATGTTTGAAACTGATCCTTGATCCTTGCTAACTGAATTATATCTATGTAATTAAACAGAATTTAACTTAATCTTAATCATTAGGCTTTATGACATATTTAAAAAAGCATGATAATGTCTTTAAAATTCAGTCTGTAGTTATTGTTTTAACTCATTAACTCCTGGAACCATGTTTATACATCAGGAGGTAGTAGCCTACTACCGAGCTATGTAGCATCAAGGTCATGTATGTACTAAAAGTGGGTGGTACTATAGAAAGTTAGACCGATTTAGCTCTACATTGATAACAAATAATCTGGATGCTCTTGTTGCACAAATCCAGAGGGGAAAACCTCAAAAATTGTACCACAAATTCGCCTGTGGTCAGAATCCAATTTTGTGCCTGGATTTTAGACTTTTTTGGCCTCAGATCTGAGGCAGACCAGTCTAAACTGCACACAGACTTATCATCTCCGCCTGTGGCCCCGTTTGGGACATAGGCCGCCAACCAGCTCCCTCCAGGCGTCTCGGTTCTGGGCGAGTCTCTCCAGCTGTCCCCACGTCTTGCCCATCTTCTTTGCGTCTACATCCAAATCGCGGCGCCAGGTGTTTCTGGGTCTTCCTCTCTTCCTCTTTCCTTGAGGGTTCCATGTGAGGGCTTGCCTGGTGATGTTGGGAGCAGGTTTGCGGAGGGTGTGGCCAATCCATCGCCAGCGTCTCTGAAGGATGTCGTCCTCAACGGGCTGTTGCTTCGTTCTCTGCCACAGTTCGTCGTTGCTGATTCTTTCTGGCCAGCGGATCTTGATCTTCCTGAGGCAGGTGTTGATGAAGACCTGGATTTTCTTCATGGTGGTAGCGGTGGTTCTCCAGGTCTCTGCTCCGTACAGCAATATCGGCTTCACGATGGTGTTGAAGACCCTGATCTTGGTGGTGATGTTAAGCTGCCTTGATATCCATATGTTTTTCAGCTGATGGAAAGCTGCCCTTGTTTTGCCGATGCGTGTCTTAACGTCTGCATCCGTTCCTCCCTGCTTGTCCAGGATGCTGCCAAGGTAGGTGAAGCTATCTACCTCCTCCAGCGCATCGCCTTCCACTGTGATGGGTGTATTGCTGGATGCATTTGTCTTGAAAACCTTGCTTTTTCCTCTGTTGATGTGGAGGCCCAGGCTGGCTGAGTTGTCCGCAACAATGCTGGTCTTTTCCTGCATCTGTTGTTGGGTATGCGAGAGGAGAGCCAGGTCATCAGCGAAATCTAGGTCGCCCAGCTGTTTCCACAGCGTCCACTGGATGCCGTTTCTTTTTTGGTCTGTCGATGTCTTCATGACCCAGTCGATGGCCAGCAGGAAGAGGAATGGTGATAGAAGGCATCCTTGTCTCACCCCTGTGTTTACTGCAAAGGCATCAGTGAATTGCCTGCCGTGGACGATCCTACAAGTCATTCTTTCATAGGACTTCCTGATGATGTTGGTGATCTTTTCCAGGACTCCATAGTGCCTTAGTAGGGCCGCAATTAAAAATATCTTTGTTTCCCCTTACCCTACCCAACAATTTGAAGTTGGGTAGGTAGGTAGGCTAATAATTTTTTTTTCTCATGAAATTCATGACACTATAAACTGACACATAGGAAACAAAAAAACGATAAATTCAACTTTAATAATAATATTGAAATACAGTAACTCATGAACTGAAATACAGTAACTTGTGAACAAGTTTAAAATGTTTTATAGACTAGATTAGTTTTTGATAAGGGCTATTCCAATAAAAATACTCCCTGCAGGCATTGGCCAGGGTACCAATTTAACAGATTTACTCAAATTTTGAAACATATATTAAATGAGAGTAATTTCAATGAAATATAAAGATACACATGTAAAGGTGCAAGAAGTGTTTTTTTCCGAGTTTTTGAGGAGTGTTGGGTTAAGGTAGATATTTGCTGGAATAACCCTTAGTATTTTTTCTGACTAGGTCAAATGTATAAAAATGTTTTAAAATAATTAATAAAAGTATTTTAAAAGTCTTGAGTATTCTTTCTGACTAGTATCATTGGGTTCAATATATAATGAGACTTAACATATTTGCAAGACCTGTCAAAATGCACAAATATAAAGTTAGACATTGAATAGTGTCTCAAATATGCAGAAACATGTCAATAAAGTAATGTCAGAACACTAAATACATGTAGAAATCTAACTAACAAAAAAGAAACAAACAATGCAAAACATCATTTTAAATGTCACTAAGAGCTGCCAGGTGGTTAGTTTTTAACTGGGTTTCGTTTTGGAATGTCCTTTCCAGATGCTAAACATTGCTGGCACACTGGTAGAACAGTACGGAATCTTCCAGTCATTTCCTGGGATTTTTCTGCTCGTATGGCTCCACAATGAGCACAAATATCTGGTCTGCCAATGTAGCTGGCATAGTATGGGAATTCAATGTGTACAGCACAAGACAATTGTAGTCTTACAAACACTTTTCCCTGTAGGATGTCTCCTAAAATATATTAAATAGAACACCAATTATCCAAAATTGAACTTTAATGTCCAAAGGTGACTAGACATGATACACAACAAGATAGAACCTGAAACTAAATCTGTAAATAATTATCTTTATAAACACAGAGAAACTAGTATAAAAGATAAATGAGCAACTTGGACTTCACTAAAAATTGGGAGCATGGACCAGGAAACAGGAATACTTGTAAAATAATATTCACATTAAAATTTTAGTGCAATGGCTAGTACTAAGAGAAAATCACAGTTAAAAAAAGCAATATCTGACATGAAAGAGCATTAAAAACTATCTGGGCTCTCTGACAGTGTCAGACATGATTCTAAATCAAGGTAAGAGTCAAACCGCATTCAGTATGTGAAGAGTGTATAGGTATATTTTTGAATAAAGTATTAAGGACTTGGATATTGTCTGCTTTTGTTTTGTATGTTATATATGTATAGTTTTTGCTATATTGTGTATGCTCTGTGTTTATTGTCGGTCAAAGCTTAAACATTTGTACTTGACAAATAGACTTTAAATATATTATTAGGAAGGCAGTAAAAATTCTAGAAAGATTGCAGTTGTCAGAGGGTGCATGAATTCATTTCTAATAACTGTCAGACAGATGTTTGAAAATAACATTATTTCATATAAAAAAAATTGTTTATACCAGTGAAACGCTCAGCATTTGTGTCCTTAAGTTGTGGTAGCTTTGTTGCCACGGAAGTAGACATTAAAACAGAAAAGGCAGTCCTTGCAGGTGGTGCTTGTTGATTTTCTGTACTAGTAGTAGTTGAGGAAACATCATCCAACCCAACACTTTCATCACGGGTCACCGTAAATGTAACATATTTCAGTCGCTGATTAAACTCTTTCACCACATGCAGACCTTCATGAAGGTCTGGATGAAAAGTCATCGTTCCATCCAGTTTGTCTGATAAACTGACATTCAGTACATCTGCTTCATGAGGGCGAAAGTCTGTATCATTGGTAATGTCGTGATATACATCATCCCATGTACACTCCATTGAGTATTCTAGTATTCTGTTGTTACAAATTTTTTTGCTTGATTTCCCGCATTTCGCGATTACGCTTACACATATAATGAAATCTTCTTCGTATTTTCATTTGCCGGCCATGCCGGTCATGATGCTTTTCCTATCTAATTTAAACACCTTGCAACAAACATTTTTCGCGCGCTAGTGACATCGATTTTGTTGACTGCATGAAAATACGGATCGCACAACGAAACGAAACGAAAAAACAAACTTTTGAACAAAACGAGAAAAAAAAATACTATCGCAAATTTTTAAAAAAATTTTTTTCAGTCGGCGGATTTTAAGAGGGTCGGTCGGGTAAGGGGAAACAAACTTAATTTTAATTTTGGCCTAGTTTCCAGAGGGTCTGCCTGTCAACGCTGTCGAACGCTTTCTCATAGTCGAGAAAATTCACGTAGAGTGGCGAATTCCACTCCAGAGACTGTTCCAAGATGATGCGCAGTGTCGCTATCTGGTCTGTGCACGACCTTTCCTTTCGGAAGCCAGCTTGTTGGTCACGGAGATGCGGGTCAACTGCCTCTTTCATCCTGTTCAGTAAGATGCGGTTAAACACCTTCCCCGGGATGGACAACAGCGTAATCCCCCTGTAATTGGAACAGTCACTGAGGTCACCTTTCTTAGGTATTTTGACGAGGTAGCCTTCTCTCCAGTCTGCTGGTACTTCTTCGTCTTCCCATATCGTGCCGAAGAGCGGGTAGAGGAGCTCCACACTGGTTTCCACGTCCGCCTTCAGCGCCTCTGCCGGAATGCTGTCTGGTCCTGCAGACTTGCCGCTCTTCAATTGCTTGATGGCACTGCGAATCTCCTCCTTGGTTGGTGCACCGCACTCTATTGGCAGGTCACTTTCCGCTGGCGGTACGTCTGGTGGGTTTGCAGGCGCTGGTCTATTTAGCAATTCCTGGAAATGCTCAGCCCATCTGTTCTTCTGTCCTTCCTCGTCTGGGATCGCTCTTCCACTCCTGTCCTTGACTGGTCTTTCTGGCTTGGCAAACTTTCCTGAAAGTTTCTTGATGGTGTCATACAGGTCTCTGGTGTTGCCATGGTGAGCTACTTCTTCTGCTTCTGTTGCCATCATCTCTACGTAGTTCTTCTTATCTTTCTTGATGCTGCGCTTGACGCTTCTGTTGGCTTCCGCGTACTCGTCGTTTGCTTTTGCTTCTGCTGTTCTTGTCCTACTGTTGTTTACGGCAGTCTTCTTCTCTCTTCTTTCTTGAATCTTCCTCAGCATCTCTGTTGAAATCCATTCTTTGTGCGTGTATGTTTTGGAGCCCAGTACTTCTTGGCATGTTGATGTGAGTGCCTCTTTCACTCTTTTCCATCTGTCTTCTATGGTCTCTTCTTCAAGCAGCTCTTCTAGAACCTGGAACTTGTTGGAGAGGGTGATCTTGAATATCTCCTGTTTGTTGTTATCTCTCAGCGCCGTGGTGTTGTAATGACAGCATTGATTGGAGCCTCCTGTCCAGTTTCTCTTGAGCTTCAGCTTCATCCAGGCAACGAGTAGATGATGGTCTGAGGCAACGTCTGCTCCTCGCTTAACGCGGACATCCCGAAGGGAGCGGCGAAACGTCCTCACGATGCACATGTGGTCTATTTGGTTTTCCGTCCGCAGGTCTGGTGACACCCAGGTTGCCTTGTGTATCCTTCTGTGGTTGAAAACACTTTCTCCGATGACCAGGTTGCTTGTGGCACACAGGTCGGCAAATCTCTCTCCGTTGTCATTCATCTCGCCAAGCCCATGCTGCCCCATGATCTCCTCGTAGCCTCTGTTGTCGCTGCCGATCTTAGCGTTGAAGTCACCCATGACGATGATGATGTTTCTCTGTGGTCGGTCTTGGATGATGGTTAGCAGCCTGTTGTAGAAATCATCCTTCTCTTCTTCCTCGGGGCGTAGCACTGGATAATGTCTATGTTGATCCTCTTCTTTTTCGTACTGAAGGAGGCTGTCGTTATCCTTGGGCCATGTGCTTCCCATCCAAGGAGTGCTCCCTGAGCTGACTTGGACAGCATCAGTGCCACGCCTTGGGTGTGTGCAGCGTCATCCTGCTCGTGTCCCGAGTACAGCAGTAACTCGCCGGAAGCCAGTCGTTTCTGCCCGGAACCAGTCCATCTTGCCTCGCTGATTCCCAGGATGGTGAGGTTGTATCTTCTCATCTCTGCGGCAACTTGCGCTGACTTTCCGGTCTCGTACATGGTACGCACGTTCCATGTACCGATGGTAGTGGTGGTCCAGGTGGAGACGATGGTCGTCGGCCTGACGGCTTCCAGATGACTCTGGTTTTCACCCTCCGGCGTCATACATCTTCCAGCTGGAGATCCATCTTCTCCCAGGACCGTTGTTCCTGTTGGTTTACTTTTTGGCGTTTCTGTAGCAAGTTGTTTTTTTCGCTGACTTTCTGGTCTCGTACATGGTACGCACGTTCCATGTACCGATGGTAGTGGTGGTCCTGGTGGAGATGATGGTCGTCGGCCTGACGGCTTCCAGATGACTCTGGTTTTCGCCCTCCGGCGTCATACATCTTCCAGCTGGAGATCCATCTTCTCCCAGGAACGTTGTTCCTGTTGGTTTACTTTTTGGCGTTTCTGTAGCAAGTTGTTTTTTTTGGGGTGGGGTTGCTAGTCCCACGCCCAACCTTCCTCCTTTTGCAGCTAGGCTTAGGACCGTCCTAGGCGGAGTTACACAGACTTATGAACCTTTACAAAATGATTGGTCCATTAAGCCAATAAAAAAACGATGTTTCTAACACAACTAGGCATTAGGTTAATGGGAAATATCTTGGAAGTTGATGTATTAGGAATTATTCAGAAATAGCCCCCAAAATGCGTTTCTTACTCACATTTCAGGCAAAAACAACAATTACCTCCAGGGTTAGTGAGTTAAGCATTCTACAGTGTAGTATTTTGCATAGGCTTAGTTTTGTAATAGATAAAGAACTTTTGTCCCTGGTTTGTTCAGGCAGTTTTAAAAAAAACACTTGTATATCTTAGGTATCATTTAAAGAACTTTTAAGTCCCTTTATTTTGGAGTATGATTGATGTGGGTAATTGGGTTATAGAGAATACACTTACTTAAAAGTGTACATATAAAAAAAATGATAGCTCTGCTTGGTCATTTACACATCCCGGACTTGTGGGGTAAATCATAAATTTTTTTTCTTCATTTTATATATTTGATAGTTCATTCATTTCACTTTCAGAAACTGGTTTTGTCTAGTATGGCAAAATTTATTTTCCCATTTTTAATAAAGATAGTGTACTTTAGTCTACTTAAGTACAAATTACACAAGTTCAGTATCCAAAGAAATTTTGACCACATTACATGAAATGAACAAAGGTATTCCACATTCTTTTCACTATGCATGTTGCAAATGCAAACAAGTTAGTCTTGTACATATCACTCTCTTAGAAGTACATGACATCTGTGGATCATCTGCCCTCACAATACGTCACCAATATTCTTTTTTTAAAAACCACAATTCCAAACCAGGGTGTATAATATACAATTTTTAAATGTCTTATCTTGAGCTTGTAGTAAATTTTTTAATTTTGTACGAATTGGAGCTAAAAAGGCATAATCCTCAGCTGGTTCTGTTTCTACCATTTATTTATGATCGCCATTTATAGGCTTATTTGTGCTGAAAAATGGCATAAATCCTAAAAGAACATAGAAAGAATCAAAACAGAAAAGGGGACATAACTCTATAAAAATGGAGGCTTAATGTTAGTTGAAATACTGAATGGTACTAAAACTGATAAATCCTTTTTGAGCTTTATTATAAGATGTATTGGTTTCTAACAATACAACATTTAAAGATTAAAATCTTTGATGGATAAAAACTGAAATGAAATCATGAATGTTGTTTTTCATTGTCACAGTGAGGGAAGCAAGAAGCCTAAAGGAATTGAGAAGGAAAGGAAACGGAAACAGCAAGCGTAAGCATTCTAAATATTGGATACATAAATGCTTAAATGATTCAAATACTGTATAAAACCTACAAGTCAAGTCCAGCTGCAAACTGCATAGACTTAAATCTGCATTTGCAGATCTGGGTCTATGCAGTTTGTACGGAGTAGTCAGTAGAACAAGTAACATATATCCTGACAAGCCAGAACATTATATGACAGCTGAAAGCGGTCTATGTTTATTGCAGTCAGACTTGACTTGTAAGGATACATGGTTGATGTTAGATGAGTATAAAGAAATATTTTTAAATTGTTGTTACAATAGATATGCTTAATATTTGTAACTAAAAGTTTTTTTTAAAAAATGATCATTGTTATTTTTTTTTGTTTTCATTTCTCCATCAAATATACATATACACTAATATTTTGATATTTGATAGCCATTATCTCCCATTGTATTTACAGCTGGTGATTTGTCGGCAATAACAATACTATTAAAAGTATTTAAAAATTGCAGGCATTTTATGGTGGCAGAAGGCAATAATGAAGCCTGCTTCACGAGCAGTAAATGCTCACCATCCAAAAACCTGCAAGATGCACTCTTTGTGAACAGAGGACAAATTGTTCAATACCCTTGACAAACAGCTCAAGGGCAAGGAAAAAGAAGCTTGATACAAATTTAGTGATTAAGACATTTTAAGTTTACACTCTCGCAAAGTTGTGTTATACTTATCTTGGCAACCCACTGGGTATACGTCCAGCTCCCCACCAGGAAATGCTATAGGCAATGAAGGTGGGCATATGAGAGTGTTTTCTGATTTTGCAGACTGAGCCAGCTAGGACCATTATTATGGTGAAATATTTACCACTCTGGCTATTGACTAACCCATCCAGCCAACAAGCTGACGACAGTAATATATTTGCCATCCTGGCTGTCGAGAGAACCATTCAGCCAATCGGACACAGTACAGGACTGGTTCAGTTTTCAGTCATCATTCATCTTTACCATCTGTGACAATAGCCTGGACCAGACAGCCAGCCTGCCATTATAACTGACCTGACAACACAAATAATGCACAGCAGTCTAACCAGCCAAAGTGGCCAGCCATTCTAACTCAGCCATCTGTCCTGCCCCAGCTGTCCATGGAATCGCAGCAGATCCAGGCAAATGACTATGTTAGTATGCAGAATGTCTCCAAACCAGTGAGGAAGATTTTCGGCAGTGCGTGCATCAGAGGAAGAGGACCCTCAAGTCTACTGATAATTCTGATCCTACCATGGAAAGAACTGCGTTTAATTTCAAAGTGGCCATTTAAGACATTTTTTCAGTCCCTACTTTCTTCAGATTGTACCCCACTGCTGATTGCAAATACACCTTACAAAGTCAAGGCTTCACTTGATAAGGATGAAGATGACATCCTTCAGAATTTTATCCCAATATTTAAAGATTGTGGAAAAACAGGTCACTGATCAGGAAAAAATCAGATGCTGGTAATAACAAGGCCTTGTTTCAGCAAGTCAGCTTGTGGCCGCCTGTTCTCCATATTATCAAAGGTCGCACAGTAACACCAAGCAAAGGAACTTGGCTAGACTTTATAAAGATTTTCCAAACATAAACAAGGTGGACAGAAGTATTCTTCCTTATAGAGGTAGAGTGAGAAATCACAGACACTCTAATTCTATGTCTTGCTGACAGACAGGGAGGGGAGAGAGAAAATGAGTTTACTCCTTCTAGGCCTTCTTTACAGCAAACAATGATTTATCCCCTTTGTTACCACCAGGTAACCCTCAGGTGGGTGCCAGGCACTGTCTGTTCCATAACTCATGGAGTTCCTCACTCATATGAACTTAGTCTATCTTGATTTTATTCATTTGGGTATGGAGTTCCACACTCATATGAACTTAGTTCATCTTGATTTCATTCATATGGGTATGGAGTTCCTCACTTATATGAACTTAGTTCATCTTCCTTCCATTCATTTGGGTATGGAGTTCCTCACTAATATGAACTTAGTCCATCATGATTTTATTCATTTGGGTATGAAGTTTATATGAACTTAGTTCATCTTCCTTCCATTCATTTGGGTATGGAGTTCCTCACTCATATGAACTTAGTCCATCGTGATTTTATTCATTTCAATACTGAGTTCATACTCATATGAACTAGTCCATCTTGATTTCATTCATATGGGTATGGAGTTCCACACTCATGTGAACTTAGTTCATCTTCCTTCCATTCATTTGGGCATGGAGATCCTCACTCATATGAACTTAGTCCATCTTGATTTCATTTATTTTGGTATGGAGTTCCTCACTCATATGAACATAACCCATCTTCCTTCCAAACACATCAAAATCATTGTCCTAGCTTCTGAGAAAGGAGCTTCCAAATATTTTTCTCATGGCAAGAAAGTTCCTTCTACACATTGATCTTTGAATGTGTCAGCGGGTCTCGTGAATCATGTGCTCCTCTCTCAGCAGGTAAAAATCTCAACAGAAATCCAGTACATCCTGAACAGTTAATTGCTAGCATCTGGAATTCCATTGGAAACAAAGGTCACAATCTGCTGAGATGCAAGCTTGTCAGGTTGAGTTGTCCACTTGCTCCCTAATTTTGAGATGGTCATTGGCAGGTGGACACAAGAGAGAAATCTTTATGTCAACCTCTTGGAAATGAAGGTGGTCCTCAAAGCCTCTTGGGTTTGGCAGGGCCATCTTCAATCCAAAATGGTCCTACAGTTGGACAATTTATCCTAAAGATAATGGAGGAATGATATCACCAGAACTATGCGTGTTGATATGGTATTATATTCATTTGTGCTCTCATCATCAAATACATAAACATTTGACACATTTTGGGCAGTCTCAATGTTCTGACTGAATCTCAGTCAAGCTGCTATTCGGTGGTCCATCGATCCATTTGTTTTCAGTTGAGTGTGAAACATGTAGCATTGACCAATGGTAGATGTGTGTGACAAGGTGGAAAAACAAGCTGCTCACTTATTTTCTTCCTTCCTGGATCCAAATGTATGGGCTATCAATGCCTTTTCAATTGACTGGGAGAGAATATGGATCTTTGTCATCCCCCCCCCCCCCAAGCAGTTCTGATTATGAAATTAATACAGAAAATTAGGGACACAAATTGCAAATTAATCCTGATTGCTTTAGTCTACTGGGTCAGCTTGATAACAGACATGCCCTGGAAAATCCTTGTGACCCCAAAACTTCAAAAATACTCATAGTTCCTAATCTTTCACCCATTTCAGGAGGAACTTCTATTTAATGTATGGTTCTTGTCCAGCATTCCTTGTGCAGGAAAAAACTTCAGTTTTGAGTTGTGATGATCTATTCAGCTAGATGGATCTCCACTTTAATCGTATACGAGGGGAAAAAGCAATTTGGTTGTGTAACGCAAATGATGTCACGCAACTCTCAGCCCCATTCCCCAGCTGGTTAACTTCATTCTTTTTCTTTATGAAAGTAAGAAGCTGGTACTGATAGGGATATTGATCTATGATTTCTGATACACTCAGACTTGATGAGCATCCTGACATTACCCACAACAAAGATCTCACAGACTTGGTAACCAACTTTGATTTTGCCCGACCTTGCACATTAACTCTGTTTCCTGTTCAAGCCAGCTATATTTCATTCTTTGTCCAGTGTCCTGCTGAAACAACTATCATACAAGACATGATTCCTGATAAACCTTAGCTTTTACGTCAAGAATAAGCAAGTTCCATGCTCCTTCCATGGTTCCAAACTACCTACAGTTTTTTTTCTGATGGTTCAGTTGTTTTAAACTTGTTTCATCACTAAGAACATGCTTCAGATTACTGGCACACGGAAAATAAATTTATGGCCCCTCTTGATTGATTGATATTTCAAGAGACGCAGGGTAACAAGACTCCAGGTCTCTGAATTTAGCTGAAGAGCATGAAATCCATCTGGTCCAGACCACCAGAGGCTTTTCCTCCTTCTCCGACCATGGAAACCCTGCAAGCATTATCATTCTGGCTAAAGGGAGTCATCCAGTCAGCATAATCTGGCCTAATGGAATCAGTTGGTTGACATGCCCAGTCTACTTGTTCCTACTTTCTTGATATGACCTAACAAAACGCTGAGTTGAATCTAGATGGTCCTGTGGTTGCTGCCCAGACATCACCAGACCAGGCCACTCCTGACACAGCTGTATCCTCAGGGAGTCCTTCCATTGTAATTATTTATCAAGAAGAGGAATTGCTACAAAATTATATAAGCATATATTTGGTTGTGTCAACAGTCAGTTTTATCTTTAAAAGTAGAGAGTTCTTTCAACTCTACATGGTGCTTTTAAGTAGAAGCTGGATGCTCAAAAAAATTTCTCTGAAAATACGTAACCCAATCACATTACAATAAATCCCTCTCAATCCTCCTTGCAGTGGGAAAATCCTGTCAGTACTCATGCTGGGTAGCATTTCTTTTGCGGGGTAAAGGGAGGTAATCTGTAAGAGTTACTTCTCTTTACCATACAGAGTACTGAGACTTTTCAAGTCATTGAGAGGGCTGGATTCTGAATGTTGCAGAAGTAATTGGAAATGTTATTTTGATGAGTAACTTTTTTGAGAAACATTATTTACTATAAATTTGCTTTTCAATAGTATAATTATATTGTACTGTCAAGTTTTTGTTTATTACACACTTCTTAAGTCATATGTGTAATGTGTATTCGCCTATCTGAGCAAGTTGTATATTTGTTGTATACATTACTGAGATGTCAAGAAGTGCAAAGGCTTTTAAAGTCATG
The DNA here is from genome assembly GCA_029339505.1 of Unio delphinus. NCBI lineage: Eukaryota > Metazoa > Mollusca > Bivalvia > Unionida > Unionidae > Unio > Unio delphinus. The sequence continues at coordinate 18,618,844 of JAQISU010001235.1, forward strand.
GATAACAACCATAAGACATGCCTTTCCTGAACAAAATATTCTTCCTTGCATCCATGTAGTATATGTACAGTGTTAAGAAAACATTTGGTCCAAAATCTTGAAAAGGTACACGAAGGGACGAGAAAGAAAGAACATGCTCAGACTCAACATATTAAGCATTCATCCGAATTTGGAATCGATGGCAAGTTTTATTGTGGAATGTTGAAAGGTTGACCAGACCTGTAATGAAGGTAACTAAAATGGCACTGATAGAGATGATCACTTCAGGTGATTCCACTAAAACTGTATTGGAATTGCATGAGATACACCTACTGTAGCAGGCACTCTCACTGAAAATGTTGATGAGTGAGTTGGATGAAACTAGGATCATTTTTTAACCTGTACAGGCAGCTCACTGGTCATAAGTCCCAATATCTGCCAGTGCATGGAACATTAACCCTTTGAACCCGACAGGTCGGTTTACTGGCCTGTTGTAACGGTGTATATACCCAAAAGGCCGGTATATCGGCCTAGCTATCTACCGTCATAACCCGACAGGCCGGTATCCCTGCGATACCGGCCTGTGTTATGTTATTCGCTAGATGGCGCATGGTTATTGTGTTGTTGTTTTTCCGGTCTTGGCGCTAGGTCAGGGAAATATAGATCTTGCATGAATGGTACAACATGAACAAAATTTCGAGACAGTTTGTTACATAGTCATAGTAATAAAAAGCATTTTATAAGCATGTTTGAAAAGAGACAATTTGATATTTGCTGTTATATCATAGTGAATTATCATTCTAAAGCATAATATTACTTTTATTTTGCAAAATTTTACTTTTTATAAAATTGTCAAAAATTGCCGGGGAGGCTCGGGTTAATGTGCTGAAATATGGGGGAGATTAGGGTTCAAAGGGTTAAAACCAAGCATGTTGCATTACCTTTTGACTTTGACTGGGGATGCTAGTATGTATCATTTGCAGTGAGTCATTCCTGGCTGCTGACTAGCAAGTAAATTCAACCGGACAACAATGGACAGTATCATTACCGTATATACTCGCGTATAAGCCGAGAAATTTAGGACAAAAATAAGGCCTTGAAGAAGGGGGGTGGGTGGCTTATATTCGGGTCAAGTTCCAAATCTGAAATTTATAATGCTTTTTCCCCTCAATTTCCAGTATTTATTGTTTCCGTCGATCACCGAATATGAGATCACATGCCTAATGATGCCACATGGCTGATAAGATTTGTCCTGTCATGAAGGAAAACAAATATTTTTTTCTAGCATAAGTGGTAGGATAATGAATGAAAACATGCTTTGACGTCTATTTGACAGATGTCCATCCACCAGAAAATACAGCCATACGTGTTATTTGAACCACGCAAATACGTGTATTTTACAAAAGAACTGCCATATTAGTAATCTCTATTCAAGTATTTAACCCTCAGCTAATCAGTAATCATTAAACTCATCATTTTCGTAGAATTGCGTGCCAGTTTATTTCAGTGTAAATATGAAAAGAATCTACGTAAAAAAATACAAGAATTACGATACTGAAGGTATACAGCCATACGTGTTATTTGAACTACGGAAATATGTGTATTTTCCAAAAGAACCGCCATATTAATAATCTCTAGTCAAGTATTTAACCCCCAGCTAATCAGTAATAATTAAACTCTACGGTTTTGTAGAAATGCACGCTAACCTACTTCAGTGTAAATATGAAAAGAATCTACGTAAACAAAATAAAAGAATTACGATACTGAAGGTATATACGACAAACATTTTGATCGAGAGTAGAAATACATGTACAATAGTCTTAAAGAAAAAATAGCGAGAGGCTTCGTAAGGGTTTGTTGCGCTCACGCTTAGGAAGGGTAAATAACATTGTAATATACGAGTCAGCGTGAATAATTGTAAAACAATATAATTTGTTAGATTTCTTTGATAGGTGTTTTAGATGTAATAGGCAGCCACAGTTTATAAACTACTGTTGACTGGTTGTTTGTAAAGCAAAGTGGTTTCTCAACGGTAAAGTGTTGCACAATAGCTACCATATGCTTAATCTGTGGTAAATGCCTCGGGGATAATAGGGGTATTTTTTGTTGCATAATGCCAATGACTTTACTAAAATATGCCGACTCTCAGATGTATCTTTTACTGAGATATGGTAGTGGACATGGTTTCTGCTCAAAGTTATCAACTGTCACAATACTTGAATCATGTCCACACTGAAACCAGTCATATTTTGATCAATTTAATCACACTACCGGTAGTTTAAAAAACACACAAATAAACAACAATGATAAATAATTATCAAATACAAATTGATAATCAACTGTGGAAATAATTACAGGATAAGGTATATAAATATTTCACTACCAATATAAGAAATAATTTCAGTTTAATCTCTTTAGAAGTTTATATTCATTTCAATCGGATAACATGAGTAGTATAGAAAGTAAAAGAAAGCGTTTTGCGTATGATGAAACATTCAAACTTAACGTTATTGATTATGCAGAAGCAAATAACTGTGCTGCAGCACGCAAATTTTTGTGAAGGAGAAGCAAGTACGGGAATGGCGGCAATTCGTCTACGTGCTACGCAGATGGCAAAAATAATAAATATAAGTTGGCAGATTCAAAATTTGTTGCATCTGCCGGTTGGTGCTCTCGTTTTAAGAACCAGACTATCGGATGACCATGATGACAATGACGACGTATATAATGGAAGCACGCCCGTAACAGAAGCCGAGTTTCGTGAGCTGTTTGGCAAGTCTGATACAGAGCCCGATTTTAAAGGATTCTTAAAGTGATTGAACTTTTATAATTCATGATTTTAGAATGAGGATTAATTAAATTTTCATTAAGACTTAACACTTTAGAATTGTTTTCATTTCAACATATAAATTAGCTTTCTTACTTTCATTTTATTTAATAATGTGATTTGCCTAAATAAACGTATTCAGAACTCACTTTGTGCATCTTGTGATGTACAGGTAGTCTAAAAATAATGGGTTGGCTTATACGCGGGTCATGCACTTTATAACAGTTTTACCGATTCAGTTGGGGGGGGGGTCGGCTTATACGCGAACGGGCTTATACACGAGTATATACGGTAGTCATGAATATTTCATCTTGGACAAGCATACAACACAGTGTTGGGCAGTTCCTACAGGGATAGCATTCTAAGCCCAGCAAACCAGCTGAACTAACCATGTCCATAATACAGTACATGGCAAACCACATCACTGTACAACTGTTTCTTAAAATGGCTGTAGGTACATGTAAATAAGATCAAAATGCACTTTACAAATGATTTAGTTGAACATAATATTTGCCTTTTCTGATTTTTGCCCTCAACACATTTGAACTTTTAAATGCATGCTTTTGTAATTGACAATAGGAATAGATGATATTTTGCCATATCGGCAAAACTTTATACACTATCATGTGCATTATTTAGAAGGCAAAAGGCATGTCTGTAACATTCATTGTATTTTCATGCATTTGTCAACAATTGCTTTTTTCAACTTCACAAAAACCACTAAGTCAATTTCAACCAAACTTGGAATATAACATCCCATCATACAGGTCTTTTAATGTTGTACAAACGATGCAGCTCTGTGACCTGGCCACCATTACTTACAGCAGAAAAACGTATAACTGATGCTTAATAGAATATTACCAGATTTAACAGGACATATATAGACCTGAAGTACTTTAATGTTTTACAAATGCTGCTGATTGGCCATCAGATATCACCATCATTACCAAAAATACAAAATGGCTTTAAGCAATGTGTGAAAGATTTGTTAACTGAATTAGAGCAGATAGCATCATAGCACAAAGAGCTTCAAACTTTTTACGCAAAATTGATAATGATGATTTGCCATCAAATATGGCCACCGTTGCAAATAATAGATCAACTTTAGAATAACTTAACAAAAACCATTGACCAGAATTTAACCAAATTTGACAGAAAGCATGCTGACAAGAAAACCTATCAATTGATGCGGATTCTTGGTCAAAAATAGCATCTGTTAAAAATAAAGTAGAAAAACACTAGATGACAAATTCTCCAAAAAGATGTTGGTGGAATTTGACTAGACTTGGCAGCAGCATCATAGTATAAAGGTCATTCAGTGCAAATAATGATTAACACTGGAAATGTCCATGATGGCTAAATTAGAAAATGGTAAAAATGACTGTCCAGTAGAATCAAAAAAATTTGACTGAATCGGCTTAAAGTTTTTAGTATTGAACAAATGATGTCTTCATATGAAGGATGAAAATACTAAAAAAAATAGAGACCTTGAAATAAATGTTGTCATAACCTATGCAGTCTACTACATGGGAAGATTATCTCAACAGGAAGCATCCTTCTAAGGTATCTTCTCCAACTGCTTGAACATTTTGCTGTTTAGCAGGGGTCAGCCAGGTGAATGATCTAATGCATACTTGGGGCTCTTGTTTTGTAATTAATCATACAAATAGGAGTTTTACTTCACTTTGAAAGAAGAAAAACCAAGATATCATCATTTTATATTTGATTGTATAAGGATGTATCACACTTCTCTGCAACTTTGGAATGTGCAATTACAGTCAACATGATGTGTTATAAAGTTCAGTACTTCTTTAGATGAAAAATAAACCTTGAAAGCATCAGAATTATAAATTTAAACCGAGCTTACTTTTTGTTTCAGCTTGCAAGATATATCACTTTTCCAACAAGTGCTGAAACACCCAGCTTTTCAAGAGAACCCCACAGCCACCATAACAGAGCATCTACACAACAAGTTAAAACAAGAAGAAATGATGGATTTATGAACTGTTAAACTGACTGTAGCATAAAATCAGATAATAAGCATATATGCTTTATAATTTTAAGTGAATTCTATCTTATACTTAACAGATAACTGTTATTAGTATGTGACATCTGTCCTTGTGTGCCCAATTTTGTTTCAATAGTTTGAGTTCTCCACAGTCTACCATGAACAAGTTTTGTAGGTGGTATGCATTGAAACCTGTTTATTTCATGTTCAAACATTTAGAGTTCAAGGTCATTGTTATTGTAGAAGAAAAATGGCAGACTTGGCTCAAACTTTATAGCTGTCTGGCACTTAGGATAATAAAAATTTTAATAATTTTGGGGTCAGAGGCACAAAGTTCAAGGTCACTGCCTGAAAGAAGAAAATTATATCTGCCCGATAGTGTTAGTCTTGCGTTACAAACCTTGACCATGTTAGTTTTATATTACAAACCTGGACAATGTTAGTTTTACATTACAAACCTGGACCAGATGTGATGGTTTGCACAAGAACTAAAGAAGAAGTCTGTCAGTTCTTGTTCAAATTGTCAAATGTGTCATAGTAACTGAAAGAAAGAAATATAGTTTCTGCAGTTTGTTTTACATCAGAGAACTGGATTTAACTTTGCAGACGACATTCATCAGAGTAAGGAAGAAGCCTTTTGATTTGGGGTTAAAGGTCAGGGCAATTGTCAGTACAAGAATATAAAAGTGTTTTCTGCACAATAAGATTAATTGTACAAAACAAACTTTCTGAATGGCTTGCACCAACTTAGGATGCCTATTGAATTTTGGGTGCAAAAGTCAGTTGTGAAGGTCACTCTAACTGAAAAATTAAGATTTTTGAAACAAATGGCATTGTTTTTATGTGACAGACTTGGACCAAACTTTGTGATGGCTTGGACTTAGGGTAGAAAGGAAGCCTATTGATTTGACATCAAAAGCTTGAAGGTCACGGCCACTGTGACCAAAGGAAGAAAAATGATTTTTGCACAATATAAATTTACGCTGCAGTTCTATGCCAAACTTAGTGGATTACTTACACTTTGGGTATTATGAAACTGGGTCAAAGATTAAAAGGTCAAAATCATCTTTATCCCATGGATGATCATTAACTGCAAATAGTGATGGTTGATGAGTGAAATTAATCCTACATCTGCCTGTTCTACATATTTATCTTTATTTCATCATTTCGTTTTAATGCACTGACAGCTGTATATAAATATAACTATGATGTAATTGTTATTTTTTAACTCAGATCAATAGCTTTGTTTACAATAAAAGTAGGTACGATACAAACAAGTATACAAGTTTTGTAAATTGTACAGAATTATTGTTATTTCCATTCTGTTAAATGGAAAATGTAACAGTTATGTGGATATGACAACATGATGATCTGATATAAAAAAAACTTACCTTTTTATTTACTGGCTATATATGACAGTTTCAGATGAAAGATACATTACATTATAATATTACATGCACATCAGTTTTGCACATGTATAAATTGAATATATACATATATAAGTATAGTTATAATTGATTACAGCAGGATGTGGCCCTGTCATTCCATAGTCCCTCTTATTTATTCATGACTGTAGACATAAATTGCACAATGTAATAGACACGAAGGGACTCGTTAACCACAGTATAATGTGGCTGGAAAGCAATTAGAGGTACTCAACAGCAATTAAACTAGAACTTGTTTTCAATGGCAAAATAAAATGTCACAATCGTTGAAAATTTATTTTAATTACTATAACCTATATTATAGCCTGGTTTTTTTTTTCAAAAACATTTTTCCTCTTTAAGCCATATTTTGCTGATTGTTTTAAAATATATATTGTGTGTGTGATTAGGATTTTTAATTTTTAATGTAGCTTTACGAATTTTTCAGTCATATTGCTATGATGTCTGCAGTGAGGCAGTTTATAATATCTTACACTGGGGCATCACGCTGCATACATATAGCATGATGTCCCATCCAGTCACATTATCCTGACACCAGGCCGAACAGTCCTAACACTAACCTCTTAATGCCGAGCACCAAGCGAGGCAGCTGTTAGTACCATTTTTGTAAGTCTTTGGTATGACTCGGCTCGAACCCACGACCTCCTGCTTCCACAGCAGACACTCTAATCACTAGGCCACCGGAGCGGTTAAAATATATTGTAACTTATGGCATGTTTATTACACATCCTCAGTTTCCACTTTAAATCACTTTTTAATAATCAAGTACATAAATACTAATTTGGTGAACGTTTTAAAAAATATTCTAACTCATGGCATGTTTATTACAGATCCCCACTTTCCACTTTAATTCACTTTTGAATAATTAAGTACATAAATACTAATTTGGTGAATGTTTTAAAAAATATTCTAACTCATGGCATGTTTATTACAGTTCCCCACATTCCACTTTTGAATAATTAAGTACATAAATACTAATTTGGTGAACGGTTTAAAAAAAAATTCTAACTCGTGGCATGTTTATTACAGATCCCCACTTTCCACTTTTGAATAATTAAGTACATAAATACTTCCATGGATTTATTTATTATGCAAAAAAAAAATATGGAAAATTGTTTTAACAGGTTTTTAAACTTTATGGATGCTCATGATGGGATTGGAAGAAGTCCATCAATTCAGACAAAAAGTCAAAGGTCAAGGACACTGAATGTGAAAAAGATTCCCATGAGGGTACTGATGCTCTACTGCCCAAAAAAGTAAAGTTCCAGGACTCAAAGATAAGAGCATTTCTTAACTACCAGTTGTTAAAACCATCTTATGATGATACAAAGATTTTTAAGATGGCTGCCATGGAGGCCATATTGGATATAAAATTGTTATCCATTTCATTTGGAACAAACTAGACATCTTTGTCTTTTGGTGAAAAATCCCAAGATTTTCAAGGTTGCCATCATGGCCGCCAAGTTCGATGAAGATTGGCAACATTTTCATTTTGGATGGACTAAATATTAGTTTTCAGAGTTAAAATGATGTATCAATACAAGAGCTACCATATTGGATGTCACGTCAACACCAGTTTCATTTAGGATCAACTAAGCCATGGGATGAATATGAAGTTATATCACAATCCCCCAAGTAGTTTAGTCGTGATAACAAACTTGTTGCAAACATGGTTGGACAAAAGACCATCCCATAAGCTCTCTTGGTCAATGATAAATAGAGCTATAAAAACCTTTTCCTTACACAACTCGGCCATCAAAAGGTAGCACCAAAATTTGTGAATGTCTTGCACTTGGGGTCTGGAAGAACCCTTTACTTAGGTGGGGGGGGGGGAATGTGCAGTGGTTGAATTGTCATTTGTTTTAGTAATGGTATACACATTTGACAGGATCAGTGGCCGTATTTGATGGCATTTTGGGATCATGTGGAAAAATAAAAATGGTCTTTATGCTAGGATGCCTTGTTAAATGTAGAAAACTTTTGTCCATATTTCTGTTTTAAGCAAGTTTTTTTTTTTTTACAAAATCCTGTTGATTTTTAATAATGGAATTGATTTTTTTTAATGGCAGATTGAAATTATTTTGTACAAACTAGAAAGGCCTTCATGCCTGGATGATTTTTTTGAGAAATTTTATTCTGGTTTCTGTGTGTGTGAGATTAGGATTTTTAACGTAGCTTTAACAATTTTTTGTCATATTGCTACAATAGCTGCAGTGTGGCATTTTATAGTGATGTCTAACACTGGAGCATCATGCTGCAGAGATGTAGCATGATGTCCCACCCAGTCACATTATCCTGGCACAGGACTTGACACCAAACACTAACCTCTTAAAGCTGAGCGCTTAGCATACGACTCGACCGTGTTCAAACCCACAACGTCCCGCTTCCAATATGGACACGCTAACCACTAGGCCACCTTAGTGGGCATGCAAGGTCTAGTTGGTCTCAAGTAAAACTGGTGCCCAACCAACATCTAATATGATAATTTTGAAAAATCATATATATATATATATATATATATATATATCACAGAAGATTTCAACACTTAGCAGTTAAAACAAAATAGTTTCCTCTTGGATTCTTTTAAATTTTTTTGGGCCAGTAGAGTGCCACTCTATTAGATGGTGGAACAGTTATGTTCAGTAGAGTTTCTGAAAAGTCGGTTATGGGGATGCTTGATAAAAATTTTTTAAAGGACTTAAATTTGGCACATTTGGTTAAAGTCTCTTTGGCAGTATTGTAGTTGAAGTTGAAATATTTTCCTGTGTTAGTAATGGTGGCCAAGTGTCATTTCTATTAACTTGACAGACCTTCATCACAGACTGCTTTCTGTGAAGTTTAATTGAAACTGGTCCAGTGGTTTTGAAAAGTCAAATATTGCAATACTGTGATTGCATTGTGGAATTGAACCGTGATACCTGCACTATACCAATTCAGTAGTCAGCAACAGAAGTAGAAAAAATTGGTTACAACAGTAATTGAGTTTTAGAGCCAAATATAAAATTTTTCGTTTTTGATACTTTTCAACAAGTTTAAAAATGTTCCTGTTGGGGCACAAAAAGAACTGAAATCTTTAGCTTTAAGAATATCACACCAGAGTTGTGATTTTTTTCCTTCTGAACTGGCCATCACTATAGGATTTTTAAAAAATATACTTTAGCAATTATATAAATATACTGTTCCACAATTGGTATATCCTTTGACTCCTAATCCAGTTTGCGTGTGTGATACCCATCCAGTCCAGTCTAGGTTGGCTGCCTTTTGAATGTTCTTAGGGAAGGCACGTAACTCCCATCCCAAACAAAATCGTCATGGGGTCGGCGAGTTTGGTTTAGAAAGCTTGCTTGTAGGGTTGGTGGTTTCTTATCAAACTGGCTGCCATGTGTGCACCCACAACTTGATAAGAGGTTGTTTTGTTGTAGGATTTAACCAGTTTTTTCAGCACACGATAGGCTATACATGGCAGCTAGTATTAATGGCTGAGAAAGAACCCAGGAAAGAACCACTGACCCGCAAGAAGCTACTAGCAAGCTTTCTCACATACCCACATTGGTCGAATCTGATGGCAATGATCTGTAATGGAGAGTGCTTTTGACCAATCTAGCTCTCTTGATAGCGGTAAAAGCAGAGCCAGTTGCAGTGGTTTTCAGGAAATACCTCATTAAACTTCAAGGACCTTGTTGAGATAAATGTACTAAAGGCATGTAGAGTACTACTCAAGTAAAAAAGACTGAACAAGAGTTTGAAAGCTCTTTTAAAAATGCTGTGATATTTGTGCAACAGGCCTGTTATTGGTGGATGGGCAACACAAGACCATGCTATGGGAAGTAAAAACACTATTAAAAAAAACACAACAAAGATGACAGGTTTGTTAAGATTCTATATTTCTGTTTTGGTTTTACAATATATTGCAATAAATGACCCATACAGACAAGCTCACCAAAACATTCTAGACAAAATGAACCAACATGCACAAAATAAAGGCTTCATTTTGGAGTAGTGGACAACCATGTATTTATGATCATCAGATGTTTTGAAAAAATATAACAACTTCAGTTATACATTGATCTGTTTGTTGTAGGCTGCAGGATAAAAACTTTTTTGGTTCCTTACAATGTCTGTGAAGTGTACACACACTCATGGATTAAATCCAACAAAAATGCCCATTGGTTATGTAAATAGCATAAACCTAAAACTTGTTTCTCCTCTTGTTAAATTTTCTAATACTAAACAAACCTCCATACAGCAGTCAAAATCGGAATCATGAATATGTACACTTCTCCCAGGACCTGATATAGACGTACACTGTATACATCCCAACAATTTGAATACGATTCTTGTTGGCTTTTGTAGTTACTTTTATTGAAAGAAGAGAACCAATTTGTGACTAGAAAACTTTTTAGTTGCAAAAAGATGAGCAAATGTGTCGTTTTTGATTCTGTAGAATTCAGTATTAGTATCATTTTCTATCAAACTGTAGCTCAATAAAGAGGAATAGTTGGGTTTTTTTTCTTCAGAAAAGTACATTTTCAAGTAAATTGTGTGTGAATATTGAATCACATACATTTTATAAAGATGCCTCGTTACCTCTTGAATCCAGCAATCACAGAAAGATAAACCTTCATCTTTTCTGTTGCAGGGAAGAAACCCTTCCAACCAGTATTGCGCCTAAGCCAACCACTGCTAGGTGGCTACTGTGGTTTACCAGTGTTGTTCGAGTGGCATCTCAAGTATATGTGCTTTTTTTTGCAGAAAGGTGTGGGAGAATTAAAATAGCAATGTGATCGAGCAAGTATTTATTAACAAAATAACATGCTTTCTTCTTTATTTACATTCTCCACTTACATAAACATTAGGAGAATAATAGGAGGCAACCCTCTACTATTGTGGTCACCTTTGAGGGAATAATGATTTGTTCATGTACAAGGGTAAATCACACTACTAATATTAGAAATAACAATCGACATTTCACCCAAGCCGTGACAACAGTACGCTTAGCAAAAGGAAACAATAGCCTTCAATCCTGCAAAAACACTTAAGAGTGTGCTATGAACTTGGCCTACAGCCACTACACCTACCAGACTCAGATTTAGTCTCTCTGATTGCTATATCCTGTATATAAAAGCCTGAGAATGTTGACTGTGCCAGTAAATTTTATGTTATATCTTGGATCCATTTGAATGCTTGCTTCTCTGATTTCATGAACTGAAATTTTCACAAAGCATATTAAAGTTTATGTTGAGCTGATTGGACAGGACCTTCAAGCGCTAATGTGGGGCCACTGAATGGTCTAAAGCACTCTCCATTATGGATCACTGCCGTCTTGGGTAGGTGAGAAAGCTTGCCAGTAGCTTCTCGTGGGTTGGTGGTTCTTTCTGGGGGTTTGATGAACCAGACTGGTCTCTCTATCCTGCGTAAAATTTCTCAAATTTGTATTACCGTAAAAAAAAAAAAAAAAAAAAAAATTCAGCCCTGCAGTAACAAAAATTCCAAACCAGTATGCATAATTCCCATCTCCCCATTTGATTTTGACCACCAACTATTTAACTGTCATAATGAGGACTGCCATAGACCATTTCATACCGAATTTAACCGAGTTTCTCCGTAATTATCCGAATAACCTCCAGAGTCCCTTTATACTCCAGCCAATCAAACGCTGGTAGGTACATGTACATACCAAATTATCATCCATTGTTGTTTAGAAATATTTCATAGATAAAACAGCAAGAAAAACCCGCTTCTTGAATCGTCAGAGGTTGCAAAAGTCACTCCAATCAAGGATGTGGCATTAAATTCCATTATCTGCCATGGATAGATGATTTTACTTGTATTAGTATTGCGACTTGATAAATAGTTGTGTACTTGTCTGTGAACGTTATAGAGATCGAATACCGGTGACGCCGATATTTTCAGCTTTTTCCAAATCCAAGCAGGTTGAGCTAATTAAATGATTGAAATTTACATGTAAATTATTCACAGACTTTCAAAAACAAAATTATAAATTCACTTATTACAGTGACGTTACAAATGAATATAAATAGTTTGAATAACCTGCTCTTTGATTGTCAGGATGTAATTTGTTTACTTCGACACCGTTTTCTTACATGTACATGTCCAGATGTAAACAACTAAAAACTACTCTCTCATATGGCTTTGAAATCCGCCCTGGTTCCAGAAAATAAGACAGGATGGATCCAATATTAAATTTCGTCAATATCTGCGGCAGCATCGCTGTTGAATAGGCATCTTACAACTCGATAAACGAGGTTGACGTAGTTTGAAAATTGATGCCGATTCTGAAGCGTCTGCCATATTTTGCCTACCACCTATCGAGTGGCTATTGCGGTCAGCTGACCACCCGCCACGTGATAAAAATTCCGAGCAAATTACGAAGTTCGCCGAAGTTTCCATGAAATGGTCTATTCCCCAAAGTTTTTCTTCCAGAAATGTATTGTTTATATTACAGCCTTTGCTTCTATTAAGATGTGAGGAGACAATTCCTGCTGCCCATTTGTCACCTGACCATGCTCAACCTTAGCTGGTGTACATGTAGATAATTTATGGTTATGATTTCTCTAGAAGAATTCCTACAAATAGCCCTTGTTTGTTTCATGCTAATGGTGTTGGAAAGCCTATTTTATTTGTAAAGTTTTTGATTTACTCAGCCAGAAAAGAAATACCAATGCACTAGCAGGGGCCATTTTGGGAAGGACACATGTAGAAGGCGGTCAAGAATTAACAGATCTGATGCCATGGTGACATCCCCGCTCTACTGAAAATTTACAGTTCAGTAATCTGTGCAGCACACAAATGAGAAAGGCAAACATGATGGAGTTTTGTATATAACAAATTTCCATGCCCTGGGTGAAGAAAATGATGGGAGCAAGGTTTGCTTGTTGGAATTGATTAGAAAACCTGACCGACTTGAAAGCGAAATATTGTTTTTGCCCTTGACCAAAGAAAACTTTCACGCATATGGAGGATATCTAGATATGCTGCTAACAAAGTAAACTGTGAGACATAGAAGGGAGAGTTGTCTTGTTTAAGATAATACAAAACTTTCAGCCATAAGGACTGGTTACAATGGATGCATCAGCAACTGGGCAAGTGCTAGTTTGTCTTTTCAGTATGAAATGCCTGTAGCTGGACTGAACCTGCAACTTGTTGAATCTTGCCCAGATATGGCTGGCTGTTCCGGCTTGACAAAGAGACGTATTCCTGGTGTACGTAAAAAGGGAAAAAAGGTATTCCTGGTGTAGGTAAAAAGGGAAAGGGTTGGGAAGAGTTACTTCCCTTCATCTATATAGAATAATGATGATTTCCATCTTTCTGTGACTGTTGGATTTGAGAGGAAGCCGAGCTTCTTCCTGATGTTAATGTAATTGGGTAAACAACAACAGGACTTCTGGAGTACAACACTCATATCATGAAAAGGATACTATCATCTGTGAACATACTCTCTGCATTTGAATAAACCCCTTGCTTGCAGCAAAGAACACAAGGTCAACAACCTTCTTCTCCCAACAATTCACAATCATATAATGAAACTTGACAATATTTACATGTGCTATGATACATCGAAAAATATCTAACCAATACAAATTAATATACCAAATTGCTAAAATTCCATTTTTGACATAGATATATACAAAAACACCTTTACATCAGAGAATTCATCTCCATTTGTATGTCTCTAAAGCTATGATAAATCAATGGGAAAAAAATCTGTAATAATCTGATCACATTAATTGATAATCTCAATCAGCTAACATAGATTTAAAGTGACACTGATGTTAACGTAAACATTATTTAAAAAAAGCAGACATCTTAACATGAACTAAAATAATGGTGTGACCCTATAAAGATTTATCAGAAAATGCAACACGAAAATATTTACATTTTCCAGATTCTGGTGACATCAGAAGAGGAATACTAGCCATAAATAATTAACATTTTTTAAATGTAGCAATTAATTCTTAATGTTTTTTCCCCAATAAAATACATTTAAATCAAATTGTAAAATAAATAACTCATTAAGGATCTCCAGTATATATATATATATATATATATATATATATATATATATATATATATATATATATATATATAAAATTTCAAACTTGTCTAGTGTCATGAACATGGTCCATCAAAGCAAATAGGTTTTTTCAAAATACATTTCTCATCATTTCAGTTTAAAATATGCAGTGAAGCAAAATGTATCCAAATGTGTATTCCAATCTTTTGTATAAAAAAGACATCAAAATTACTGTATTTTTCCTTTTACATCCAAGATAAAAACAAAACAAACAACAGATACCACAAAAAAAACTTAAATATCTTTTATCCTATGACATCTGTAAATCTTGTGTATACAGTGGGACCTCACTATAACACGCCCCGTTATAACACGTATTTGGATATAACACGGTCGTGGCATGGCTCCCGAAATTTCAGGTAATTTATTTATTACAGGTATTTTTCTCAAAGACCCCCCCCCCCCCCCAAAATCTTTTAAGTATGAAAAATAAAATACGTCAAGAGTTTAATTGTCATACTCGTCTAAAAAGTGCTAAAAAAAAAACGTGTAGAAAATGTATTATCATTTTGGGGAGGAAATCACACAAAATCAAATATAAATAATCGTTGTATGGCTCCTAAAATTTCAAAAAGGAACAAATTTCTTCTAGTTTTGTGCCAGAATAAACATCGGAAATACGAACCAATTGTTGGGCCTACTGAGAACTTTGATCTTTGTTTATTCTTGAAAAATGACAGCTCACAAGTGTCAATATTATTATTACTGATCCCTCAGCAATGAAGCCATCGTGTCTACTTTGTGTTCGTCTTGAATGCATTCCGAATACAATCGTTGCTCTAATAATCTCTGATATATGTTCTCTTAATTTCATACACAACTAAGCAACAGCCAATGCGGGCGGTTGATAAGAGATTCTCACCAGAATGTATAAATCAATTAATTTAAGTACATTGTTTATCATCAAAGTGAACTGCCGAGCTAAATTTGTTCAAATCAGAGGGAAACGATTTATACAGCATCAAAGGAACAAAAGCCGCCATAATGTGTGTGTGGCTTGGCGGTATTGTTTTATGCAATCTGTTGACTAGTAAATTCGAATTCTGCAACTGAGAACTATAATTGACTTTGCCAAGAGCAAACGTGACATTAGCAGAAAGCAGCTAAAAATCAGAGTTTTTCAAAAAATAATAACTATTGACAGATGAGAAATGTAATGGTATAAAATGTATATGACACAGAGGTTTCGGAAACGCTTAATTACGTGTATTTGAATGCAAATATTTGATCTGGGACACATAAATCACTCCATGCAAGGGTCCTCCGTACGCATGCAAATAGCTGGGAGACAAAGTTAGTGTTGATTACTTTATCATTTTAGCTGTGCTGATATTTACAGTAACATAATTCAGTGGTTAAAATACAGCCAGTTATGCCTGCTGTATTTATTAGAGTACATCAAAAGAACATTACGCAATAGCTGGGCGGCAAGTTCAAAGGACTTTGACTAGCAGCTTGGGTGGGAAAATGTGCTGAAATTTACAATGACTGAATTCAGAGACAGAAAGATCCTGAGATGTACATGTAGTTATTATAAGAATACACTTTAGCTTCCATTATTTAATCTACGGACATGTACTATTTCATCCTTCATTATGTACACCTGTTACGCAAGTTTTGTTATTTTCTTTTCATTGAATTCAGTCACATAATGATCTGTGACAAAATTATTGAATATTTTATATCTGTGTGTGGATATTTTTGATGGAAATATTTGTATTATGGATTCAATGTATGTTACCAGATTCGCTGGTGAGTACACGGTGTTGATACTCTTTTCATGCAATAGATTATACATGTATATATAAATTAGACATGTGTATGCTTGGTTCTCTGAATAAAGTAATATATTATATCTGCAATTTTTGTTACCACAGCAAATGTTTTTCTCATTTAATATATATTGATCAAAAATGGTAATTGTGCCATGCATTTTCGCACGTCTTTATGTACCCCCCCCCCCCCAAATTAAATCCAGAAATGTGTTGGTATTGTACATGGTTGTTTATAACACGGTTCGGTTCACAACACGGTCGGATTCTATGGCTCCCAACTACCGTGTTATAGCGGGATCCCACTGTATAAACCAGACTGACCAAAGTTGTCTCCCTGAACTTTAATAACCTCTCATATCATATTGTTTACATTTTTGTGTCCATTTCCCTGTTGTTTATATTCATTTTTATTATATTTGTTTCTAAACTGCTTGGTTAAATCGAAATACAGTGACGAGAAAGACAAGTTTGAGATCTTGTTGTCTTTGTTCGATATGCAGGATGCTGCTGGTAAAGCAAAGAATCTTGTACAATACGGTCAATTCAAATTCAGATACGCTACTATTCAGTTGATCTCAGTTTGTGTTAATCTTGGCATTAAAATAGCTTATCATTCAAAACAAAGCAATGCAGTCAATCAAAAAGTTCTCAATTTTTAAATACAAAATCACTTAAAAATAAAGTGTAAAAGTAGTCTAATTGCATAAAATTTTACTCCGTGAAATCTCGTGCAAGAAATATGTGCATCAAAATTGGGAAGAGAAGTTCTGTCCAAACACTTGAAATGTTTCTTACCATCAGTGACAATGGAATCGTTGGACAAATGAATGTACATCATTTTACAAACTGTACAAGACTTAAATGTATTGCTAATGTACAACTAGTTTTCAATTCACAATGAGAATTCAGTCCTCTTACGGACATCACTGTTCATAGTTCTTTAAAAGAAACTTGTCAAAAGTTTCATCAGTACATATATTTGTGGATATTGTTTGGATAGAAATGATATATGCAATACAGCTGGACTTGGGTGTCAAAATTTGGAGTTTGTAGTATCCACAAAATCTGGCATTGCCATTAAAACCTGAACGAGTTACATTCCACTAGCCAACTGGTATCTAGATGATCAGTAGTAACTTCAGCAACCTGTTAAGTCGTTTACCTCGTCAAAATTACCAACTAACATCACAAGTTTTGATGAACCTAACAATGTATGCATGTGGAAATTTCATGTGTCACTCGCTGATCCTTAAATCGGTCAACATGTCTACCACCTTCCCTACTTTGCATAAAATTGCCTTTGCCTAGGTCACATTTATTTAGTACACTACCCTCTTTTTTTTTATCACTGCCATCTCTCTGGGTCTTCAGGGTGATCATAAATTCAGTTACTTTATTATTTACCAGGTTATTATACCATCAAACTCTAAAACTTACATGTAATTATGCATTAGCTTGAACTTGTCCAATTCCAAGACTTTACATGTAATTATGCATTAGCTTGAACTTGTCCAATTCCAAGACTTTACATGTAATTATGCATTAGCTTGAACTTGTCCAGTTCCAAGACTTTACATGTAATTATGCATTAGCTTGAACTTGTCCAGTTCCAAGACTTTACATGTAATTATGCATTAGCTTGAACTTGTCCAATTCCAAGACTTTACATGTAATTATGCATTAGCTTGAACTTGTCCAATTCCAAGACTTTACATGTAATTATGCATTAGCTTGAAGTCGTCCAACTCTAAGAATTTACACGTAATTATGCATTAGCTTGAACTTGTCCAGTTCCAAGACTTTACATGTAATTATGCATTAGCTTGAAGTCGTCCAACTCTAAGAATTTACATGTAATTATGCATTAGCTTGAACTTGTCCAATTCCAAGACTTTACATGTAATTATGCATTAGCTTGAACTTGTCCAATTCCAAGACTTTACATGTAATTATGCATTAGCTTGAACTTGTCCAATTCCAAGACTTTACATGTAATTATGCATTAGCTTGAACTTGTCCAATTCCAAGACTTTACATGTAATTATGCATTAGCTTGAACTTGTCCAATTCCAAGACTTTACATGTAATTATGCATTAGCTTGAACTTGTCCAGTTCCAAGACTTTAAATGTAATTATGCATTAGCTTGAACTTGTCCAGTTCCAAGACTTTACATGTAATTATACATTAGCTTGAACTTGTCCAATTCCAAGACTTTACATGTAATTATGCATTAGCTTGAACTTGTCCAGTTCCAAGACTTTACATGTAATTATGCATTAGCTTGAACTTGTCCAGTTCCAAGACTTTACATGTAATTATGCATTAGCTTGAACTTGTCCAGTTCCAAGACTTTACATGTAATTATGCATTAGCTTGAACTTGTCCAATTCCAAGACTTTACATGTAATTATGCATTAGCTTGAACAGAACATGATTTAGCAGTAATCGAGTTGAGGAATATTCTGAAGAAACTAGCGATACGACAGTAAACAGGTCTGCTACGACAAAACTTATTAATTTCTATGTCACAGAGTACACTCATAAATTGTTTTTCGTTAATAGAAAAACATGTACAAATGGGGCTAAATTGAAAGTTTCAAATAAATAATGTGGGTTCAAAATATACCATGGCATTCAAATTTTTTTAAAATTAAAAAGACTAAAATTTGTGTCTATGGGAATGGGCTTTATTTTTGGGCATTTCATAACATTGTTTATAACAAAATCCACCCAATTTCGTCAATGTTAAGGAAATGTGTCTATGAAAATAGTCTTTTTAACAGCACAAAACCACATGAAAGGTTATAATGTACGGAAACAATTAAGCATTTAACAATGAAGCAATGCATGTGTAGAGACACTCCACCCCATGTAAAGTGTCTGGTTCAGAGACTAGCATTTCACACGGGCATTCAACACAAAAACAAAGTGTCTTGTGCCGATATAGCATGGCATTTAACACTGAAGTTATGTCTTAAAAGTATGGCATACATTATCACTAGAAACAGGATTTTCGATTTTCCCTGTGGACCCTAACAAGACCTTCTCAGTAAGGCAGTCAATTTTTTTTAAAAGTCAGACCAGTTTCGAGTAAGGTGTAACAAAATGTGATGTACTGCTATTGTCGAGCTGGAAAATATTCATTAGAAGTCCAAAAGTGTGTTAAAAAACACGATACAGTGATGGTAAACATTAGTGTTCAATTAAAGAAAATTACCTCAACTACTGTTGCACAAACTACATATCCAAACCCCATTAGCTTAATGGCTTCTTGATTTCTCTATACCGGTCCTCTTCATTACAGAACAAAAATTCATATCGGCCCAATGGTCAATTATTTTTCCTTTAATGTTAAATTCCCAAATCAGCACATGATTTCCACAGAATTCAATAGTTGCCTCTCTGACTTTATACTCTGAGAAAAAAAAAATCTGATGATTTGTTGTAAATCTTTGGTACTATTAATGTCCCTTTCAACCCGACATGTTGCTAAATGAACACCATTTAAAAGAAAAGCAACAGTTTAATAATGCAGATGTTTTGGATCACAAAATATGTGCAGTTTTAAGTTTCTTGAATACTTAACATTAATCTGGTTCCCTGGCAAACTCCACTGAATCTAATATTAAATCCAGATCCAAATCAAACATGGATAAGCCAATATCCAGATTTTACCACAAACAATTGTTATTTCCATAAAATTTTGATTTCTCAAGTCTATATTTTAAGGGTCATTTCTGAAAGACTTGCGGAAAAATCTTGAGGGTTGGCAGTCTGTGGATACAAATCCTACTCCTTCCAGGTATGTTGTGTCCATAAATGAAACTCTGAATAAATATGCTACATGGACATGTCAAGTATAATTACTATGACTGCATAGGATTCATTTTAGATTTGAATGACACATCTTTAAACTTGCTCAAGATTTTACCTTTCTGTTTACTCGTGCTTCTGGCATCTTGGTGCAAAAACGAAATTTATATTTTACAAAACTACGAGGCAAAGCAAATTGGTCACCAACATACTGACAGAAATTAAATCGCTTTTAATAACCACTCTTATTCTGATGTAACAAATTTGCTATATTTTGTATTTTTGTCCAAAAAATGTCTGGACTAACTGTAAATTGAGGTAAATCCCATTTAAGGAAAATGTGCAACAATGACATCACATCCCTACTTGTGCAATTAGCTTAGCACGGACTTGTGAAAAGCAGCGCCAGTGGAGCCTATTTGCCCATGATTTTAGGGAATATTTTGACATATAAACTATCTTGTGCCATTTTCCCAATCAGGGATTTTACAACTCTGGTCAAGTTCCATCAAATATCCATCGTGTTTAAGGAGTGATGGCCTGGATAAAGAAATGGAAAAACTGTAAATACACATTAGTCAACACAAACAAAACTTCACATTTCAATAAAATATCTTCATCAGTAAAAATGTTACACAACACACATTAGCCATCAATTTTCTTGCCACGCCTATGCAAGAATATTAGCATGGTATGTGTCGCATGTCTAATCACATTATCAAAGCTTTATCCTTAACTAGATGGTCTCATTGTCCTTCCAGTTTTCTTCTCTTTTTCCTGGAGAACATTCTAAATATTCTGCTTTCCTATTCAACATGATTAGAATTTTAATACTAAGAAGACAAGATACTGTGAAAGTGGTAACCGTTTGCGAACTCCAATATGGCTGATAAAGACAGGCATGGTAGCCTCGATTTCGAATGAACCAATCATATTGTAGGACTGTATACCGTTCTATCAAAATGGTACCAAATACCCATCATAAACTGAAAATTCCAGGATTTTTTAAAAAAAATTTATTTTTATTCAAACTACCCCCCCCCCCCCCCCCAACGTACAGCCATATTCAGATCCAAAATACAGAAAAAACTGGACAGTTGGCAGCTATGCAACTTAGCAAAGTTTCATTCAAATACTTTTTACCGTCGATACTTTAGCACTTTCATTTTGAATGCCATCATTTGCTACTCTGATCATCACTGGTACCATATGCTTTAACTTATATGTACTTGCATATGTGAACTTACATTGCTTTTGATTTATGCCATTACCTCAACAGTATGCGGCATAAATTGCACATCTACTCTATTAATTCATGTTCTATCACATGCAGCCCCAAGAGAGTTGATTTCAAGGTGTTTAATGTCTTCCAGATGTTTTCAAAGAGTATTTTTTTCTTCCAGAAACTTTACTTTATCTTGTTATTTTGTTTAAAACTGCAAAGATTACCACAGAATCAGGTCCCAAAAAAAAGAAGACAAAAACACAACTAGTGCCTTTGCAGCAAATGGGCACTACTCCATCTGGCAACTGTGATTTAATTCATCCATGATCTTTAATTTTATTTATTTTTCATTTTTTTGGAAAAGATGTTAAAAGCACAAAGTCTGAATTAATGAGTCACATGTTCAAGTTTGATTCTGCATTACCTCCAATGAACTAGATTTTTTCCTGCAAATTCTACATCTTTCCAATGGAAAAAAAACAACTTGTCCAAATCCCTTTCAAGGCAACCCCTGATATTTAAGTATTCTTCAAGGTTGTGTGAACCATGTCCAGCAATGAACACAATTCTAATGCACAATTTTCTCCTGACTTTCACTTCAAGGCAAGGACATGGATGTGACACTGTGTATAGTTCAAATTTCATTAAAATATAAAGTTTCATTAATGTAACGCAAGTGGGTCAAAAGATGCACACCAGACAACAATGAAAGTCACAACTACAATTTTCCTTGCCATGAAGCAAGAGACATGGTGTATGGCTGTTATACCGGTCTATATAGTCTATATATGATATTCATCATGACGCCTTTTATAGTTCAAAATGCTCTATTCTGGACAAAGATACAAGTTTCTGAGTTTTCCCATGCTGTAATGGTTATAATGGCAACAGAACACAACACATCAAATAGGCCCGATATATACTTGTGCCAAGTTTTGTGAAATCTCCAACAGTTGCAAAGTTTTGGACCAGATGAGCAAATATCGACATGCATACATTAAAGACATATAATAAAAGCAAATAATGATCCTTGTTACAATGAACCAAACTAGATGATAACCTTAAACTAATAACCAAAAGAAAAATTAAACTTGAGAAACAACAGCCAAAATACTATCCTACGACAGAAACATAGAATCAAAAGACTTGCAATGGTCACAATTAGATGCAAATACTTCTAATATGAAGTTTAAGATAAGCCGATGGTGGAATTTAAATTTTAGTCTTGACTATGTTCCCAAATTGTTAAGGCTAAGGTGAATAGAGAGAAAATGTGTGGACATGAAAGTATAAAACATAGGGATGAAGTCTGAGTGTGTGCATGTTTTAGATTTTTAATGTAGCTTTAAAAAAATTTAAATCATATTAATACGATGTCTGCAGTGTGGCAGTTTATAGTCTTGTCTGGCACTGGGGCATCATGCCATAGACATGTAACATGATGTCCCATTTTCCTGACACCAGGTCAACCAGTCCTAACACTAACCTCTTAATGACGAATGCCTAGTGAGGCAGCTGTTGTTACCATTTTTATAAATCTTTGGTATGACCTAGTTGGGGATTGAATGAATGACCTCCCACTTCCAAAGCAGACTAACAACTAGACCACCAGAGCAATGGGATAAAGTCTGATGCGTGCTATAATCAATCTACATTTCATATGATGGTTTGATAAAGATTCGATACAGTGATTAAAACAAAATTAAAAGAACACTTTGCACAATTATATAAAATTGTTTGTAAATGGCGTGCTAAAACATCTTGCTAGAAAAATTGTTACAACTTTTGCCAGTGCAATTCTTAAAGAGTAAAAAACAAGGTTTACTTCATTAGCAGCAAGTATAATGGATTAAAAAATAATGCAATACTTTCATAAACCAATTTTTCTATTTTTTTAAAAAAAAGTATTTTTACAGCAGTGTTCATATTGTCATGTTGTCTTCTGTACAATAAAAAATTCATCTTATCAATGATACGACAAAACAAGACTCCCTTTTCTGTCCAACCTTCTTGTGTCAGAATATAAAATCTGTAACATTAAACTTTATCTATAATAAATTTAAATATTCACATTAACCTTGGGTGTTGATGGATGGCCATGCAAATGGATGACACTGTGATTGCCATATCCCAAGTGGAATAGAAAACAAGGCAATCTTTTCACAAATGAAAAAGATAAAGTATAAAAAGTGGAATTCACATATGACCTTTTTAATAATATAATTTATACAATTCAACAATTAAAATTGCATACAAAATAAACTTTTACAAAAGAGCTGGTTACATTTAAAGTGCCATTTTTTATGGACAAATGTTCGTCATTTTAAAAAAAAGATTTAACACCTGTCTCCTGAATCAATGCAAAATCCTGTGCCTGCAGGGAAAAAAAAGCAACCTAAAATACAAGGTGCCCCTAAGGAAATGAGGTCACTCACCTGACAAGTATCTGCACAATAGCCATATGCAATTTCTTAGTTGAAAAGTGACTCGCTTTTTTCAGTTCTAACAAATGGCAAAAATTAATAGAGTTTTCAAAGCAATCAATTAAAATCAAGGATTTTCCAAACAAACCACAAACTTTTTGTCAAGTTTTGAAGAGTGGTCTTGGAGGGGAAGCCATTTAAATGGTTTCGTAATTTTCTTTATTTTAAAAAAAAAATTAAAATAAAAAAAAAAAAAAAGAGCATACATATCAGATAGGAAACTGGCCAATTATAAATGCCATAATGCTTTGTATAAATATTTCTCCAATTCCTCTGCGAAGTTTCTGAAAGTTGTCATTTAAATTTGGATCTTTTCTTCACTCTTTGGCAACTTGATGGCAGACTGGCATCATCTGTACCAATGTTGAAGGCTTCTACGTTAGGATGATAAAAAAATAATCTAAACTTCTGAGCCATTTTGAAGAAAATGTTTCAAGATATTCTATATCTTGGTAACAGTTCTTGCATTTGATGGAAAATCTGCATTATTTCTATAAACAGAAAGACATTAAGGAAATATGCAGCTGGACAGTTTTTAAAAACGGCTTTTCTTTCTTAGTAATGGCTGCTATATTCAATGGATTGGCGTCATTTGTGTCAATTTATTGTCCTCCGTGACAAGATACAAATTGCCAATATTCTGTTGAATGTTTTTAAAAATAATTAGTTTTGAGTTTTTAATCATGACAGCCATATCGGATGGTGGATGAAATCAATTGTACAAGTTCTAATGCTCTCCATCACAGGAAGCTTTGTCAAAATTTGATTTTGTTTCAATAAATTTGCATTTAGGCTACACAGAGCCAGTAAAAAGTAATTTAAAAAAATAAAATAAACATTTTTGGCTATCTATTAGTGTCTAATTACAAGGGTTCATGTTCATGAAGTTTAGCGCTTTATCTTTAAAGCTTTGGGAAACATTCCAATTAACTTACCCTATACAGTCTGGACTTTGCAGACATGTAGATGAACTCTTTACAAATTGTGAGACAAGAGTTTAGTTGTTTGTGAGAACTCATTTAAAGGGTTTTAGTTTAATAACATGGCAGATAGGCATCTTTTGTACAAATTTAGAAGCATTCTTTGCCTGCATACTTTCTATCAAATCTGGTCAAGTGGTGCAGTGGGGATTTTTTTGTTTTGGTTGAGACGACGTTGAAAGGTTTTTCTTTCGTTAGTAATGGAGGCCACAGTATGCCCAATTCTGTCGTTAGTTTTCAACCAGTAAATAGTTGCAAATGGAGGACACATGTTGGACCATTCCTATACGCTTATGCTTTGCCTTTTCAGAATTGGAGGGGAAAAACCCCCAATCTGAATGGCTAAGTTGTACATCTCTATGTTATACAAGCTTAAAAAATGGAGCTTTTGTGGTGTCACATCATAATTCATTTTATGATTATACATGTGAATAACATAATAATATTTTAGTACTCAACAACAAAAAAATAATTGGAGATGAACAAATATGACGAGTTTTTTTTTTTTTTTACAGCATAACCATAACCATTTTTTCTACAAAGTATATACTATTTCATTTTATTTAAAATCTATTTCATGAAACACAATAACCAATGTACTCGCAATTAACAAGTCTAAAAAAAAAAAAAAAAAAAAAAAAAAAAAAAAAAAAAAAAAAAAAACAGAACTAGGCATGGGGGAGATTAGGTGTGGGTTTTAAAACACTGTTTGGGAGCTCATCAAGTCTCAATGACATTAATTATGACATATTATCAAATACTGCCTGAATAGTTCATGTTCATTAATCAATTTGATGCATTTTAAAATGCATGGTTAGAATTCAATTGTTTTGCATTAGTCAAAATGCCTCGTGTGATTTCAAAGAATGCCAATGCCAAGCTAGGGAGTAAAAGGCCCCATTTCTTCTAGAGCTCTCACACAAATGGACACAAGTAATGCAATGTTGTCAGAGAAATTCCATTTTAAAAGGTTGAAGTCCATCTCATGTAATGAAATATTCCTGGGATCAAGCTGAAGGAATACAAATAGTCGATACACACTGTAGACCTTTCTCTCCAAGATAGATACAACTACGAGGCTGTGTTGGATCTACCAATCCCACTATTAGTCTCATGCATCTGTCGTTCTGTGTTGACACTCTGCAACCTCTGCATGAAGAAAGGTTGGCTGGCTTTCTTTGGAGGACTTTCTCCACTTTCTTCATCCCCATCAATCTGCAGTAGGCGCTTTCCAGCAAATCGGGTCTTGTCACCCATGCGTATCATGTTGTTTATTGCACGTAAATTCTGAAAGGAAAAAACAAAAAACTTGTGCTTAGGATAGCGCTTCAGAGCAGATAAAATACCAATGGCTTTTATTGAAACATGTGATGGAATCTTTATACTACATGGCAATACAACATGTGATGGGATCTTTATACTACATGGCAATACAACAACATGTGATGGAATCTTTATACTACATGGCAATACATGTGATGGAATCTTTATACTACATGGCAATACATGTGATGGAATCTTTATACTACATGGCAATACATCAACATGTGAAGGAATCTTTATACTACATGGCAATACAACAACATGTGATGGAATCTTTATACTATATGGCAATACAACATGTGATGGAATCTTTATACTACATGGCAATACAACATGTGATGGAATCTTTATACTACATGGCAATACAACATGTGATGGAATCTTTATACTACATGGCAATACAACTAGTGATCACAAGTACTGCAAAATAACAGCTTCTGATATACTTCTCCAAAGAAAAAGACGTTATGCCATAAAGGATAAATCTGGTCTCATTAAATATGAAAAAGAGAGGCAGATAATGGTCTACCTTTGCTGGGCTTTTGTTGAAGCTGTAGGAAAGACCATTTTTCCCAAGTGGACTGTTAGGTATAGATCCTGAAGTCTTGTGTGGAGATATGAAAATGGAATACTTGCTGGACACACGACGTGGAGACGTGTTGTGAGATCGAATTGGGGGTAGAGGTGACAATAGGGGTGCATCCTGCAAGAAATAAGCAAATTTGAGAACAATGATGTGGAAATTTAACTAAAAATGAGCTGTAGCAAATGAAACATGCATTGTATTAAAGGTATAATAATATAGTTGACAACAAAAAGCAAAACAACTTGTTTTGCATAGCTGAAGCAACATTCTTTTTTGACCAAAAATCGCTGTGAAAACTTGTATATAAAGGACAGTCCAAATTGTCCCCTTTAAACAAGTAATTTATATTCAGGTTCTGAACTACAGATGGGCTGTAAAGCTCATAGTTACGAACATGTTGAAAAAGATGTAAAACAGGATTCTTCAGTATACAACACAGTTTTGAAACAAGAGTGAATTTGATATTACTTACCTGTTTTAAAATAACCTGACATTTGATATTTGCATTAAGAAGGTTTATAAAGTATTCTCAAAACACAGCCTATGTAAACCATCTTCTAAACATGACATAGGGATGTGTTGTACCTGCAGTGGCTCAGTGGTTATCATGCCAGACTTGTGACCAAGAGTGTGATGGTTTAAATTGTACAATCTGTCCATCCTAGGTCAGCTACCAATTGAATTCGTACTAAATAACCTACTTGTGTTGCTGTGCTGTCATGTCAATAGTACTTCCAAGACTGGTACCAATTATTACCAAATACAAAAACATAACATGCGTAGTCTCTTACCCATAACCCAAGTCTTGACATAAGTAGTCTCTTACCCATAATCCATGTCATGACATACATAGTCTCTTACCCATAATCCAAGTCTTGACATGCATAGTCTCTTACACATAATCCATCTTACCCATAATCCATGTCATGACATGCAGTCTCTTACCCATAATCCAAGTCATGACATGTAGTCTCTTATCCATAATCCAAGTCTTGACATGCATAGTCTCTTATCCATAATCCAAGTCATGACATGCATAGCCTCTTGTCTATAATCCATGTCTTGACATGCATAGCCTCTTATCCATAATCCAAGTCATGACATGCAATCTCTTATCCATAATCCAAGTCATGACATGCAGTCTCTTATCCATAATCCAAGTCATGACATGTAGTCTCTTATCCATAATCCAAGTCTTGACATGCATAGTCTCTTATCCATAATCCAAGTCATGACATGCAGTCTCTTATCCATAATCCAAATCATGACATGTAGTCTCTTATCCATAATCCAAGTCTTGACATGCATAGTCTCTTATCCATAATCCAAGTCTTGACATGCATAGCCTCTTGTCCATAATCCATGTCTTGACATGCAATCTCTTATCCATAATCCAAGTCATGACATGTAGTCTCTTATCCATAATCCAAGTCATGACATGCATAGTCTCTTATCCATAATCCAAAGTCATGACATGCATAGCCTCTTGTCTATAATCCATGTCTTGACATGCATAGCCTCTTATCCATAATCCAAGTCATGACATGCAATCTCTTATCCATAATCCAAGTCATGACATGCAGTCTCTTACCCATAATCCAAGTCATGACATGTAGTCTCTTATCCATAATCCAAGTCATGACATGCATAGTCTCTTATCCATAATCCAAGTCATGACATGCATAGCCTCTTGTCTATAATCCATGTCTTGACATGCATAGCCTCTTATCCATAATCCAAGTCATGACATGCAATCTCTTATCCATAATCCAAGTCATGATATGCATAGCCTCTTCTCTATAATCCATGTCTTGACATGCATAGCCTCTTGTTCATAATCCATGTCTTGACATGCATAGCCTCTTATCCATAATCCAAGTCATGACATGCAATCTCTTATCCATAATCCAAGTCATGACATGCAGTCTCTTATCCATAATCCAAGCCATGACATGTAGTCTCTTATCCATAATCCAAGTCTTGACATGCATAGTCTCTTGTCTATAATCCATGTCTTGACATGCATAGCCTCTTGTCCATAATCCATGTCTTGACATGCATAGCCTCTTATCCATAATCCAAGTCATGACATGCAATCTCTTATCCATAATCCAAGTCATGACATGAATTCTCTTAGCTATAATCCAAGTCATAAAATGCACAGTCTCTTACCTTTAATCAGTCATGAATGATCTTTTAAGCTTATGCAAGTCATTTAGTTTCACTACTGGTTATAAGAGTCCAACGTGTTTCACATAAATTAACATTATAAATTGTTTTTTTTCTTTCTGGACATGGCTTTCTCAATTCCTAGCAATTAGACTTAAGTTTTCTTCATGAGCAAAGCATCATAGATGCACACCGGCCCACTCATGACTTTGCCACAAGTCTTGTAAAAATTACCTTTAAAATATGAACTTACAAAACACTAGCCAAAACTACAGAAAAATGATTGTTGCTGAACAATCCGGATAACTGGTTCATCTGTGTTTTATTTGGATCCTGGTTTCTTCTTAGAATGAGTGAAATTATTTATAACTGATGCGTACATATACTGTCACATATCTTTGGTCTTAGTTTGAGACAAAACAGAGTAGACAAAATTAAAAACATCAGAATGTCTGTAACAGTTATAAATCAGTATCATTTTTATTTTGGACCAAGGAGTCATCATGTCTTCTACCATATCTTCTACTGAAATCCCCATGGTGATGTCTTCTAGCTCATCTGCAGTAGTAATAACAAGACCTCAAAGATGTCAGCCATGTCAGACTACTTCCATTTAGGATCAATACAAGACATTTTGTGGAAATCTCTTGCTGGTAATGACCGTTAATTACAGAGTAGTAATAAAACATTTTCAAGCTGTTGGCAATGTTGGATGTCCAAGGGGTAAAATATTCATTAAGAACGAACAAGACAATTAGATTAATGCGTGTGTAAAGTTTCGTGGCAAACCTCAAAGTTGGTTTGGAGAAGCAGCCATAGCAAACTTGTGCCAAGAGATGTATGGAAGGTATTCCCATAATATGACCAGTAGAACTAAAATTGGGAGAGACAGATCAACAAATACAAAATGAGAGATGTTGCCAAAAAAATTCAAAAGCATGGGAGCCACACCTACTTTGGGAATGCGATAGGGAGTAATTGGGTTATGGAGGGATAAACTTCAATGAATAATAGCAAGTGGGTGTCAACACCCAACTTAAAACAACTATTTAATGATTTCATATAACAAATGTATAAAGTATATGCATACCCAATTGTTGCACTGCTGCTTAATATCTGTTGCCCCACCCCTTGTATTCTGAAATTGATTGGGTACAGAGTTTTAAAGGTCTGAATTCAGTTAACCTATTTCTCAGAGAATAGTGAATCTTTGCTTCAACAACCGACTCCCTCGAACAATCAGCTTTTTATAAGGCAGAACTACTGCAATTACGGCCAATATGAATGGTTTTCAGGATATATATATCCACCAAGTCATTATTCACAATTAGATATTTATGTTGATATATTAGATATTCTGTAAGGCCAGTAAATGGTTACATGCTGGTTATTTCTGTATCACCGCTTTCTGTGCGATGTCAAGAAACAGCAAACCATCTGAGATTTTCAACCTAACAAGTTTCATTCATAACAGATAACCTTCCATCTCAGCGACTTTTCTTAGAAACCAGTTACCTCTCATTTCAAAATGATACTGTGCTGTGCTTTAGACATTTCCCTAATGGCTGATACATGGATCAATAAATACTACTCCTGAAAAACTACCCTCTCTAAATATCTCCATAGTTTCTGCAATACTCCAACACAAAGGTCTTGAATTTAAAAGATATTCTCCACAGATAAAGAACTGAGATTATGGAGGAAAAAAGGGAAAAAAAAAGCCAACCTGATCAACATAATAATTTTTTTTTTTTAAATTGCAAAATTGGGTACCAGAAATAGCTGGAACCACAAATAACTTGTGTGATCTTTCCTTCATTTGTATATAAAAGGGTGGGTGAATTTTTGTGTGTGCAAGAAATCTACAGCCTGGTAGCATCTCTGATCCAAAAAAACCCAAATCGTATTGAGCATAAACTCAAGATACAAATACATGCTAAATTATTCTTTAAAAAACACTAACATGGCAATATATATTCACGATACGAAATCATATTATGCATCATTAGAATACCTAAAAGTGATTAGGAAATTGCAAGTGTGACAAAGCGACAGATGAGCAAACTCCAGCATATCCAAGCTATTTACTCCAAGAGGTTTAGACTCGCTTTGTTCTATACCAACAGCTGACACAACGAGAACTATTTTGTGCATATTTTCATCTCGGGCATCATTTTCAAGATCATCCTGTTTGATACTGAGTCTGACCCCAAGAAGTTATTTTATTTGTCAATGTTCCATCATATCCAACTCATGCTGGATTTACTTATATATATTCTCAAATTTATAGCTGTACAAGATTATTAAGTGCTTCAATTATACAGCTGCCGAGCACAGCAACTCCAAAGAAGTCTGTCATACAACATCTTAGCAGAAAAGAAAACCCATAAAATCTATGCTTATAGCCACAGGAAGAAAAAAAAATTTCATCAGTTTTAGTTTGTCTCTTGATCATGTATCATTTGTTTTGTATGCCGGGTTTCATCATATATACTTCAAAGAGAGGTTTCCTTAAATTAAACATGGGAGCCATGCTATCGTGTTAGAAGTGAAATCACGTAATAATGAAATCACATTAAAACAGCTTTTACCTGTATTTAACTTTAAACTCATCAAATGTGTCATCAAAGATGCCTGACAAATTGGTCGAAGTTTTAAAAAAGCTCAGTTGTGTGTGTGTGTGTGTCGAAGGCATATCAGAACGATGGGGAATAAGGGGAGACAACTTTAATGTAATCACGGCTCTTAGAAGATTTACCAAAACCAGAGTTCTTGAATTTACAAGTATTATAGTCCCCCTCTAGAAAGCCATTCCGCCCCCCCCGACCAGCGACCACCCGCTTCTTACGGCCAGAATCCCTTGGCACAGAGGAGTTTGTATTCAAAAGTACATCTCAAGAGCACCCACCCCTATAACGCGACCAGCGGCCAGCATTTTAGTACAGAAAATGTAAAATGTCCCCCTCATGAACGACCACTTTCGTTTCTTTAAATGTATCCAGAACCAATAATTAATTCAAATCTTGATGTAAGGTAAGCAATTTTGATTATCTCTACTGAGTATTGTAGATACACATCTCCGAGTGTCAAGTCTCCGTTAAAAGTGTCAACTAAATATTTATATGGGCTCAATAATGTTATGATAGAGTTTGGGATTTAACACCTATGTTGAGTTCTTCTCTTTGATGATTATAACCAGACGTAATTGTTATAATCACAACAGGGTCAGCATAGGCTAAAAATAGATTATGTACATTGGCACACACACAGAACCTTAAAAAAAAAAACAAAAAAAAAAAACAGGGTACCAGACAAAGACCGGAAAATTCACATGACGACACATTATGGCTTCCCTTACGAAGACTGTATTTCGTACATTCGACCAAAGTTTTGTCTGCATAATTAAATCGGATAGTCAGCAATAACCGAATAAATCATTACCAAACATTAAAATGACATCATGTTAACCACTACATTATTTTAGAAGAATGTCTGTTATTCTACTCGACATCAGGGGGGATGGGGGGGAGGGGAGAGGGAGGAGGAGACTTGCCGAACAATTTTATGTAGAAAAGACTCGAAAAAACAAGTTTATGTTGAAATAAATTAAATAAACAAAGTCATAACCGATAAGAAGGTTATTCAGCAGCAGTGGGAAAATGGAGCAAATGGAAAGATAATTATGTATGTACCAAGATGTAAAGGACGTTTTTGAATCCATTTGCAATGTGCATGACATCAATACCCGCTCCCATATCACACTTACGCCAAGAAAGAAAAAATAGTAACGTATATTCAGTTGAAATAAATGTTATTATTATAACAAAAAAAATCTTTTATTGATTAATGTTTCATTTAGACGAAGATATTTAATGTTTTGAAGTATGTAGCTTTCTTACTACGTAAATTACATATACATGTACTTCTCATAATAAATTTAGCCCCCCCCCCCCCCCCCTGGAATGGCCACCTGTCTTATAAGGCCACTTTCCCCATTCTGAAAGGGTGGCCATATAAGAGGGGGACTACTGTATACTTACTCCCGAAAGATTCTGCGAGGAAAACTTGAGGGCAAACTTCTTCAATTTGTTGATGTAGACCTGAAGAAAAAGAACTTTAACATTAATTAGGAACATTACCTCTGGTGTTATTGCTTTATTTCATCTAAACAGTGCATCAATGTCTCATGCTGTTCAATACATGCAATGGCATGCATTTCAGACAATGCTTAATGAAATATCACGATAGCGATTTGACAGAATGGTTTCATTATGTAATATGTTGCCAATCGTCAAAGAACTGTAATTGCAAAACTTAACTCCAGATGGACAGATCAGACAAAATTTTGGTTCTTTAGAAACAACCAGAAATTTTGATGGTGAGGGCTTCAACAGATGGATTGAGGGGTTCAGAGGCCTGCAACAAAAAATGCATTTCAGACTCTGAGAACATACTTAACTGTTAATGGTTGCCCTTATTAATCATAATAGTTTTATTTAGTTAATTTCAACAAAAGACAAATCATTTGAAGAGAGAAAAAAAATCTTTACACAAGACTTTTATCAAGTCCATTGTCATATCAACCTGTTAACTGATGTGAGTGCTGATGTTATTACATGTGCATGGTAGTGTACATACAATAATTCAGTCACAAGTTTGTTTTTTTATATTTCTGCAGCAGATATTATACATCACATTGGAAATCTGTATCTTATTTCTTTCATGGTAGAACAGTTTTACTTCTAGGCACCATTTACATAAAAATACTAACAAACATAGAGATGCATTTAATCATTTAATTTTTACAATTCTTTCAAAATCATTAACTGAGACAATTTAAATAAGAGAAGTCCTTCAATCAAACAAGGTTATTGCTATGGTTATCTCAAGGTATAAAATATGTCAAATTGTGTGGAGAGTTAAAAAAGAGATAGTGATCCCCTTTTCTTAAGCACCATATAACACCTCTCTGGATAGGCACATTCTGTTTATTGGGTTAGAGTACAGAACAAGCAAATATGGCAGATAGACATTAGAAAGTCTTAATTATGACCTAAAGAATGAAAGTAGGTTTGTGTGTTGCACTTTTGGCTCACAACTACAACACTGGAAAAACGAGAGGTGGTTTTAAATGCATCAGTATGGCACTCAGTAGTGAAAAGTAGCTGACCTGGTTTTCTTGTGTAAAAGTGTTGTGAGCATAGCATGCTGTATTCAAATCAAATATTCTGATGTACTGTGGATTCCATTGTGTCCCAACATTTTTTCTCAAGTGAGGGAGTGGAGGAGGAAGGAAAGAAGGCAGCCTAAAAATAAAGCATTTTCTTACCTGATTATAAAATTTAACTAGATCACCTCTTTCTTCCCCAAAATCAAAGGTGGAGCCAGTGCCCACCAACCTTGTGGGAGTTGGAGGGTGGCTGCTAGGATGTGGAATAGGAAGGGTACTGGATGAACGGATTGGAACAATCTCTGAAAAAGAAAGAAATCCCTTTGCTATGATCACATTTAGCAATATACGGGGGGGGGTTACTCTAAATACGCTCCAATCATTCCAAAATAAACGAGGTCCAACAATACTCACCAGAATGATCATAATGTGCATTGTGCATGACAAAATGTAAATGGGCCGAATGAAACTAATGTTGGGTACAATGTTTAACCTAATTGATAGCAATGAACAGACTTCAATAGTAGGCCTGCAATTCCAGTGAAAATATAACATCTCTATTCCTATCTTTTTAAAAATTAACAAGGTTTTCTTGAATTAAATTACAAAATAATCTGGTTTTTATTCAAAAATATTAAAGAAAATGTACATTTGCAAAACAAACAAATGGCTTCCAGATTTTTTCAGAAATATTTTACTGTAGCAAAAAAATAATTGAGCTGAAAATTTGATACAATTTTCATCATAAACTTGGCCAACATTTGTTACCCAAGGCTTTGAATTAATTCCCATTGTGGGTTGAAAGAATTTGAACAAAAGAATTCAAAACCTAATCCCATCTATCAGTGTCATCAACTTACTCTTTTCCTTTGTTTCCTCTTGGATCGTAACTGGTGATGAGGACCCACTTGTACCATTCCTGCTGCCATCACTGCTCCCAGACGTGCGACGCTTTCGCTGGGTTAGCAGTACACTGCGGTATACCTAGATTAGGGTAGGATATAAAATGAATGGGGAATTGTTTCAACTTGTCATCAACATTTAAAAAAAATTTCCTCAAGATGTGGAATATAAACTGGACACATCCAGGTTAAAAAGAATAAGCTCCGAAAAGATAAATTTGTGAGGTACTGAAAACAGTGTGTACTTTTTATATAAAATAACCATGTACAAGGTACATCCAAAATTAAGTGATTTGTTAAAAATTGCACATTATATATTTTTGCAAGTTACATTTTAGTAAGGCCGTGTCATACCAATGACATAAAAATGCTCAGCATAAACATATTAACCCCTAGAGGTTTTTGCTGTTTTCGCATGAAGTGCGAGTAGGAAATACATTTTGGGGGCTAGGACTATTTCTGAATACATTTTTATACATCGTCTTCCAAGCCATTTTTCATTAGCCCAATGCCTAGTTGGGATTAAAAAAAAAAATGTTTTCTATTGGTTAGTTTGCTGGCACATGAGCAAAAGGTGAAAAGTTTGTGTGTTTTGCTTAACGGACCCGTAATTTTTGCATGGAGAAGACTCTTAATCAAAATGTCCACCTTATCCTACTTTTTGCACAAGTTCACCTGTCTGCGTGCCCCGGTCTGCCTTACCCGAAGCCACTAAGTCTAAAATCTGAACACAAAATCAGACGGTGAATTTTGGGTTTAAAAAAAAAAAAAAAAAAAAAAAAAAAAAAAAAAAAAAAAAACACGGTTCCAAAAATTAGGTTTTTTCATCTGAATTTTGTCCAGATTATTTGGTATCTTTGTAGAGCTAAATCTGTCTACCTTTCTATAATACCACCCACTTTAGTGTATCATGCATAACTTCAACGCTGCAGACCTCTGAAGTAGACTACTACCTCATGTCCCATGAACTCGGCGATAGGGTTTAACGTGTCAAGAGGTTAGTGTTTGGACTGGTTGGCCTGGGTCAGGATAATGTGACTGGGTGGGAAAACACGTATCGGGCACATCACTCTAAGCTGTTACACTGTATACATTCGTAGTGATATGACATCAATTTTTTAAAAAGCTACATTAAAAATCAAAACTCCGTATCTTGTTCTGAAACGTTAAATTTGCGAAGAAAAATTTTTGAAATTTATCTTGCACACTTTAGGGACCAAAAATGTTTCCAGTCAGCTGTCCGCACCCCCATAAATTGAAATAAATGTTTTTAAAGAAATATATAAAAAAGAAACCCAAAAGTGATTTGTGCATCTAACGAGTCCACTACTTGAAATGCTTAGTTAATTATTGTTATATGATCAGCCTTTGGAAGTGCAGTGAATTTGTAAAAATGGAATGGGGGTATACATGTTAATCGATTAATCTTTTAAACTTTGATTCTTGAGCAAGTTTGGTATATAATAAAAAGACAATTTTCTTTTCTACATCATGTTTTTCTTACCACATGATGAAATATATATGTGGTATTAATGTAGGAAAGGAAATTAATATCTATATACTGGTCATTATGTTTTTCTTACCACATGATGAATATATATATGGTATTAATGTAGGAAAGGAAATTACTATCTATTTACTGGTCATCATGTTTAAAAATAAATAAATAAAAATAAATACTTACATGACTTTGAGCCTGCGGCTGCATTCTATAGCATTTCATTATGTTCTGGAAACTCTGTGGCTGGTCACATACCTTAAAGAAACAGGTGCAAGATAAACCAGTAAAGGAATGAATTAATGGCATTACCTCTTTTAACCTTGGACTGATAAAGAAAGAAAATACCTCAATTGAATTGTGAGGTTAAAATTTGTTCAATTTTGCCAAGTATGTGTTACTGTGTACATTTGTAGTATTAAATAACAGAAGAAAAAAAAATACAATATTGAAAAAATGAGATGTCCAACCAAAATATTTAACACGTTAACAAATCCCTTAACTTAGAATTAAATGACATAATTATAAGTAGAGTATCAGAGAGTATGTATTTAAAGAATTATACAACATTTATTTGATTGCATGAGTAAGATGCATTTCCATAAATAAAATGGAAAACAAAATTGGGAGTGATGGGGGAAAAAAAATTCACTTCATGTAGAATATTCAACATCAGTCTGACCGAAATAAACATGACAAGTCTTTACAACTAGCCCCTCAAGACCCATTTGCCATGGTATAATAGCTAATCCACTTTACCATGGTGCCACATTAGCATAGTTAAAAAACTTTAAATGCAACCAGTTTCTGAGGAATTTCTTGTCATGCAACGCGTGCCTTGAGATGCATTTTAACATTTAACTTTCATCCACCTCACTGTTTAATCACAAAACTCTTGAAACCCAATTTTGATTCCAAGATTAATACCTAAATTTACTTTGGGATCTACATACATCTCAATATGAGATACTGGACTGGTAGCGATGGCACCTACTATAAATATTTAAGTGCCGATACCCAACCACTATTCCTCATTTAAACCTATCTTGTCAAACATGGCAGCTTAAGCCTTAATACAAAGACCCATACCCAATATTGTTTCAAGGCTTTGAAAACTCGAAAGTGGAAGCAAATATCTGGCAAACCGATCAATGAATCTGACACTCGGAAACACTAGAGGTACGGTTGGAGTCGTGAGGTATAACGCTAATGCTCTTACCTTTGCCATGATGTAGATTGCACACATAACCATCTGGTCAATATGTCTGTCCATCATAAGGTCAACATGATGGACAAGATTATGTTCCAGGCAAGTCCACATCCGGGTTTGCATCTCCTCATTGTCAATATCCAGTCTGTCACACAAGTCTCTTAGTCTAACACTAGCTAGGTGATAGACCTGAAATAGTACATTTCTGGCATAAGTCAAAAGCAGTGAAATTGACAATATTATTGTGTCATTACAAAGCATGTAATAACCATGATAGGAGTACCCTGAATGGTACATTACATGTTTGCCTCCAAGATTAATTACCAAAGGGAATTAATGATATCATGGTATGCAACAGTTAATTAAACTTGCTGTGCAGAAACTAGAGTTCTTAAATATCATATTTTACACTAATTTCACAAGTTTTCTCAACAGCATATGAGACAGAGTATTTTTCTGTCGAGAATGGCAACCCCAAAATAAATATCTCAGTTAAATTTGTGATGATTAAAAGTTGATAGATGCAAGTTAGTATTTCCATTTTGTTGCGAAACAATTTGGCATTCCAACATTCTTATACTATGATATCCACAAAAATTATATCCAAGAAAAACAACTATTAAATAGCTGGAAATAAAATATGTTCCAATTTAAAGCAAAACAACAACATGATATCCATCATATTTAAAAATATTTTTCTAGTGATGAAAGAAAATATCTTTGCATAATCTATTTGTGTCGCAGATGTTTTGCAAAGAATAAAAAAAATATAAAACAGAACAAAAAATTATGCAAAAATATTTTTTAAAAATTGCCTGAAAATCTTCGGAGAATTCTTGGCTTATAAAAGAGTGCAAACATTTGACTCATGGTTCCCACATTTTAAAGAAAATATTTCCTGGTCTTTAACAGAATGAAATTTATTTTTTCAAGCTTTTATGAACTGAAGAACATTTTTTTAAAATAAGCACCAAAAAAAGCAAAGTATACGTACTATAATATTTTTTTATAAAGAAAAATGTTTAAACTATTAATTAGTGTAAATAAAAACCAGTTGCAGGAGAACTATCCCCCCCGAACAGATGCCCCCCTACATTGCTTTCATAGACCTGACGAATGCATTTGACCCATTCAGTCTGAGCAGACTTTTCAGTCTCCTACAGAAGATCAGCTGCCTTGTGACTGATTGCTGTCATCAAATCATTCAATGAGAACATGTAAAGTAATGTGCTTCAATGGCTCAACATCGGAGAACTTCCTGTTTATCAGCTGAGTCACATAGGTCCGTGAATTTCTTTTTTTTTGTGGACCATGCAGTCTCGACATCACACATGGAAAACTGACAGCCACAGCTGGTATGCTGCCTCTTACACACCTGTAAGGAGTTTGGACAGACTATCAAGTTGAAGAAAATACACATTATGGCGCAGGACACAGATTCCCCAACCTCCGTCACCATCGATGGGTACAACTTGGAAGTTGTTGAGAACTTCACATACCTTGGGCCCACCATCACCAGCTCACTCTCCATTGATTCCGAGATGAATGGTAGGATTGCCAAGGAAGCAGCAGTGATGGTCAGACTGAACCAAATGGTATGGAACAACCCAAATCTCATCAAGAAAACCAAACTCCGCTTCTACCAGACTTGCGTGCACAGCACACTCCTCTACAGCAGCGAGACATGAACCACCCATGCAAGACATGAGAGGAAACTCGACAGCTTCCACACTAGATGCCTTCAATGCATTCTGTACATCCAGTGGCAGACAAAGCACCAAACAGAGGTTTAGGAACACACCAAAATGAACAGCACGTTCTCCATCATCAGTGTCGGGTGCCTTCGCTGGCTTGATTGACCATGTCAAGAGAATGGACCCAGACCACATTCCAAAGGGCCTGTTATACAGGGAGCTAGCAGAAGGTGCACAAGAAGGCCATGTCTGCGTTACAAAGATGTCTGCAAGAAGACTTAAAGACAGCAAAGATCAATGTCAATGATTGGGAGAGCTGTGCTAACGACCACTCCACCTGGTGCCTATCAGATGGTGCGTTCAAAAATACGAGGAAGAAAGGAATATAAAGCAAGCTGAAAAGCCAGCCAGGAAGAAGGCGAACAACAATTTACTCGGGAGCTAGACCATTGTCTCACATGATGGACAGATGCCAAAAGACTAGTCCACAGAAATTAGATCATCTGGTGCAGTAGATTGCTATATATTTCGCAATGTTAGCATGAAATTCGCAAAATGTTATGGTTACAATCGACAACAATGCACAACACCAAGTTCCCTATTTTAACTACCAAATAAGAACTTTTAAAATAATAGATTTCAGATAAATTGAAATATCTAACAGAAACTAGATATAAGCAGTTTCATTATCTCTTAAACTCCATAAACTCTTTCATCACAGACATGTTGGCTTGTGATGCTAGACCGGTCTTCATACTTTTTATGTAAGAAAAGATATGGATATGGAACTCGATGTTAAGTAACAAGTCTACTACTAGATCAATCTAATGAAAGCTGTATTTGGATTGACCATACAAACATGTTTACATCAGCCACAAAAAAGATCCATATTGCAACCTCTTAAAATTCTAATCAGAACTCAATAAATATGTTTTTGTCATCAAGTGTTGGCAGAACATTTCCAGGGTTTTCCCAGGATTTTCCAAAGTATTTGCTTATTTCATGAGTATATCTCCTGGCTGAGAAGAAAACGTCTCCTGTGGTCTGAATAGCTCACAAAATCCCATTCAGCCACTATTATGGCATATTTATCACCTTCCAAACATGTGAGTAATGGTTTGTAAATATAATTATATTTACAATATCTGAAATTTGTGACAAATACTACTTTGTCAAACAAAACAACAAAAAAACTTTTGGAATTATTTTCTCATGAAACAGGCAAACATTGAATTTGCAATTTGTAATTTGTAATGTAATTTGCAACTAGATTATTTGGGAACTATCATACATTCCTTAATGATTTAAATTATCAAAAAACTGGTACAGTGACCTTAGTAAACTGGTGTACCATCTACCTCTAACCAGCATAGTGGAAAATGAGGCACGTCATAAGGACACTGGCAAATGTTGCATCTTTTACGAATTTCACTTATATTTAACATAGAAACTTGGATCTCTGAGAAACCACTCGTCTTGCTGTATATACCACGACAACCCTGAGATGCCAAAACATTAGCAGACCTGCAAACCCTGAAGAATCAATCTCAGTAAGGCAGTAGATTTTCTTCCGTAAGATTGACCAGTTATGTGTTCAGTAAAGTTTAATAAAATATCAATAACTGCTGTTGTAAAGCTGGAAAACGTAAATGAAAGTTTGAGGCATTATGTTCAACTGACAAGTTTGTAATGTATGCATACTGGGAGACTAGTCGTGCTATTGAGATTTATGTCAAACACTAGAGATCTAAAATAAAAAAGGGCAACAGCTCTAATAATATAAAACATTTCACATATCCATACATGCCAACCCCTGAAGAGGAAAAATTGTAATCCAAGTGGTCAAAAAGTGGAATCCAGGCGGAAAAAGCGTAATCCACATATAAGCTAAAATTACAATCAACAATTGATTTACTTTTCTATATAATCTTTTAACATCCTTTACATTTTCAAATTTTTATATGTAGCACTTTTAGCTTTACACACATCGACTAGAATCAATCTAAAAACTTTAAGCACCAAATATTAAAATTCTTTCCACACAGCCTGAAATGGATGTCACGTGATGCTGTGCTCGTGTCTTCATATTTCGTGTCTTCATATTTAGCAGATTCTGTTATTTTTTGTTTCGGTTTTTTTGTGTGTGTGTGTGTGCTTTTTTTCTAATCCATCTGTGAAATATTTGAAAGGAGATTTTTTGCTCATATATGCATCGAGTAAAATAAAATATACTTTTTAGCGCCAAATAACTTTAGACTGGTTCTGCACTAAATATGATGAATTACAATAAAGAATCTGAGCATAAAGATTAAAATTAGAAAACCATTGTTATCTCCTCACTAAGCCATACAGATGCTATAAATAGAATTTGAGGTCGAAAGTTTGAAAGTAGAACCGGGTTTGCTATAAATGGAACATGATACTGTTAGGAAAGTGCACACAAGTCCACGAACAAGCGTACTCTTATATTGTAGTTACATAAAAGTAGTCTTTTCTAAAATATGGTCTGTGGGATTAATGGAATGTTAATAAAAATGAGAAAACAAATAATGATTTTTAGGAAGGCAATACCGAAAAAGTGTAATCCATATGGGTTTACATGCAATGTGAAATTTAGTGAAGTAAAGCGTAATGATTACGCCAAAAGCGTAATGGTTGGCACGTATGCATATCTGAATTTAGATTTATACTATCAATGTTTATGCAGCTGATTGAGTAAGAGTTTATTTTTTCATTCCAGGCAATTATTACAGTGAAACCTTGCTACAACAAGATAATTGGGGGTAAAAAAAATTGGATAGTGTTAATAGCAGCATCGTTATAATGCGGAGTTTTACAGTATATTCCTTTTTTTTTTCTTCAGAGAATAACTCATTGTAAATGTATTCATGTCTAATGTATATGATGAATATGGTATCAACTCCATTTACTATCTTGCCATGCAGTCATCCATAATGCATGCAATTCCATTGAAAAATTACACACAGATTTCCCATTATTCAATAATTTTGTCCCATATCTCTGCATCTGAATTCAATGTCTAATATATAGTATGAACAGAGTATTATCACCGTTAACTTGCCGTCTGAAACTGAACCATAGAGGCTTCCAATTCATCCATAATACATGAAATTCCATTGCAAAAATTGCATACATGTTTAAACTATTCAATAATTTTGTCGCAGATCGTTATGTGTCTGAATTCAATGGGAAAAGTTAAAATGAACAGCAAAATTAGGTTAAGAAATACTAAGCATGTGTATGGTTCATTATGATCCAGGGTCTATGAATGTGATCTGTACAAATTTCCGACTGCTAAAAAATTTCCGATCCATTTTCGTGTACGTTTATCCACTGTAAATTGCCAATAGTTAACACTTGTACACCTATTCATCTGAATGACTACAGCAAGAATACTTAGAAATCAACACATGCTTTCAGCATCCATATAACTTTTACTTCATATTTTATGAATATCGAAAGAAACATATGAAAACCAATATACTAATCATTGTGTATAGTGCAGAAAACAACTTGGGTGTGTGAACTAGAATTTCCATAACAGCAAAATATTTTTATAAAAATAAAAACGAGTTCATAAGAAAAAACCATACACATGTAAAACCTGAGAACTAAGTGCAGTATAGGCCTGCAATGGTCACGAGTCACATGTATATAAAAAAAAAAACTAATCTGAACGAATGTACAATTTTATACCCTTTCAATTTCCAGCC
The DNA here is from genome assembly GCA_029339505.1 of Unio delphinus. Lineage (NCBI taxonomy): Eukaryota > Metazoa > Mollusca > Bivalvia > Unionida > Unionidae > Unio > Unio delphinus. The sequence goes on from JAQISU010001235.1 coordinate 18,661,762, forward strand.
AATGAAGCAGACATTATTAACTGGTCGACTGACTGCGCCTCACAACAACGCCATGCCCAGCAAACATGTTGGCCGCTTTTGTTTTTCTTTTCTATGTTTATTAAATTATTAGAATCTCTTGTCAACCACCGCATTGTCTGCTGCTTGGTTGTGTATGCAGTTAAAGAAACATGTTTACAATTTTTTTTAGCAATGATTGCATACAGAATTAATTGAAGACAATCACAAATTACTGGCTTTACTCCTGGATCAGTAATAAGTAATAAGTTCCGATAATGTTTGATTTGGCACAACACTTCAAGAACCTGGTGAAATCATTAAATTTTGGAAGCTATGCCACGATTATATTATATTAAAATTTGTATGCTAACTATTCCTCAGAATGATAATAAACATTTTACATACTATTTCTTGTACTTAAATTTTTTTAAAAAATTTCCAGGTATGAGAAAAATACATGCACATGTTATTTCAAAGTTCAGGAATAACTCCTCAATCATATTATATCTGAATTCATACAAGATCTCTTCCACAAAATGATAATAAATTTTTAAACATTATTTAATGTACTCTGAAAACCATATTTTCCTTTTCATGTGTGAATGACGTGAAATTATGGGAGCCATGCCTGCATAAATCAACAGAGCATATTTTATATTTATACCTGTTAGCCTCAACTGAGTTTTTAACCCACATATATCTTGTTCATTTGTATTGAGGAGGCCTCCTCCAAACAAGTTTTTTAAATAAGAGTTACCGTCTATAAATACAGCATAATCATTATTTTTTCATTTCAAACACTAACAAACCTTTCTGAAGAAAAGTGCCAGAGATCCTGTTTTCTTGGTTTTATTTTGTACTGTTGCTTTGCCTCCAGCTGTTTGTGCTGAGGATTGCAGGATGTCTGTAGGAGTGGTCTGTGTGGTGGACTCTGTCGTACTGGCAGGGGGAACTACTGACCTTTGGACTGGGATTAAAACCTGAAAACAAACAACAGTTATGGCAATACAAAAATTATCCAACCAAAACAACATGTAACCAAAGACAAACTATTCATTCCTCCATTGCTAACAAAGACGACTCCACCAAAAGTTTTATCTACGCCATGCATGTAGTCTGCTCAAACTGCTGAACTAAAGTAACAGTATTGCATTTCATTCGCCTTTAATCAGTGTACTCAGAAACCTCCCAAAGGATATTTAAATACATACCCAGAATCCTTTTCTTCTCCCATATGTTTGGTTCCTCCAGGTCTTTTGTTTTTTATTGACATAGGTTTAAAAAATAAATTATTTTTTGGGAAACAATTTTATATTTTTGCACAAAACAGAAGGTAAAAAAGATGATTTTTTAGGGGTACTTAAAAACCAGAGCTGTGCACCCCCTCAAAATGTTTTTCAGTATTTTCAGGGATATTATCAGTATTATTTTCTATTTTTAGAGACAGGGGCCATATTTTAATCCATCAGAAAGTGCTCCATCCTTGCAAATTTGGTGAAGCTCTGTTGAGCAGTTCAAGAGAAATAAAAAAAAAAAACAAAGGAATAATAAACAAAAAAGAATGGAAAAAAGAGAACTTAATATTTTTTAAAAAATGTTAGCCACATCTGAATCATTCACTGAAAATCTGGCCAGGATGCTGTCTGTAGAATTTGTGTGAGTTTCTGAAAACATTTTCAAATGATCATGGTATTTAATAACACTGGCCATATTTAAATAAACATCTTTTGAATCAATCTGAAAGCACTCGATACCAGAATGCTTTCTGTTAAATCTGGAAAGTAGAATGGAGCAGTTTCTGAAAATTTTCATTTTTTTCTTATGGCCATCGTACCTGATGTCGAGTAAATATAACAGGTATTTTCCAAGATGAATCTGATAAACTTGACATTCTGAACCATCTGTGCAAAATTTTCTGTGAGAAATGAAATTTGCAACAGTAAACTTACTAACCTGCCTTCCATCCCCCATAATAGCTTGGTGGTAAGTGATTATCTGAGTGGGAGGCATTGCAGCTGCACTTGTGACTGGATTCTCGGATATGACCACCGTATCCGACACACCACTATTCAACTGTTTTGCGAGAAGAGATTGTCCTGGTTTGACCCCACTGACTGCGGATGGACCATCAAAAAGACGACGTTTGGCACTTCCAGGGGATGGTGAGCTAAAACGATCAGCAACCGAGGGTCCTGTTGGGGATGATAATGGATCTATAACAAGAAGAAAACCATCAATATGATCGTATCTGAAAACCCCTGGTAAGTATATTTAAGGTGTCATCTATATATTGAATGCCATAATTGCAGGCCGCTATGAAAAATGTACATTTATTTTTGCTATTAACAGTGCCTTCATCTGGTTAAAATTCTCATCACTATGGGACAAAATCCATGTGGATTAGTACCAAAATACAACAGATCTGGTGGCCAGGTGGTTACAGCATCCATCTCGGATGAGGTAATTTGAGAGGTCGATCCCCAGACAAGTCATACCAAAGCCTTACAAAACATCTCAAGCGCTCCGGTGGCCTAGTGGTTAGAGCATCTGCCTCGGATTCAGGATGTCATGGATTCAATCCCCGGTGGAGTCATACCAAAGACTTACAAAACTTGTACTAACAGCTGCCTCGCTTGGCGCTCTGCATAACACGGTTAGTGTTATGACTGGTCAGCCTAGTGTCAGGACAATGTGACTGGGTTGGACATAATGCCACATGCTAAAGATTAAAAGGAACTGTCTCCTTTACCATTTTTCAGTCATATAATACCCACGAGTTACATCAAGAAAGCCTGTTTTTACTAAACATTGCGTGGTTTGTTTTCTTCGTTTTTTCCCCAAAGCATAGACTCCTTTCCTATCTAAATGTACTATTAAAACAAAAAAAAAAGCTGAAACAGGTTTCCAAATTAAAAACCCATATATTTTTCTTAGGAATGTGTTGTATACAGCTACCATAAATAGAAAATAAATTTATATGATATATGAAACCATAGAGATTATAACATTAAGGACAAACAATCTTTTTGTTGCTTTATTTATAAGTGTAATCCGACCCACGAGAAGCTACTGGCAAGCTTTCTCACAAAACTACATTAGCCAAATCTTAGACTCGAACCCACACAGACAGAGGTGAGACGGCAGTGATCCGTAACGGAAAGTGCTTTAGACCACTCGGTCCCTCAGTATTCAGGCAAGTACAAGACAAAATTAAGAAGGAACAAACAAGTGTAATGGTTGCAGGTAAGTTAATGTAATGGAATGTCAGCACAATAATGGCTGCTGATTAAAAGTAATATGCAAAAAATATGACTATGATGAACTGCGGAAAAATACTGGGATGATAAAACCTTTGAAATAAACATAAAGAAGAACAACAATTCATACAGTCGGAGTTGTTTTTCAGAGATGTCACAAGTTTTTTTTAAGGTATTTTTTTTCTATGGAAACTGAACTTTCTCAACCGATTATTATGTTTATCAATGCATACAAACATACAAATCACCGATTAGCTACTGAAGCAAATGGAGTACTACATCTTATAACTAACCATGTCGTTTGTTAACCCGCTCATTTTTTTAATTTATCGACATTAAATAATCACAATTTTTGGTAAGTATTTAAATTTTTAAAAATCATAATTTATAAAGTAAAAATTTCTGACGATAAATATTGGCGAAAATGTGTAGATGTAAAAAAATTCATGATCTTTTCATAATGTTCATAAAATAAAAGATAAATGTAAATAACTTAAAATCCTTCTAAAATATGCTGCAAATAAATAAACCCACCTTTCCTGACAACACTAGGTCGCCCCTCTCCAGCTATCCTCTTCACTGCAGGATGTCGGATAGGAGAACCAGCCCCTGCTAATGGGTTGGTATGATTTGGAAGAGTCACCTGTATTCAGTGTAGAAAAGTGAAAATCAACACCAATATTGAATTCTTCTAAAACTTTATTATGTTCCTTCCTGTTATAAAATATACTGCAAAGGCAGAATTTAGATAAAATGCATCTTGAATACAATTTGCCAAATGCTCATCATACAACTTTTTATAAAAATTCCAAGTCAATTCAGGTACTGTACAAACTTATTCTCAATTTTTATCTGTTTCTTAGATACAAGTCAAAAGAGTAATTACAAATACTCATCAACACAGTCAATAGTTTAACCAGGAAGTTAATTCTTTCAATATCATTATAATTAATATGCATGTGATATAAATAGCATCCATATATAGACTGTATTTTGCAAACATCAAATGATGTACATTATCTGCATTCATGCAAGAACCTTAATTGTTGTACTATAATTTGTTATTCAGATCATTACCTCCTCCGAGGTTGGGATTTCTCCATTCTTCTCCTTAACTGCATCCCACAGAGGTGAATCGCTTCTCCACGCAAAGTTCTCCAGAATGCTCTCTTCAATCTAAAACAGAATGGTGAAAAAAACTGGATACACAAAGATTCAAAATACATGACAATACAATTATTAAATCCTGATGACATCAAAAACATAAGATTTTTAAAAAAATCTAAATACGTGGTGTCACAGAATTAGGCAAAAAATGAATTTATTTCTTCTTGAATACAAACTAATTTCACCATTTTTTGTTTCATCGCACATGCATTACCTGGGGTGAATAAGTGTTTTTCAAGGTAAGCGACGTGTAGCGATTTGCATGTGCCTGACTAGAAATCACTTGAAGTCAGGAACATTATAATCACGGGGTGCACGGGAATTTTGCTGTGAATTCTGCTCACCTATTTGGGGACAAGTTAAAACCATTTCTTCTTTTTTAACTGCTAGTGTTGAAAACCATCCTTGACATTCATCATTGACAAAATTTTCAAATTAGCTCTAGTCTGAGGCTATATCACCATTTGTTTGTATCCCCTGCAGATTTCAGTAACAAAAAGTACAAACAAGATAAACCATAACACCTTCATTGTCTGAGCGTATCATGCTTAACGGAAGTTTCCATACTAACACAACGCTACATTACGTACAATTTAGGCAAGTCTATTTTCCACAAAAAGAGTGACATCATTGCTCTTATTTGTTTACTCCCGGATACTTCCACAAATACTATGTCGTCTGGTAGCAGACGACGTATGCATTTACCTTCTATAAACATACAGGTGTAGTTATGCATCCACCCCTTTGCTGAAAATGGACTTGTCCAGGAACTGGAAATTGATCTCGAACATGACCATGGTTGATAGTGAAAACTTCTGTTAAACATAGAGTCAACCAGATGTTGAAGGTGTTATGGACACCCTGGTTGCAATTGGGTTAGAAATTATAAATCAATGAATGAACTGAGTAAGATTTATTGTTTTTTATCTTATGTTTTTCATTACTGAAATCGGCAGGGGGGTACAAACGGGGATATAGCCTCTGACTATAATGGTGGCCATTATGGTTGTAAGGTTCATTTCCGCTGCAGTGACAAGATGTTTGCTGAAAATCCCATGCTAATATGACCATTCATTCATTCAGAAGGAATAACGAAAATATGGCCTTCACATCAGTCATATTTGGTAAAAATTGGCACCATCTGCATTTAGGACATACTATATGTCACAAGATGTCTTGGTGTAAACCTGATGTTTCTATAACCAATTCTGAAGTAGAAGTGACAACAATAGTTCAAGATATCCACCAGTGACCAGTGGTTGTTTTTATTTTTAGTTCTAGGGGGTGAGAAGTGGCCGATTCTTATCTGGATCTCTCTGTGCATACATGTTTAAATGATCGTACGTTTGTTCTATGACCTTCCAGAAAATCATGCGATTCCTTGTTTACGTAAAAAAAAAAAAAAAAAAAAAAGATATAAATTATTGTTCGGTAGAGAACAGTTCAGTAGTTAGTCTGGGATTTGGATTATGTGTGTCTTATTGTTTGAGTTTAAATTATTTCAAATCGTTTGGAGCAAGAGGAATTATTTTATTTATCTGGAAAAGAACATGTGCTCATAGATTTTCATTTTGATTATTATAAAAACAAGAACTAACTAAATCATGTGACATCGTCGTCCATATTGAATTACATCGTCAAGATTCGAACCGGGAACTATTTGGACATTTATTTATCAGGACTCTTGCAAGTCCATTAGTGGATTATTTTTGTGAATTCTATATTGGATTAATTTTTGGACTTTATTCTCTAAAACTGTTAAGTTTATATATTTTCTTTTATGAAAATATTTGTACTTAATAAATTGTTTGTTAATTTTTACAAGCTTTTTATTTTCACTTCTTTCTATGTTGCTGCTTATTCGAGCCTAAGCACGTAACAATATGATACCAATCCACCTCCACAAAAGAAGACCACAGGAGAAGTTTATTATTTTTAATTATGTGAATCCATATTTGATTGTGGATTGACATTTTTAGTATGTGAATAATTATTTGATTGTGGATTGACAACTTTTAATATATGAATACTTATTTGATTGTGGACTGACATTACTTTTAGTATATGAATCCTTATTTGATTGTGGAGTGACATTATGTTTAGTATGGGAAAATATCATAGTATGTCAAATACCATCTCCACCATTCTGCCCCCAGTGGTTTTGAAGAGGTAATTTAAATGATTTTCTGCTTTTCGCAACATTAGCCAGCCATATTAGATGACAGGTAGGCATCTTTTGAAATCAATTTTAAAAATTTTCATTCCTTGATCTGCAGCAGATTTATTTAAAATCAGTCTATTATTTTATGAAAAGTAGTAGTTCTTCTTGTACTAACATCTGCCATATTTGAAAGCAGATGGGTGTATTTTGTCCATCTCAGTAAGGTAGTGGATTTTTTTCCCCGTAAGTCTGACCAGTTTTCAGTAATGTGTAACAAAATATCAAACTGCTATTGTAAAGCTGGAAAACATGATTAAAGTTTGGTAATCAAAACATGCAGTGACAATAAACATTATGTTCAACTGAGAGGTTTGTAAAGTACATGTAGACTTATTTACCACTAGTACAGTTGCACAAATTTTAGTTACAAAACCCGAAGCAGCTCAATGGTTTGTGGCAGTCTCTCAACTTAATGTAATTCTTGTAAATTCTTTTAACATTTCACATGACACCAGCAATCATATTTCCCGCCACGCGTCACACTCATAATTGGCATGTAATGTCTAATAAATGTGTGTCCATTCCAGCTTTTATTCACAAGAAACTGAATATTTCTTTCTATTTTTCCTGTGCTGATTATTAACACATTTCAAGAGGCTTATTTTCCCTTTCGTCTTAAACATGCATTGCTTAATGGATGCCATTTTTTTTATATAAAAAAATTATATAATCAACAGTTTGATCATGAGACGTTTCACATGAACGAACAGGTGCAGTTTAAAGCATCAGGTTCCCTGACCAATTTCACTACTTCTAATACGAAACCTGCATCTAAATCAAAGACGGATGAACAAATTTTTCAGATTTTTCGGCAATGTTCATTTTTCTGTCGTTTTTTGCTTTCATGTAGCAAGTTCATATTTTAAGTGTCATTTTTCACAAGACTTACAGAAAAATGGTAAAAGTTAACCGGTTTCTTACAGTCTCCCATTCATGTGTGACAACTCGAACAAAAAAAAAATAAAATGCACACAGAAATAAGATAGTGATCAGAGGGGTAAGTGATTGTACTTGTCTTTTAAGTAGTTATTTTATTTTGTTTTATCTCAAGATAATTGTCCTTCAAAATATGATTAATAAAATATGGTGTCAACATTTGACAGCTGTTAATTTATTTGAAAAAATTCCAAGTGCTTGCCCCGGAATGTTGGTCCCATATTCATCTGTGGTATACTGTAGTATATATTCCAAAATAAACTACGGTAAAAAATATTTTGTGATATCCAGCTCTAACATGTGGTACCTAAAATAGTGTTTATTCTTATTTTCTAAGCATGAATTTGTAAAATACTCTACTGGGTGACAATTTATGAGTCAATGACCTAATAAAATTAAATGCAACTTTTCTAATATCCCACAACAATAATGTCTCATATTACCAAAGTCATTACCAAACTTTGACTGTAGCCTACAAATTAAACACTTCTTTTGTCCAATTACTTGAGAGAAACTTGAAATTCTATTTGTTTGCCTTAAATTTAATGTGATTACTTTTCATACAAAACATCAGCAAAGACAAGAAAAATGCCTGAGCTATAACTTCTCAAGTTGTAATCTAATGTGTCTCAGCTATAAAAAAAAAAAAAAAGAAAAGAAAAGAAAAGAAAAGAAAATCAAAATAGAATATTATGTTTACAAAACCTCAATACCCAGATTTTAAACTTGATAACCTTAGATTCATATTGGTGACCTTGGATTTCAATTCAGGGCATAGATCCATTGAAGAGGAAATAATATAAAGCAACTTAAATTTCCTCTCTTAATTCCAAATGACACCAAAAATACTGTACTATATAATTATCACATAGTGCTAATGTTAACATTGATCGCATGAATGTTTGTAAGTCAAGTCCGATGCAGGGAAGGCAACACTGAAAGCATGTAACTACACAATTACTTAAAATTAAGTTCCTATCATCTTAATTACCTTGATTACCTATATATAGTTCACTTTCAGAAAATGTAGGTAAATGGAAACTCTATTGATATCAGCTTGGTGAAATGTTTAATGTTTTTTAATTTTTTTAAATTTCATTCAGCAGTGGTAATCACACACACACCCCCCCGACATAAGCAATACTCAAAAAAATGTCCAATGCATACATGGCCTTTAATGCCCCCCTACCCCCCTCAGCAAAACAAAGAATCTGAATATCATGTTTTATAATTCAGTGATAAATGTTTTTAAGAGAATGGTCAGATCCTTTCCCTTTAATGGATTTTTATTTGTTGGACATTTCTAAATAATGCTTTAACAAAACGGTCAAGTTTGATATTGCTGGCATTTTGCATGAAAAAACATGAACATATTATGGCAACATAGATACTCGTGTCAAGTTAGTCTGGTTCTATAACCAACTCCACTGAATATAATATGAGAACTCAGATCCAGACCATATCTGGGCAAGCCAATACAAGGACCTCACTGCAACAATCAAGGTTCAAGGTCGATTCCAATAAGACCTATTCAAACTGTGAGGGTTGGCAGGTCTGGAAAGTGCTAATTACCAACACCTGGTAAAAAGTTTTAATAATATAGTTGGCCATAAATTAAAAAAAAAAAAAAAACTAAGAAAATAAGCAAATCAAGTATATTGCATAATCCAAGAGCTGAATCACCTGCAGGATCAGGGAAGATAGATTTGGCTCAATGTACCCTTTCACATATTGCAACAGGTCTTGAACACAAGCAGGATCATTGACAATTCAGTGGTTAGTATGTCGCCCTTGAGACGCAAAGGGTGTTGTTTTGAACACTAGTGATGGATATAACCTGGTCAGCTACAGTGTGATTTATGTGTACGCATGTTATTTGGATTTTTAATGTGGCTTTAACAATTTTTCAGTCACATTACTACGATGTCTGCAGTGTAGCAGTTTATAGTGATGTATAGCACTGGGGCATCGTGCCGCAGACATGCAGCATGATGTCCCACAAACTCACATTATCCCGATAACAGACCAACCTGTCCTAACACTAACCTCTTAATGCTGTACACCAAGCAAGGCAATTGATTGTACCATTTTTGTAAGTTTTTGGTATGACTCGGCCAGGAATCGAACCCAAGACCTCCTGCATCTGAAACAGAAATTCTAACCACATGGCCACTGGAGCAGTGTCAGCTACTGCGATGATTCCTCAGTAGAGGCACTTGACCTCTGCACTAAATGTAGTGTTGTTGCTGTGCCAGAAAAAGAAAACTACCATATCGAATACAGAATCTCAAGAGACAAATTCTACTTGAACACAATAAATGACAATATTGTAAAAGAACAATAGGCCCAAAAGCTGCACTTCACTTTCAAATGAAAATGATATCCCAATGTTATTAAGCTTGACCTAAAAATGCTCACGATTTAACCACCACCCTTCAAGTCCTTAGTTATTGGGAAAGCAAGTTACAATGTGGATTGCATTAGTGGTCATAATTCAATCAATTGATAATTCAGTCCAGTTCAAGACATTTTAAGTCAAACATAACATTCTTACATAGACAAGGCTATGACAACAATGACACAAGACAAACTGACAAGTCTATAGTATAAATCACATATACCTCTTGACCATCTCTTCCAAACATCAATACAAATTTTGAAAAGTCCTCTTTCAAAATATCAAAGTAAATATTAGATTAGGGATTTCTGCATTGCACCCTGTTAACTTCAGCATGATTTAATCACCAAACAATTCCGGTTTTCTATCTGGAACCAGTCCAATTCAATTAGTCATGGCCTTTGAAAGACCACAATATTTACAAACCATGAAACAGCCTTCTGGAGGGAGTAAAACTTCAAGATAAAGAGTGCATTTCTTTTTAAAATTTGAATGCAAAGACAGCTGGTTGTATGCAAGTCAAAATGGAGGCCTGTATCACTACCACTAATCCTATACCCGATTATGAAGCAACTTTTTTTAATTAGCATAATACCGCTTGTAAAATAATTAAACGGTATCAACACAATGACGAGAAATTTTGTTGGGTCTTTGGCCAATGGACAGGGACATAGTTTACAAATATTAATAATATACAAAAGGTTCATGTAGGCACGCCCATCTTGATGACATCTACCACAAAGTTATGCAGAAGCATATCACAAAGAAATCTTTGTTAGAAAGGAACTTTGTTTTGAAATTTCTTTGAATTCTATTGATTGGTTACAAAAGGGCATTTTTCCAAATATACAAAAAAATAATCCAGATTGAATGATGTGACTACCATTGAGGAGTTATTTCATTCATATGTACAATTTGTAGAATCCACACCATTCAGGACACTTGTTATTTTTGCAAATACTTTGAAGCACAAAATTGTCACCTGCTAGAAGACATGATTCAGTTATATACACCTTTGCATTCTGCACGCTAATCATAGCTAATTTTAACTTGATAGTAAATTATAACAGATAATTACAAAGCTACATATTGCTAATTTCAACTTGATAGTAAATTATAACATATAATTACAAAGCTACATATTATAAACAGTGTATATAATTATCATTGTTGCACAAGACTTAAAATGGGCATTTTTTTCAAAAAATAAACTATGGCCCTGCAGGTAATGGTCATTTCTGAAAAATGCGCAAATGTGTGCAGGTATGGGGAAAAGTTATGGTGATCAGTGCTAAAATGGGAGAGATTGGTATTGCAGTCAAATGAATTAGACCTCTGTCTATAGCACACTGAACTAAAATGCTACTTCTCGGTCACTGACGAGTTTCTTAAAACTTGTTTCAGCCACATCTTCATGCTATGATTTAAGTCGATTTTGTCCAGAGTTTCTGAAAAGTATTAAATAGTTTATCTCTTTAATAACTGCAGCATTGATGAAATGTAGATCCGCATACATCATTTGCACGAGATTAAAAGGTCTTCATACAATGACGTGATCTCTGTTGAGTAGTTTATCAACTGATGTGATCAAATGGTGTTTCTTTTTTTTGTAGCAACAACATCCATACTTGATTGTTGATCAGCATCATTTAGGTAAATGTCAAATGACATTTTTTTTTGTCTGACTGAATTATGACAAACTTGGTAAAGTTCTTCAGAAGTCATATAAAAGTATTTCGTTGGTTTTATTTTGTTGGCCATATTGCACAACGAGTCAGCATGCCAGGATGCTATCTACGGAATCTAAACCAATTCTGTTCCAAAGTCATATGAAGCTGCTTCTTCTGTTTTTGGTAACAATGGTCATATCTGATGACAGAATGACATTAATTTTGAACTTAGAAGGACTTCATGCCAAGATGGTTTCAAATTGAAGAAATATGCTATAAAGAACTCTGGTACAAAATACATGCAACAAATGGAAATTGTATTTCCGTGAAGTTTGGTTGTTTAAGATATTCCCTGAAACACCACAAACTCGTTACTTTCTGAAAGTACTTGCTACCCTGCCTACTAAGCCTGATAAGCAGCCTGCCTTCTAGTACCCATTTGTAGGCTGAACCCCAAAGCATAATGACTGCAAGAGTGAGAGCTTCCAGAGTTACGCACGTGCTGTCTACATCAATCTTATCCCATGCAAACTATGTAATTTAATGAAAACTACAAATTTAAACACTTACCAATGTTTTGTGCCACTTATTTCCACCAACAAGTACATATAATCCACAGGAATCAATGTTTATAATCACATTTTCAAAATAAAAAATATCCATTAACACATTAACCCCTAGTGCCCCAATAACTCGTCGCACTTTACCTCCTTTATCTCCCAAGCGCCTCGATAACGGGGCTGAGTTTGCAATGCTTGTCTCCCGAGCACCGAGTTTGGGTGGCAGTATTTAGCAAGTCCCATATCCCGCATGACAATTTGTGTCGTCGCAAACCATTGGTTAGTTTGAAGCTATTTTTGAAATATGCTGGCAGTTTAACCAATGAAATTTCAGCTTACAAAGATAGTGTGAACATTTGTGAACAAAAGAAAATTTTGTTTACTTCGATTGCAGCAGAAATAATGAAGAAAAATAGATCTGAAAATGATGGAAATTGAAGAAAATCAGGGGCTTGGAGCAGAGTTTTATTTGACAGATTCTGACGGCGAATTTTCGGGATTTTCATTAGACAAGATCGATAGTGACATCGAAATCGCTATTGATGATAACAGCGGCAGTGATGTGAATGAGAATGTTGAAGAGGCTGGAGAAGAAGAAGAAAATGAAAGAAGAGCTGACCGATGGATCGCAAATGATAGAACACGCGTTGACACGTTGCATTCCTTGCAATGTTCATTTATGTGTAGATTGTTTTAAACCATATCATGTAGATCTTTTGAAGAATCGTTAAATAAATATTTGTGAAATATTTTTTTACCTTAAGTGTTCATAATTCAATGTTTGATAAATGTTTTATTAGTTTTTAAATTTTCAGTTAGAATTTTAAGGAAGAAAAGTAAAGATCAAGAAAAATATGCCAATATGTGTATAGTATTCAATGGATGTCAAGTCTACAAAAGAGATGACAAATGTTATTTCAGTGTACATAAATATAATTATATAATGGGTTGATGGTGTTCATAATTCTGTGTGAATTCATAATGGATTGTATGGGATATTCATGGCAAGAGAAGCAAATTTGTAAGTAAATCATTATTTGTCACCTTTATGCACGAGTTGTATTTCTGCATGTAGCATGAAATTTATACCATTACATACATGCCAACCCCTGACGAGGAAAAAGTGTAATCCAAGTGGTCAAAAAGAGGAATCCAAGCAGAAAAAGAGTAATCCACATATAACATACTACAATTACAATTAACAATGATTTATTTGCTTTTCTCGTCTTTTATCATTCATTAATGGTTCAAGTGTTCATATGTAGCACTTTAGCTTTAGAAAGCAACAGATTGTCATGTTGCATTTCAAAACATTTTGTACCAGCTGAGGCCATGAATGTTTTGCATACCAGTAGAGCACTCATTACTGGGTTACTTAGCCTGGACCTGAATTCAGTTTTATTTTTGTTAACAACACTGAACAATCTCTCACAGTCAGCATTAGAATGGTAAAGAACCAATATTCCTTTCATAACCTGACAAAGAAGAGGAAATTTATTTCTTCCAGTGATAGAGTCTTTTAGCTGGGAAATAAGGTGCCATTGCACATCAACTCTATCTGCATTAAGTATATTGTCAGGTAGAATCCCAACTTGATACTTCAGGAATTCTTCTTCCAGATGATCCAAGTTAGACAAGGGTGGCAATAGAAAGGGATATCTCTTGACAAAGAATCTAACACTTTTGAAGCTTTTTGACTGTCTCTCATTTACATCAGCAACTGAAGCATTTAAAAGCAGTTCATCTCCATATGGGAATTTATGGAGCATGTAATCACAGGAAGAGTAGAATTGTGTTCTATGAATTCTCTTGCTTCTGCACCAATAGCTAGATCTTCATTATCTTTCTGGTTTGCATGGTCATGAAAGTCAATATCAGTTAAAAGTTTGGCTGATGCGATGATTTCTGGCTTAATAAACCTTATTAGCAAATCTGACAACTGGTTTGACAGAATCTTGTGCATAATATGAATGCATGGTTCTTCTTTCTGCAAGACATTTGCTGCATCAAACAATGGAATGGCACTCTTCATAAACAAGCAGTACAGTTTTGTAACTGGATCATTAAGCTTTTTGTAAACCATCTCGCATGCTAGTTTTGCCCTTGGAAGTATGAGAAGATCCAGTATGCTTTTTAACAGATTCATACTCTGAAGAACCTGATCCAGATGGCTGATGAAATTTTATGTCAAAAGATTTATCTTTCACAGTCATGGTCTGAGCCTGGAGGCCCTCTAGCTGGATAGATAGAGGCCTCTCAAATAAAAATTCCATGGATTTAAATTTCTTTCTTTCTGCTACACCAATCTCTTTATTGTTAGTATGTCTGTCTATACTTTCATCTCTTGTTCTCTTCTGACTTGCAATAACAGATTCTGCTTTTGTACCACTCTTCTTCACTTTTCCACCATGTTTTCTCTGTGCAGATTCACTTTCAGTTTGAAAGAATGCTTGTAATGCATCCCAAAGCTCAAGTAAATGGCTAACACATTTGCCAAGGGATAACCATCTTGTACACACATGCTTTATAACTTTATAGTCTTCAGGATCAAACTGATCTTGTAACAACTTTAGAGCCCGTTTCCTTTTACTATTTTTCTCCAAATAATAGTAGATATCTATTAATAAATGGCCAATATCTACTTCTAATTTATCAGCAGCCTTACCAGCAGCAAGGTGCATCAAATGACAGGGGCAACCTGTTATGAACACTGATGGAGACATTTTCAAAATATAGGATGCAACTCCTTTATGAATTCCAGTCATCACTGATGCATTATCAGCTGCAAACCCCATACAGTTCTGCCAACTTATGTCATGTTTCTTCAAAACATTGTCAAGCAAATCAAAAATGTTTTGTCCAGTGGAATCTACTGTTAATTCTGGTAAAGAAAGAAGAACACTCATGACTTTGCCTTTTTCACTGTCAAAGTATCTAACACATACTGGGTACAACTTTTTAACATCATAATCACAACTCCCGTCTGTGGCAATACTAAACGGCCCAATTTTCATTGCTTCTGCAATTTTAAGTGAACTATCTTCTGCTAGGCACCGAACAATATGAGATGATTTTGTTCTTGCACAAGCATATTTTCCCGCAATTTTCGAATCAGGAAACATCCGCTTCAACAAGGGACCAACGTCGTCTGCTACCGCTAATGGTAGTCCGTGTTCTATTAAAACCTCGGTAAATAAGAAGTTACCTTAGTATTAGAGTTCGTAAGGCGAGCTAATTCGATGTGTTTCCTTGTTTTCACGTGTTTTTCCACATCAAATTTACCACCATGACTAGTGATGGGAATCGGTCAGAAATTCATAATCGATAATCGGTTCCATTTAACCAACTGATCATCGATTATAATCGGTTACTAAGAGCAAATTTTAATTTTTGTTACACAGTTATATCTTTGATCAAGAGTTCAATATGTTTATAAATATACAGGAGTAATCTGTTTTAATGACATGTATACTTTAACCTGATAATAATATTACAAAAATACATTGTGTTACTTTTGTTCTACAACTCTCTTAAATAAATGCTACTTTTTATGGCTGATCAGTCATATGTAACTGAAATACTGCTACAATCCCCCGAAATTCTTTCGTTCATATGTGATGTGTCTATAATTTATAGTATAGAAGGACATGATTTTCTTGTATGTAATTGTTTATAAATACTACAAAAGATGTTGCAATTTAATGTAAACAAATCAACAAAATGTGTTTAAATTTATTAACTCAACAATTTAACAACTTGAACATGTAATAATCACTATATGTTCTTAATAATGAATCGTAAGACTTTTTATTTGTAGTTGTGAAGGGATTAATAAATTTCAGGTCAACTTTAGTGGCTGGGAGTTTTACTAACCTTTGTGCATTGCATGCACCTAAAAAGTTGTCTCCCTTTACACACAATCGATTATGGAGTTTCACAATCGATTATCTTATCGGTTTGCTCAACCAACTGATGATCGATTATAATCGATAATCGGAACAACACTAACCATGACCAATGCTAAAATCGTTTCCGCAGTCTGCAATGAGCATTATGCTGTCCTAGAATGGAACGCTGTATTATGCCATTCATATATTCATCTTTGAATTTTTGGAGGACTCGTTGTTTTGCTTTTTTTCTGATCCATCTGCGAAATTTTTTGGGGAAAAAATGTGCTCTAACATACACAAAGACTAGAATCCATCAACATCTGAAGCCATTTAGCGCCAACGATTAGACGTCACGTGATGATGCCCTCGTCGTGTTTGGAGGATTGATTACATTTTGCTTTGTTTATTATTGACTTTTTCTAACCCATCTGTGAAATTATTTAAGAGATATTTTTTGCACTCATAAACGCATTGAGAATTTTTTAATACTTTTAGCGCAAAAAAAACTTTTAGACTGGTTCTGCACTATACAAAATTAGAACAAAGAGTATGTGCATAATGATTTAAACAAAATAGAAACCAGTCTGTTCTCTCCTCACTAAGCCGCTACAAATAGAATGTGAGGTCGAAAGTTTGAAAGTATCTTAGTAACATGATAGTTGCTATAAATAGAACATGAATATTAGGAAAGTCAACGGACAAGTATACTCGTATATCGTAGTTATGTAGAAGCGGGGTATTTTTTAATTAAAAATAAAACAGTATGTAAAAAATAAAGTAATGCTAATAAAAACGAAAAAAATTTTTTTTTTTTGCAAGATGGATATATCGAAAAAGCGTAATCTATAAACGTTAACGCGTAACGCGGAATTTAGTGGGAAAAAGCGTAATGATTACGCCAAAAGCGTAATGGTTGGCATGTATGCCATTATGTATGTAATTTTATTGAGAACTGCTGTGTCAAATTTCAGCTCAATTAGATGAAAAGAAATAAAGTAATAACAAATTTATTGCAAGTAGGCCCCTCTATAAAAATCTGCAAGCCAAGTGCTGTCAGAAAGTCTCAGGGATACAAGCACTGGTAATGCTAACACTGCTCAAGGTGATCAATGCAAGTATGCTGCAGGGGGCTGCCTAGCTATTTGGCTCAGGGGTTAATGTGTTAAGAGATCTGTTGTGTTTATAATGTATATTATTAGACTATTGTTCTCACCACTATTTTTCAAGTGTCATCTATTTTATTGCAGATTCTGCAAATTTTTTTATGATACTGCCTGAAGCAGTTTCTGTCGACACACAATTGAACTGGAATATTCATTACACTATAAAAGACTTGTATTCCAAGAAATTCCTTCATTTCTGCAAACAACGTAGGTGACCACTTGGGATCAGGCTTCTCGACAAATTTTTATCTGGCATATGTTAGTTTCATTTATCAGAAATTGGACTATTTTTTAATGGGAAAAATACTTTTTACAAAATCCATCTCTCTTGCCTTTCTTTTAAAATAAATGTTGGCTCTGAAACTGCTGTAAAGTCGTCCACAATTACCGTTCACACATGTTCCAACCTGATTTGATCATTGCTAATTTCATTATCAGATTCAGATAAAGCTGAAATGTCAGGTGTCGAAACATGACTTGTACTAACGTCTGATCCTTCATCTTGAAATCAATGGCATTTACAATGTCATCACTTTCAAATCCTTCAAAACGTTCATCAGAATCGCCATTTTATGTCAGGACTATTTTCATTGGCTAAATATTTTAAAAAGGAACAGTGGCTAGCTTTCTGTACTTGCCAGTAAAATGTGCAGGTTCAATTTCCACAATCTGATCAGCCCAGACTCGCTACCAGGAAGTATCTGCAGAAAAATACTTTACTTATTTTTTATTATTTTTAATTATTTGATTAGGAGTTTTAACATAGCTTTAAAAACATTTCAGTCATATTGATAATATGTCTGCAGTGACGCAGTTTATGGTGATGTCTAGCAATGGTGCATCATGCTGCAGACATGCAGCATGATGTCCCACCTAGTCACATTATCCTGACACCAGGCCGACCAGTCGCAACGCTAACCTTATAATGCTGAATGCCAAGCAAGGCAGCTGTTAGTACCATTTTTGTAAGTCTTTGGTATAACTCGGCTGAGGATCGAACACACGACCTCCCACTTCCGAAGTAGACGCTTTAACCACAAGGCCACCAGAGCAGTTCACACTTTACTTAGGAACAGCACACATAATTTAACAAAGTCCTTAAGTCCATTGGTGTGTATCAATTTAATTTAACAATTATTAAAGAACAAAGTTTCCCTAGATCTACTAAAAAAAATACTGTCCAAAGTAAGTTTTAGAGAAGGACCCAGTTCTTAATTGAAGAAATGGTATGTGTACACGAGACTGAAAATAAGGTCTACGCTAATTTTGGGGAGAGAAAGAAAAAATATGGCTTGATCTTGAAATGTTTTACAATAGGTCTGAACCTTTCTACACAAGGATTGGCTATACTGCAAGCTTCAAAAATAAATTAAAAATTCTTTTTTAAAATAAATTTAAACATTGAAGTCCATTGATACTTACATGGTTAAGATGCTTGACAACATCCCTCGATAATCCATCCTCCTCACGAACAACTATCTCAATCACCTTGTAGAAGTGATAAGGACTCAAGTCAAATATTTCCACTATCCATGGGAACATCCTACAAAGAGAATATTTTGATTTGCAAAATGAATGCCGAGATAAAGAGGAAGTCCTGAAATGCACACAATGAATAATTGTGACAAATGTAAATTCCATCTCCATTAAATTTACATTGCCAAAATCGTGCAGCACTGCTCCATACTGCATGTGTATTAAAAAAAAAAACTATCATGTTTTGGGAACGATTTTTTATTGTAAACAGGCATATAGCATATTACATATGAATGTGAATGAACTAAATAAACTAGCAGTTTGAGCTATTTGAAAGTATAGATGTTAAAGCCGATGACGTAAATAAGTGCATAGAGTCAAAGTGAAAATTTCAACCAAGAAAATGAATGAACATGATATCTGCAACATCCTATGATGGCTTTACGACAAATGCATGGCATGCATGTACTGAAAATAATTCTCATCATTTAAAAACTTCCTTATCAGAAATATAATGATTTGCAAATCAAATGGTTCAGAACTGTTGTGCTCGCTAGTCTGTAAAAAGAAATGTCACAGAAAAGAACTTTAAAAAAAAAAAAAAAAAAAAAGCTGTACAGCTATCTTGTATCTGGAGAAGTCAGTCCATGTTCTAAATTTGAAAAGAAAGAAAAAAAAAAACTGAAGATAAATTTTGGTTATATAAAAAAAAAAAAGCCGAAGACACAATAAGTCCAGAAGAAGCATTATTGTCTATTTGTAATGAGCTCTCACACAGCAGCTGCTTTGCAATTTTTTAGATTTTACTATTATTTTATATTTGTTGAGCTATACTTTGAAATATGGCAGAAATTCAGTTGTTTTGTTTCTTGTGTTCTTTTTATTGTTGAGCCTTAGGCAGGAAAGCAAACAGCGTTTGCCAAAAAAAAAAAGGGTCACTACATTTGCCAAGGAAACTACAAACTCGTTTTGTTATACTGCGCTTCTAACATGCACAATAGCTCAGAACATGTTCATATTTTTTTAATACAAATGTTGTCACCTGTAATTCTGATGTAATTGTCGTTTCATAGTGTCATAGCGTATTTACTTGTGTCATGGCAGATGTGGGGCTGTTTAATTTGTTCTAATAACTACATAAACCTTGATCTACTGGCATGTTGTAAGAACAGGTCTATACAGTTAAATCCAACCTGTACACAAGTTCATAAAGTGTTTATATGATATATAATTAAGTTGATGACTATTTGTACAAGTTCCATGCATGCATTCCTCTATATTTAAAAGCAGGATTGATTTCATCCCATTCTAAGATTCTGAATACACATTTTTTTTTTAAAGAAGGAAATTAGATACTCCAGTGGCCTAAGTGGTTAGAGCATCTGCACTGGATGCAGGAGGTTGCAGGTTCAAACAACAGCCAAGCTATACCAAAGACTTGTAAAAATGGTGCTAGCAGCTGCCTTCCTTGTCAATCTGTTAGTGGACTGTCAGCCTAGTGTTAGGATAATGTGACTGGGTGGGACAGAATAATACATGTCTGTGGCATGATGCCCAGTGCAAAATGTAAACTGCGACACTGCAGACATCATAGCGATATCACTTAAATATTTGTAAAGCTACGTAAAAATCTAAATCATACACGATAAAATTACCATGAAATCGTGTGATATTGTGAAATTCAATTAAATGGGGGAAAAAATGGGTTTTTAATTGATTGTTCAGGTTTTGCTTGTACTGCAAACACAAACTAAAGAAAAGTACACATAAATACACAAAAGCTGTTAAATTTACATGTGTAATGAACATCATTTGATTAATCATGTACTTTTTTTTAAAAAAACTCTTTTAATAATGTTTTGTTTTCTTCCTTTTAAATGAGGAATGGACTCTGCATCCTACTGCCATATACAAGAGTACTTACACTGTTACTCTGTATCCTACCATATTCAGCAGTATTGACTGTATCCTTCTACCATATTCGGCCATATTGACTCTGTATCCTGCTACCATATTCAGCAGTATAGACTCTGTATCTACCATATTCAGTAATATTGACTCTGTATCCTTCTACCATATTCAGTCATCCCTTGCCAATTCGTGCTTCAACTTTCGCGGCTTAACTCTATCGCGTTTTTTTTTTTTTTAAGGGGGTGTTATTTTAACCCTTTCTTCACTACACACCGGTTTTCCGGTCATGGGGAAGTAAGTCTGTAACCGCTTTACCAATCTGGGGCAGTGTGCTTATTTAACATCATAGTACCAGACTACATATGTTTTGGGATATCTCTGAGAAGTTCCTTATTTTAATGTAGATATTATACTTGGATTATCTCACAAGTTAAGCTTGAATTCAACTAGAACTCTCGAGGCAAGCAGGCACATTCTAAGCGTGTTTTCCGAATGGCGAATTTCTATTCAAAATGGCGGACTTCGACGCAAGATGAGAATGAAGTGTCAGATTATGAATTACCAAATATTTAGCTGTTGTGACCTAACACAGTTGATTGAAAATGAGAGAAAACATTTGGAGATGCATTTGAATGTGCTTCTGAGAGACAGTGATGACGATAAAGAGAACTTTGAAGGTTTTGAATTGTGAACTCCACGTTTTTTGTTCTCGACGAACCTAAGTGATTTATTTCACTTTTCTGAGAGAGTTGGACCCACCGAAGTGTTAGATGACTCCAGAAAAGCTTTGGAATACTTTGAAGTTGTTGATTTAGACGAAATGTTGAAATTATCATTCATGTAATGTTAAATAATTTCTTGTGCATTTTAGCTGTTATGTTACCTGTTTGCACCTGTATATTAAAAGTTTTAATATATATGTACATTTTGCTGAATTATTCATACAAGTTGACTTCTAAGCTTTATTTTGATACCAAATACAGAAAGATATTTTAAATATCGGCAAAGTTATGTTCTTTCTTATAAGTCCAAAGTTATTTTGAGGTTCAAAAAGGTTTTCTATGCTCCAACTATGAAATCCTACTGAACTGATTAACCGCGATAAACGAGGGACGACTGTTCAGCAGTATTGACTATGTATCCTTCTACCATATTCAGCAGTATCGACTCAGTATTCTGCTACTATTTTCAGCAGTACTGACTGCATATTAAAGACATGATTTTGGTCTTCAGTAACAATAATAAAAAAAATATTAAAAAGAAAATGACAAACTTTTAAGGAGGGTTTAGGGCCCTCCTGCAACGAGTTTCGGGGGGGGGGGGGGGGGGGGGGGCCTGACCAAAAATGCATTTTACACTCATAAAAAACTGCTCCTGGTGAAAATAATCATTTAAAAAACTTACCCAACATGTTCAACTTGACTTCAATAATTTCACAATATTTATTATCACATGAATCTGTTCTCCAATACTAGTGATGCTGAAGTCATGTCAGTGTTCACATCATAATTAAGTCACAATAACTTGCAAATTTTTGCAGCATTAATATTATACTCCTCTCTTTTCATAACAAATCTGTAAAATAAACATTGATGTACATCAACTATATACAAATAATCACACAGATACACTTGTATTTTCCTCCAATGGATACGACCTGTTGATATGTTAGTCGAGCTCTTTTTGCAGCTTTGGCAAAGATATCTTTAAGTCTTCCTTTTTGTCATCACTGACTTTTGTGAGCTTTCTCCTTTCAACCTGGTGCATGTATACTCGTGCAAGAAATCTTTCTCCTGATAATTAACAATTGTGCTTTATCCAGATGCCTTCAGAGTTTCAATTTTTCCATAAGTAGCTTCTTTTGTAGATGCCGTTTCAAATACTTCCATCCATGATTAACATAATTCTTATTAAATTCTTTCTTGCAGAGGTCACACACAAAAAATGCCAGTCCTTTAGCGTTCAGTTATCTTATAAAATGACTAACTAAATTTCTCAAATTTTTACTCCGGCCATTCCTAGTTCCATGCCTTTTTGATAAAAATTTATGTAAACTTTTTGTGTCATGCTTTCTCTCAACAATTCGGGACACCAATTTTTGCAACCCTTCTTCTTTCCATTGCCAATAGTTTCCATTACAGGAATATTCATTGGATAATTTCAATCTTTGACTAATCAGATTACTCTTTTTGAGATATGTGTGATAACTAATATATGGAACGAATAATTAACAAAGGCCATTGCGAAATGGGACCAAACAGACCATTTTTTTTAATAAAAACATCATAGATAATATTAAAAAAAAGACTATATCAAGAAAAATCTGATTCAAGTCAGGAGAAAAGCGGAACTATGCTTTAAAATGGTTAAAAATCATGTCTGATCCCATTATCATATTCAGCAGACCGGACTGCATCCTATTATCGTATTCAGCAATATTGACTCGGCAGTAAAACCTGTCTTGAAAGACCAAATTCTTAATGCACAAATTTATGAATCCATTGTAAGCAGTTATGCGAGACCACCATTCTTGATACCATAATTTTATTTTATTTATTAAAATTATGGTATCAAGAGAGGTGGTCTTTCAAGATAGGTTCTATTATATCATATTCAGCATTAACGACTATTCTGCTTCCATATTCAGCAATCATTATACTTAGGGACAAACTCGAGATGACTGTCCTATTTGGTGCCAGAGCAAAGCCACAGACTAAATGGTCAAGAAATAAATTGCCGTGCTCATTATCTCTGCACGAGTGTGAATGCTCACCACTGACTTCCACTATAAAGATTCTGGATATGCAAGGGAATGTTTGGTTTTTGCTTTAATCTTGATAACATTAGGCAATGAAATTATTAGGGCATTCAAGCAACAAGTCAACTTGCATTCAGTAACACATTTTATCTTCTAGATATGTATACCAGTCACTGTTAAAATACAAGTGGAAGCTCCCGTAACCATTCATTTTAAATAATCATAATCATTCTGGAAAAAAAATATTTTCAAACTTGACACTACTTTGTCTATCAATATCTTTAATGATAGTGACTCGCAGTTGTCACAAATTGTCGGTTCTGGCATGCACTTAAAAGGTTTGTTCCCATGTAAAGCCAACTTTTTTTTTAATACAAGTGTTTATACACAAATAGGTAAATACGAGTCCTTTTAAACCTTTTCTGTGGGATCAAAGTTTCCATCGAAATGCATGTGTATTTTTCACTTTCTTTTATTTTCATATCAACCATGCCACTAATAATAATAATAATAATAATAATAATAATGACTTTGTATAGCTCCTAATATTTAGCTGAAAACGCTTTACAACAGTAAAACTATAGTATAACAGCAAATTAAAAAATCGAATGTTTACAACGCCAAAGCAAGATGAATGCCAGAAAATATGAGAAGTATTTTGTTGCACAACTGTAATGAAAAGCACAAAAAGTATACAATTTATATAATTTGGCCCAGTACATTTAGTGGCAACAATTACCATTAAATTTCATGTCTCTAACCTTAAGAATAATTTAATAACCCAAGACATACATTGATGTAAGCAACATTATATACATACAATTAAATAGGTCAATTGCCTTTAAAGAGTACAGAACAATTTTCTAGTCTGACTACCTTGAGCAACAGTAAATAAAACCTGATGTAATTTCACCACTGTCATAAAGGCACAATACTGTACTAGGTATATCAAATGGCACAGTGAGATAGCCTTTATCAAGATGATTGGTTAATTAATTCTATTTTCAAAAGCTGTATTAAAAAAGAACATGCTGAATACATTTGTTTTTCTTTAGGAAAAATAGTGCACAATTGGCCAAAAACAACAGCAATATCACAAGTGTTCTGGACTTAAAGTCTCTCACATGGTTAAATACAAATTTGCAACGTGAATGAAATACGGAACCCTCACCCCCCGGTGTTGTCTTTCATCAATTATCGGAAATCCCATTTCCACTAGATGAAGTAGACACTGCTGGAATGGAGGAAATAATCTTGCACTAAAATATCCTGGGGTTTAAACTCTACTTTCACAAATTAACAGAAAAAAGCAAAACTAACACATTTTGTAAAACTTTACAATTTCATTTTCACCGTTATAAATGCAAATTGAGTAGAATTTAACAGCATTATGAAGTGAATACAAAATAATCATAAAAGAGTTGTATTCCAGTCCAAAAGAATGAAAAAGTTCTATATAACGTCAGAATCAAGATCTCCGAGTAATTCACAATAATTCCAGTCTATTATAGTCTAAATATTCAGCACTTTTGAAGCATGTCCGAAACAGACATTTTTCCTCTCAAAAAACATCTGAATACAACATAAAATACCTATGCAGACTGCATGTTACAAGGATACAATAAAAATTACTCAAAATAGGATTTAAACTGCTCAGTTCTCTCCTTATGTACACCTTCATTAGTGAATTATGATTGTCGCCAACATATAACGCGAACAAGCGAATCACGGTCTGGATCTCTATCAACATTACTTGTTTACCAAAGAATAATTTAGGTCAACTGATTTTCTAAAAATCAATGAAAAAAAAAAAATGAATTTAAAACTGACAAACAAACAACTGAATCAAAACAAATGTATCGAATCAGATAAACATAACACTATGCCAGTCAAGCTGAGACTCGAACCTACTGGGAATGAGGCGAGTAATCAACAACATTGTGTACCAGCAATGGACAACTGAAGAAATATGACCAGACATTCTGAACTTTTGTCAAGTAAATTAACCCTTAAAGTGCTGCATTGTTTTGTAGTAAAAGGTCTCTCAGTGCTGAATTGTTTCAGGGGAGAAAAGAAGAAAACTGCACAGTCTTTAAATTGCATGTATTTCGTTAAATATACACTACTGATAGACAAACCCTAAATAAAAAATGATTGTGTGTGTCTGTACTTTAAGATTAGCATCAAGACACGTGTAGGTTTAACATATTTGCAGGTACAGGTGTAAATACAGGTAAAATGACAAGTTACAATTGTATTTCATCAGTATTTTTGTTTGTTTTTTATGGAAAAGTTCAAATATATCTACGAAATGTTATATTCTTTAGTAGTCCAAATATGCACATGTTATGTCTGTCACAATGTTATATATAAATTGTGAAAATCACAGGTAAAGGCAGGGTGAAAGTTTTGCAAAAATCCACTCCATGAAATGTCAGAGGTACGTTTAAACCCTCCAGTCAGCAATTAATATTCATGAAAAACTATCACCTGTTATTTATTATAATATCATCAAACCGAGGTCCATATCTGGTGATTAAACCTCAGCAACGGCTTCATTTTTGTTCAATCATTGGGCTGATTTTGTGTGAAGAGTCACCTTAATTGTTCTCATTGTCTGACAGGTGTAAATTGCTTGGAATAGCTTGAAATCTATCCCATCATCAATAGCCCATTAGGAAACGAGAACAGACATATGTACCAAACCCATTGTTTTAATCGATGCGAAAATGTTTTAGATGCTCAGATAAGACCATTTCTTCATGCAACTTTTTTCGTTCAAGTCTGCCCCATGAACTCTCAGATCTGCATTACGATTTGTTTGATCTACTATCAGATGCAATAGCTCGTCATCTAAGAAAAAGTCTTCAATAGTCTGTACGTTCATTTTTCACCATCTCGACATTTAATTTTAAATTACCAGTGAATGGGGGTTGACAGGCGCGCCATCTTTTCACGTCAAGCGAGCATGTACATCCGACTCCAGTTCCACGTTAATTACTGGCTCAAAATCATTCATGTGTATTTCCATCAATACCTCGCTTGCTCCAATAATGTCAATTTTCTCAAATTTACAAAATCACTATTAGCATCACTATCAGAAGCGAATATTTGTTGCAAGAAATCACCTTCGTATTCAGCGTCGGCCATTTTGCTTTGCACAAGTACCATGTGTTTAGAACTGCGCATTTGTAAAATTACATCGTTAATAATATAGTAAAGTACTGCAGAATGCTCGTTCCGGGCCTTTTTAAACCAATCAAATATAGTTTTACAGGCATTTATGGCAAGATGAAGTTATAGAATGCAAACAGTGTTGCTCACCTCAAGCGCGACTATAGTCGCGACACGAACTACGGGACCAAAAACAACAGCGTGACCATAGTCGCGACACGCACTTTAAGGGTTAAATATTAATAACTTATGGTGCTTGGTGTTTTTTGTTTTATTCACTACAAATCTGTTGGGATCAAACTGGTAATTTCATGGCAAGAACATTCCAGATGTATTTAGTTTCTAAATGACTGCATCTGGAGTGTTGTCATCATGACAGTCGGTCAGCATATATACATTGTACGAAGTTGCTAAAATAGACAAAGCATTTTCCTCCACAACGGACCAGCAGTTTGCAGAAGTAGATGGTTATACTATACTTTAAAGTTTAACTCTGTAAAAAGGAATGTGCTGTTCTTTTAGCCATTTATACATTTGTAAAGGTACTGAATTAGAGAGAACAAGATTAATGCAGTGCGAATTTAGCATGGGGACAATTCCTATCCTCCTGACTGATGACCATTACCTATTTTCATTTAGGACAACGCAGACATCATTAGAAGTCTTTGGGTGAACCCACCCTCCCAAGTCAAAATGATCATCCATTCAGATTTGATAAGAAGATTTTCAAGACAGATTCTGTGACGGCCTTCTTGGAATTACAACTGAGAGCATTGTTTTCAAACCAACAAGGTATCATAAGAGATCTATGGTAAGGGAGAAAAATCCCACCTCCACCTCTTAGTTCATATACAGTAGCCATCTACTTGGAATGACAGTATTTTCAAGCTAGCATCGATAGTGGCCATATTGATGGCAAGCAATTTTCATTTTCGAAACAATAGGCACAACAAAAACTCTTTTCCATATCAAAATAATTTTCCTTTTAATTAAATAGTAAAAATGAGATTTCTAAGATGCACACATACTGCAGACCTGCCAACGTTCACGATTTTGCCATGTCTTATGAAAATTACTCTTAAAATAGGACTTGCAGCATATATCAGCAAACTTGACGAAAAAATTTATTGTTGACGAAAAATCTGCATAATTGGTTCAATCCTTGTGTTACTTAGATCCAGGTTGCATCTTAGAATTAGTGAAATTTGTCCGGGAACCAGACTAACTTTGCAACAGCACCCCTGATGCTTTAACCCTTAAAGTGCGTGTCGCACTGTTGTTTGTGGCCCCGTAGTGCGTGTCGCGACTATAGTCGCGCTTGAGGTGAGCAACACTGATTGCATTCTATAACTTCATCTTGCCATAAATGCCTGTAAAACTATATTTGATTGGTTTAAAAAGGCCCGGAACGAGCATTCTGCAGTACTTTACTATATTATTAACGATGTAATTTTACAAATGCGCAGTTCTAAACACATGGTACTTGTGCAAAGCTAAAATGGCCGACACTGAATACGATGGTGATTTCTTACAACAAATATTTGCTTCTGATAGTGATGCTAAGTGATTTTGAATAATTTGAGAAAATTGACATTATTGGAGCAAGCGAGGTATTGATGGAAATACACATGAATGATTTTGAGCCAGTAATTAACGTGGAACTGGAGTCGGATGTACATGCTCGCTTGACGTGAAAAGATGGCGCACCTGTCAACCCCCATTCACTGGTAATTCAAAATTAAATGTCGAGATGGTGAAAAATGAACCTACGGACTACTGAAGACTTTTTCTTAGATGACGAGCTATTGCATCTGATAGTAGATCAAACAAATCGTAATGCAGATCAGAGAGTTCATGGGGCAGACTTGAACGAAAAAAGTCGCATGAAGAAATGGCGGCGTGTCTAACCTGAGCATCTAAAACGTTTTCGCATTGATTAAAACAATGGGTTTGGTACATATGTCTGTTCTCGATTCCTAATGGGCTATTGATGATGTGATATCAACCGCATACTTCAGCAAAAAAAAATAAGTATGGGATAGATTTCAAGCTATTCCAAGCAATTTACACCTGTCAGACAATGAGAACAATTAAGGTGATTCTTCACACAAAATCAGCCCAATGATTGAACAAAAATAAAGCCGTTGCTGAGGCTTAATCACCAGATATGGACCTCAGTTTGATGATATTATAATAAATAACAGGTGATAGTTTTTCATGAACATTAATTGCTGAATGGTGGGTTTAAACATACATCTGACATTCATGGAGTGGATTTTTGCAAAACTTTCACCCTGCCTTTACCTGTGATTTTCACAATTTATATATAACATTGTGACAGACATAACATGTGCATGGTTGGACTACTAAAGAATATAACATTTCGTAGATATATTTGAACTTTTCCATAAAAAACAAACAAAAATACTGATGAAATACAATTGTAACTTGTCATTTTACCTGTATTTACACCTGTACCTGCAAATATGTTAAACCTACACGTGTCTTGATGCTAATCTTAAAGTATAGACACATACCATCATTTTTTAAATAGGGGTTGTCTATCAATAGTGTATATTTAATGAAATACATGCAATTTAAAGACTGTGCAGTTTTCTTCTTTTCTTCCCTGAAACAATTCAGCACTGAGGGACCTTTTACTGCAAAACAATGCAGCACTTTAAGGGTTAAACTTCACCAATTTTTTTGTTCATGCAAAGCGTCTGCATGATCAAACTGTGGATTATTGAATTTTTAAAAATGGCGTCCAGAAAGTGATGCATGTTTAAGATATAAGGAAAATAAGCTTCTAGAAAAGTATTAAACAACACAGAAAAATAAAAAGAAATATTCAGATTCTTGAGAATAGAAGATGGAAAGGCCACAGTTAGGTTTATTGGACATCACATGCCAATTTGAATATGTCTAGTGGCTGGAGATACGATTGCCAGTGTCATGTAAAATGGACAAGAGTTTCAAAGAATTATGTCAAGTTGAGAGATAGCAACAAGCCATGGAGCTGCTTCGGGTTTGTAACTAAAATTTGTTCAGCTGTACTAGTGGTAAATAAGTCTACACGTATTTTACAAACTTTTCAGTTGAACGTAATGTTTATCATCGATGCATACAACTTTTAATTACTGTTTCCAGCTTTACAATAACAGTTACTGATATTTAGTTATACCTTATTGAAAACTGGTCAATCTTAAAATTAAAAAAAAAATCAACTGCTTTACCAAGACGGACTCGTCAGGGCTGGCAGGTCTGATACTATATGTCAGATGAGCACTATTTTAATTAAGGACTGACAAACATTGTGTCTTTTAGTGACAACCCCAAGCTGATACAACCATTCATTTGGAAGTAGTGACAAGACTTTCAAGCTGGTCAAGGTGGCAGCCAAATCGGATATTAGCTAGTCATCGATTTAATTTAAGACTAGCTAGACATTGTACAAAATCTTTTGGTAATATCCCATCTCGACAAGTCTTGTTCCCAAAGAGCTGTGATAAAATTTCCAAGATGGGTGTCGTAACAGCCATATTGGATGTCAGATCGGCACCATTTTTGACTCAGAAATGATAAGAAGTCTGAAAACCCCATGTTGATACGAACATCCATGTAGGAGCAGTAGCATTAAGACTTCCAATAAGGCCAATGTGGTGTCTATTGGATATCAGATTGACAAAAATAGTCAAACTCCTCTTTAGAGACCACTGCTATTGAGAGACCACCTGTCTTGAGAGACCAGGTTCTCCATGTACAGATTTACTGATTATATAGTTTTATGACCTGTTATAGAAAGACCACCTGTCATTTGAGACCATTATGTTTTGGCAGAAGGGGTGGTCTTTCAAGATAGGTTTCACTGTATTCATTTAGGACAGGCAGCACAAGCAAACTTTTAGTGAAAACTCCAGGTTGATTTGACCATCCATTCAGTAGCAGCAAAAAGAGAAGATGATGGCTGCTGTGGTAGCTATATTGAAAGTCAGAGCAGCAACATTTTTATTTAAAACTAAAATAGACAATGGGATGTGTGTGCACTACGCAGACAATGGGATGAATGTGTGTGCAACATTTTATGGCAATCTACAGTTTAGGAGTAGCAATGAAATAACACATGGACATTTGGATGACAAACTAATATATATATATATATATATACATACATACATACATACACACACACACACACAATAGAACTAAAGATGAGAATCATCTGATCTTGTCTCCATTCTACAATAAAAAAGCATTATAATATTAATACAGTAAAACCTGTCTTGAAAGACCACCCTGCTAAAAAATAATGGTCTCTCATAAAAGGTCATAACACTATATAATCAATAAATCTCTGCATTGAGATTCTGGTCTCCCAAAACAGGTGGTCTCTCAAGACCGAGTTTACTGACATGATACTTTTATGATATTCAGATAACAATTCCAGTTTTCATATGCCTGCTGGGATTACTCCTGAGGACATACAAAATAAGACCACACAACCTGTGAAGCCTGTTCCAAGAGCCATGTATACTTTCTAATTACAGACACACTTTAGCAACTTGTTTTATAATGAATACACTAATGTACTTTAGCTGCTGGTTTTATAATGACTACTACAAAGTCCTGACATTAACATAGATTATGACTTGTAGCTCAACAGGGACCTCAAACTAGTATGAAAATCTAAAGTTCATTACATTATTAAATACAATGATAGAACTTGCATTTATTAATATGGCTGCTGGGCTTGTACTCTGGAGGACATCAAGCGTAAAACAACACAACCACAATGGCCTGCAGAGATTATTTATTCCAACAATTTCTCATACTGATACAGTTCATAAAGTGTGGTTGCATAATTTTTTCATCTAAGTCAGCAAACTGCAGTACAATCACATCAGCAAAACAAATTAAAATCAAGCTGTTTACATTATTAATACATCCATATACAGATTATGATAACAATGGATACTTGTGCACTGCAGTTATTCTATGGTTACTTGAGCACTTTCTTTTTTATTAGAAAATTTTGCCAAAAACAGACAATCCCAAACAAACAGCTTTATTCAAAATATAAATCTATACAATATGAATTGGCTTCTATTTATACCCATGACGTGTATGACTAAGAGAAATAATGTGCAGAAACTGACAAGACACTCAAGTAGGCCCAAACATACTCACCTGATTGTCTTCAGACATTGTTTTAAAAAAATGCAATAATGGAAGTTGGTATAGTTCGGGAGGTAATATTCAATGCCAAAATTGTATAATATGAATACATCCAAAAGGTCTAGATGCCCTCTCTTTAATTCATTGAAGTTATCCTACACGGTTTAAAAAATTAATTTTAAGGTCTTACAATTTTTGGATAATGGTGGTCATATATGACTGCATATTATGTCTCCTTAAAGTCAAGAAATCGAGAGCAATTTGTACATGTAAATACATGTGTCTCCCAGATAGAATTTCTGGGAAATCATGATCGTCGTTATGGGGTTTAATGCCATTTTTCAGCACAAAATAGGCTATACATGGCGGCCAGTATTAATGATGAAGGAAGAACCTGGGAAAAAACCCTGAAAAAACCACCGACCCAAAAGAAGCTGCTGGCAAGCTTTCTCACCTACCCACATGGGCTGAATCTGACTTGAACCCACACTGACAGAGGTGAGATGGCAGTGATACGTAACGGAAAACCCGGGGCCCTGAATTTAAGATATCAAGAATCCTTTAAAGTAGTTAGTCTTCAACTTTCCTGCTGCGAACATGCTGGATGTCATTATAAGCAAGTCAATATCATTACAAGTCTGGGTTATGTCAATATTACCATGGATTCAGGTGGAAGAATGACAGCAAGATTTTCAAGACAAACATCATGGCAGCCTTACTGAATGTAAATGGTGTCAAACCCTACAACAACAACGATTGGCAATTTTTTCATTTAGAATCAACTAGGAATTACAAGAAATCCATTGGTGAAACCCTAAATTGACATAACCATCAATTTGGAAACAGCAGAGATAATATTTGTAAATGGCCACCATGGTGCCATATTGAGCCAATTTACATTGAGAACTCTTGCGATCAAATTCCCATGTCAAAAGAAACGTGAACAAAATTTTCAAGATGGCTGCTGTGGTGGCCACATTAAAATAAATGCACGTGTAACCATTTTATTCAAAAACATGTAAACATCATGCCATATTGTATATAAGGCCATTTTTGTGCTGGACCAGGGAGATGTGTATGTGTAAAAGCTTCATGGAGATCCTCCCCCAGTTTAAGAGGTTGTAGTAGTGTTAACCAGCACTTCAGTACAATTACGTAGTGCCAACTAAAAGGTCAAGTTCAAAACATTCTATAAAATAATCGTTTTATTTGTTCATTGGTCACTAAAATAAATTAGTTTTTGTGTACTATATGATGTCCAACTTAGGCAAGTGGTGGTTTAAATCTCCAGTGCTAGACAATAAAAGTATAGTAAGTTTTTTAAAAACTTCAAAAATCTGCATTTTCATATTTGTTCAACTCATTCAGCCCCAGCACTGTTATCAATATCACTTCTGCTCTGCCCCAGCAGCACTAAGCTGTGTTTAGCTGCTTATGCCCCATCTATTTTTACCTGTTCAGACAATTTTGTAAATATCATGCACGTGCATTCTCTCTTACCTTCATTTTTCTTCTTATACCCAATAAAAATCCACAAAATTTTCACCAATTATTCAAAATAAATTAGTCTAAACAGTGGTGCATTTTTTTCTTCTATTTTTTCAAGTCTTTCACAACTTATTTACACACTATTTACAAAATTAACACAATCTGCTAGATCCACAAGAACTCCATCATCAATACAATCAGCATCCTCCTCTTCTGACGATACAGTCTCAGAAACTTCTATGAATCTAAATCTCTCAAAATATCCAACTACCGAACATATCTCTTCTGCTTGTTCAATATTTGCTAGATCAAACCAGAGAAACTCCTCATTTTCGCTCTCACTGTCATCAAAAGTCTTAGTCTGCCATCATTTACCATTTTTCATTAACAGGTGCCCTACATTAGTAGCCCATAGTTTCTGAACAATTCAAATTTGCACAAAAGTAAAATAATTTCTGATTGGTTAATATTAATCTGGTTCTTGGAGAGAAAAAAAATCGTTTGTAACCAATAAGAGATGTTGCATCAAACATGCATTCAAAACGACAAAAGACTGGATCAGCCATTGAATGTACAAACCTGATCACACATACGAGGCTGAACAAGTTAAGCATAATGGAAATTAAACATCAGAATTTATGGTCCCACCTATTTCCACCGGCCATTTATACATGTATCTGGTTTCATCCTTATAGTGAAATATATATATATATATATATATATATATATATATATATATATATATATATATATACACATACATACACACACATATATATACACATACATATACACACACACACACGAGTAGGTGAAAAACGATATAATTAAAGTAGTGATGCTAGTTTTATCGCCTCTGAGATGTCATCACTTTTGGAATTGCTTTCTTTTATCATTTAGGAAGTATATCTGCGCTTGTGTGTCCAATTCAGATCTGTATTTCTACATTTAGACCAATTTCATTTTCTTCTGTTGCTTCTATTTGTTGCTTACCCTCCCTCCCTCCATTCCTCTCTCCCCCACGTACACATTTTTAGGGGGAAAACAAATCTGAATTGAGTTGAAAATGATGGATAAATCAGCCACTGATTAGTGTCTGCTACAAAGTTAGACTGCAAGCTTGCCAGGGCCACACAGAAAATATCTGTTTGAATGTAGAAATATAAACAATGAAGAACAAAAATCCAAATAAACCTGCAATCATTAAAATCATAAAGATGTTGCATTTTCAAATCTGTCCGATACAACAGCCGTTATGTTTCTAGTTCCACCAGCCAAAAACAGTCAATTCGCGCATGAAACGTATTAACAAAAATAGAAATAGTCATTTTCTTGACAAGTCATTATTTTAAACCCACAAAACCTCAAATTTAAAGTATGGTCTGTACAAACTAAATTTTGTAAAACTGTTTGAAAAACATAACATTTAAGAACTTTTTACTAATGCTGTAATGCAGCAGTTAATAAATTACACAGAATGGTGAAAATGTGCAAATAAATGGCAAAAAAAACCCCAACAAACTTCAAAATTAAGGAATTGTTTTCAAGGTTATATGTACCATGGCAATTATAGTTAGTCAAATATTAGAATTCTTGCTTCAGTTTTGAAATAAACAAAAAGAACAAAACAAAAAATAAGTGAAAAGTTCATTTGGGAAACTTTAGCTTCTTTCAACATGATTTTAATGTAGCAGCACTTACCTCTGTGAGTTGTATGAAAATATCACAATTTCCAGACAGCAGGCAAAGAGAGATCTGTGAAATACGTCGTGCTCAACAAGACCCTGTAAATTAATGCATAATATTAATACATGGTATTAATTTGGTTAAAAGAATTGGAGATTCCTCGTCTTGAATGTGGGTGTGTGATTTGGATTTTTAATGTAATTTTAACAATTTTCCAGTCATATCACTATGATATCTGCCGTGTGAGTTTATAGTGATGCCTAGCACTGGGGCATCATCCACAGACATGTAGCATGATGTCCCGCCCAGTCAAATTATCCTGACACCAGGACAACCAGTCCTAACACTAACCTCTTAATGCTCTGTGACCAGCAAGGCAACTGTTAGCATCCTTTTTGCAAGTCTTTGGAATGACTCGGCTGGGGATCAAACAGATGACCTACCACATCCTAGGCGGATGCTCTAGACAATGGAGTGTTCCGCTTTGTCTAGGATTTCTATTTGTCCCTCTATCATTTTTTTAAAATCCTTTTTATTTAAGTCCTGCGCAATGCAATGACTGTTAATTTACAAATGATGGGCAAGGGGTGCAATATACATGCATATTGGGTGCAAAAACTGTAAACTGACCTTAAGTCAAAAAGGTCAAAGAGGCTTTCAATTTTCAATGATGCAAACCCGTATAATTGTTCTTATGATAATCATAATATATGATCTGAACTATGACATTTTGCCGTTCTAACCCATGCACCACGTTCACACAAGTTTTGTAAGGAACAATTGGAATGATATGGCAATATTAAGATTTGTTAATGCCATTTATATTCTCTTAAAAGTCCTACAGTAAACAACATATACCGTACCCCGGTCTGCCATTGCATAAAATGCTGCTTGATCAGGGTCTAAGTTGTTTACTGATTATTTCTACTAAAATGTACAGACCCAGATCGGCTGGTGCATTTTGCAGTTTGGTAAAACTTACAATCAATTATTTTACTGCATTTAAAAAGAATTTTTTTGTTGGCACTTTTTGGTTTCACATTAAAATCATGTAACTATTTATTTTCTATATTCAAAATATTCAGTTTTATCATCCAATGCAAACATATATCCTGTAGTATTTATTTTCAAAGGTCTCACTCTTCGTGGCTTGGTATTTCATGTTTTGTCCAAGTGCTCAATATCATGGAAGTGACTAAGCCAGTTGGTTATTAAAGTACTTTTGTATCTCTTACACAGTCTATAAATTTTTATGCCAACCCCATACTGCACAATGATGCCTTTTGATACAACCCTTTACTACACAATGCCTTTTGATACAACCCTTACTATACACAATGATGCCTTTTGATACAAACCCCTTACTTCACAATGAACCCTTTTGATACAAACCCTTTACTTCACAATGATGCTTTTTGATACAAATTCATATCTTCACAATGCCTTTTGATACAAACCCCTTACTTCACAATGAACCCTTTTGATACAAACCTTTACTACATAATGATGCCTTTTGATACAAATTCATATCTTCACAATGCCTTTTGATACAAACCCCTTACTTCACAATGCCTTTTGATACAACCCTTTACTACATAATGATGCCTTTTGATACAAATCCATAACTTCACAATGCCTTTTGATACAAACCCCTTACTTCACAATGATGCATTTTGATACAAACACCATAACTCCACAATTATGCCTTTTGATGCCAACACCATATCGCACAATGATGACTTTTGACACCAAGCTCTTTTACTGCATTGAAGCTGTACGACACCTTACATGACAAATCCTATCAAGATACAAAGTACTCTCGAGTTTCAGTCTTTATACACATAACCATATAAAGGTGTCATTGGGTACCTGCCCGTTAATTGAAAACTTTTGCTATTTTCATTCTTAAATTTGAAACAAAATTCAAAGCATGACTGATTTGCTAAGAAAGTAGTAAGCGTAATATAAATGAATGCTGAAAATAATCACATTTTTGTCATATTTACACATTCTGGCTAGATTAGGTTCCTTTCATCCCCCACATGCCGAAATAAACAATACACAATACCCGTCCATTGCCCACAATAAATTTACCACAATTTTTTTAATATTGTGCACAAGAAGTAGAGTAATAAAAAGGATGTCAAATTATTGAATAATTGGATAAATCCTGTGCAAATGATGCAGTTCAACTTCCAGACTGATGTGCTGTAAAGAGTTGTGCATTTCATACTTAAGGAAGTTTACATACAAACATGGCATCATATTACATACACTATAAGTGTCTATTTTCCTGAGACAAGTGATGTGTGTGTGTGTGTGTATATATATATATATATATATATAAACACACACACTCCCTTCTTTGTGCACATGTACATAGAATTTACACTTGTTAAATCCACGTGAATAGCAAATATTTAGTTGCCATTCTTTTCCTTAGCTGATTTGACATAAACATAATGTGCAGACGACAAAATTTTCTTCTATGTACATAAATGTGTAGTTATGCATCCACATCGGAATCCTGCAGAAGATTGGCTGCCCCCCATGTCTACTTGCTGTCATCATGTCATTTCACGAGAACATGCACAGCACAGTGTGCTTCAATGGCGCAACATCAGAGGCCTTTCCAGTAATCAGCGGAGTCAAATAAGGCTGTGTGCTTGCGCCGACTCTCTTCGCCATATTCTTCTCCATGCTTCTCCAGCATGCCTTCAAGGGCTACAGCCATGGAGTGTACATCCATACCAGGGCTGACGGAAAGCTGTTCAACATCGCCCGTCTCCGTGCTAAGACTAAAATCACAAAGGTACTCATCTGTGAATTGTTTTTTGCCGATGATGCAGGATTGACATCCCACACGGAAAATGGACTGCAGCAGCTGGTATGCCACCTCTCCAACGCTTGCAAGGAATTTGGACTGACCAAAAGCTTGAAGAAAACAAACGTCATGGCACAAGATGCAGACTCCCCTCCGTCACTATTGTTGGATACAACTTGGAAGTTGTCGAGAACTTCACATACCTCAGGTCCAACATCTCCAGCTCACTCTCAATTGATTATGAGGTGAATGGTAGGATTGCCAAGGCAGCTGCAGTGATGGCCAGACTTAACCAGAAGGTTTGGAACAACCCCAACCTCACCGAGAAGACCAAACTGCATGTCTACCAAGCCTGCGTGCTCAGCTCACAACTCTACAGCAGCGAAACATGGACCACTTATGCAAGTCATGAGAGAAAATTCAACAGAGATGTTTGCGGCACATTATGCACATCAAGTGGCAGGACAAAGTACCGAACAGTTTTAAAACGCGCCAACATCAACAGCATGTTCGCCATTCTCAGTGAGAGGCGCCTTCGCTGGCTCGGCCATGTCAAGAGAATGGACCCAGGTCGCATCCCTAAGGACATATTATATGGGGAACTAGCAGAAGGTACACGACCAACTGGACGACCATGCCTGCGCTATAAAGACGTTTGCAAGAGAGACATATCGATGTCAACAAATGGGTGAGCTTTGCTAATGACCGTCCCATCTGGTGCCTACCTGTCAAGCAGGGAGTTAGCAAAGCTGAGGATGACAGAAATAGAAAGCATGCTCAAAGAGGGCCAGAAAGAAGGAACAGCTGACTTTGGAGCTACGCCATCGTCTCATGTAGACGGATGGATGCCACGGAGGTATGCATCCACCCCTTTGCTATAGCATACTTGTCCAGTAACTGGAAATGAATAGTGACCAGGGTTGTCAATTAAAATGAAAATTTATGGTATGAAATATGCAGACGATAACAATGTTATCTATTTTTATTTTTTTTTAATCGGGGGGGGGGGGGGGTACAAACAAACTGTGAAGTATACTCATACTGTAATTACCTTTGGCTTAAAAAAAAATAAAAACATTTCTAATTATGCAATGTTCAGACTTTTTTTACTGTTCAAGCATGCCCATGTACAATATGACTTGATTGGTATGATGTTAATAGTGATTTTGTCCAAAATCATTGTTAATTGTGCTTTAAGCAACACATCTATTTACAGTCTTGTTGATTTGAATTTTTTTGTGCTATATAGCCTTAGAATGGTAGTTGTTCCATAAACCACAATCAATCATTTGCATTAAACACAAATAGATAAAACGAGTTATGCTTTCGGGTGGATTTATTTTTTGCAACAAAAGTTGAACTTGAATGAAGGATCGATCTGAACAAGACTTCAATCTAATATTCATATAGCTGTATCATTTGTTTAATTCCAAATTTCACTTTCAATCGTACTAGTGTTAGACTGCCTTGTGCTTTGCTGCATTTCACTCTATCCTTACTTGTCTCACAGCTTTTCTATTTAACGAAGCATATGAAATTACAACTACCAAATACTACCACAAAATTTTTCAAGTGAAACTACATATCGAGTTCAAATAGAACTAATAATAGTAAAAGCTGATGTCTAATTACCTGATTACAATAATGACATTCATTTATCAAAACAGCTATGTTAACCTCAAGGAATGAAACAGTACAAAAATGGGGGCTGGGAGGGGGCCTTAATTTTGTGGCATATTATTGTTGGATACATTTGTTTGTTCAGGGCAACAAGAAAATCCAAGAAAATTAGTAATACTACAGTAATGTAGATCCTGATCATATATATATATATATATATATATATATATATATATATATATATATATATATATATACACACACATATATATATATATATATATATATACACACACAACTTTTGGCAATGATAAAAAAAATCCCTTAAAACATGAATGTAGCTTGGCATGGAGGAGTACGTGGACAGATTAGTTTGCAAGAAGTGACTTACCATCAGGTTTGTCTTCTGATCTTTCCCATTAGGCATGCGAGCCTTCTCGCTGACTAAAATGCTTTCTAATGTCTTGAAATACAGGCTTTCACCCAGCTGTAGCCGCCTTTTAGCAAAGTCCATTTGACTGCCAGGATGTGAATCTGAGGCCTACAACAAAAGTTACATAATCCTTGTTAAATATATGCAATATAAATACACTGTCTCGAAAGTTCCTGGAGGTTTTTGCTGTTTTACCATGAAATATTAGTAGGAAACACGTTTTGGAAACTATTTCTGAATACATCCTAATACATCTACTTCCAAGTGATTTTCCATTAGCCTAATGCCCAGTTGTAAATTGTTTTCAATTGTTTACTTTGCTCGTGCATGAGCAGAAGAGGAAAAGTTGGAATCCTTTTTTTTTCATTGCTCAATGGACCCACCATTTTCATATCGAGACCACTCTTTTATTCCAAATGTACACTTTATCCTACCCTATGCACAGGTTATACTATCTGTGTGCAGTTTACACTGGTCTGCTTTTGACAGGAGGCCAAAAAGTCTTCAATCTGGACACAAAAATATATTCTGACCACTGACAAACCTTAGGTTTAAAAAAAATTAAGTATGAAAATTTAGGTTTTTTTCCTCTGTATTTTGTAGTGCAAGTAAAACATCCTGATTATTTGGTATCATTGTAGAGCTAAATCTGTCTACCTTTCTATAATACCACCCATTTTAGTGCATTATATTTGACCTTGATGCTACAGAGCTTGGAAGTAGGCTACTACTTCCTGTCCCATAAATGCGGCACCAGGGTTAATATGTTAAGGGCAAGCAGACCTGTCAAATAATGAATTGTTGTAGTCTCTTGATTTAAGTAGGAAATGCAAAAGAACAACCAGGGGCCCCGAGTGGCCGAGTGGTCTAAAGCGCTGTCCGTTACGGACCACTGCCATCTCACCGCTGTCTGCGTGTGTTCGAGTCTAAGATTCGGCAGATGTAGTTATTGAGAAAGCTTGCCAGTAGCTAATCGTGGGTCGGTGGTTCTTTCCGGGCTTTGTTCGGTTTCTTCCTCCAACATTAATACTGGCCGCCATGTATAGCCTATATTATGCTGAAAAATGGCGTTAAACCATAAAAAACAAAACAAAAGAACAACCTAAATCAAAACCTTTATCCATTGATGTCAACAAAGTCATTTAAACATGACTTTAATATTTACTTACCGCTAATGTGATAAATATGAAAAAAGGTTGCAAAATAGCAATTTTATATCTGCCTTTGCCCCTCAAATACATGTTCCTAAGGGAGAAGCTCAAGACTCATAATTCTATTTTGGAGATGGTCCCTGTATGGGCAACACACATTAAATTTGGTGAATATGGGGCTTCAGGTGGTATGGTTATACAGAGAAATCATACAGGTAATAAAAGATAAATAGTGAAACCCAATATTAATAGCAGCTTACCTGTGCATATTGGGAGCAGAAGACTTCTCCCATCTCCTTAACTCTCGTGATAATCGTTTCATGATAATTCTTTCCACAAACACTGAAATATGACAAGAAAAAAGGTCATCCCCAAAATGTTGTAAACATTATCTAACAAAATAAAATTTCCTCCCCCTCTCTCTCTCTCGCATTCAATAAATTATCGTCATTTTAACAGATCAATTGCCATTAACAATTTTCGATGCTAAGTTAAATAATTAACAGTTTTATAACCCCATTGAACCTTATAGTGCTAAGGCTTTAGTCATTTTGTTTCTGGGGCTGTTTAATGCTTAAATCAATCAATGCTTTTATCAAGGAAAAGGCAGCGAAGTGCATTCCCTAAGATCACATTGAGAAAATTATCATATAATTGAGAGTCTCTCTCTCTCTCTGAAGCATAAATTATTTGAATCTAATGTGCAGGATGTAAAGGGGAATGTAAAGGGGGGGGGGGGGGGGGTAATGGCTAGCATGGATGGACTCCAACCAAACATACATCTGTACAATCACAATATATTTCAATCTCTGTTCAGGTTAATCAATATCATGTGATGATATCTTTTCGTTGAATATCCTATCAAAAGGTCTAATGGACCCTGAAAATCATTCATATTTTCCCATAGATCTATCTATATCAAACAGACTTTTTGAGATCACTTCCTGTCAGAAACCATATAGAGATCACATTTCATGAGGATCTTCAAACACTGCACCACCTTACAATGACTCGGATCCATTCAATCAATGTCCATGTATCAAATATATACAAAAGCCATCAAATAGGAAAATCAATTTTTGAAATAACAAAAACTATTTTAAAAAATAAGGAGGCACAAGTGTGCCACAACTGTTCACCTAGCTGACGTAGCAGTTGATCATTTCATTAAGCACGTTAACACATTAACCAGCCAAACAGCTAGACATTCTCCCAGACAGCATACTTGCATATATCACCTAGAGCAGTGTTAGCCTTTCCAGTGCCTGTATCCCTGACACTTGCTGAGAATACTTGGCTTGCAGATTTTTTCGAAGAGAGCCACAAGTAATAATAAATGTTATTTTCTTTTTTATGTCCCGTTAATCAAGTTAAAATTTGGCACAGCAGTTCTCAATAAAATTACGTACAAAATGGTATAAATTTCTTGCTACATGCAGAAATAAAACTGATGCATAAAGATAAAGTGATTTTCTTACCAATTTGTTTCTCTTGCCATGAATAATCTATAAAAATCCCTGATGAATTCACACTAAATAATTAACACTATCACCACATGAAATTCACTCCATTTTATGTACACCAAAATTCCACTTGTTATCTCTACTGCAATCGAAACCTTGTAAGAATACTTTGTCAGTCTGTCAAGTAAAGGTCTACTTCTAGCAGCTGATTCTCATAACTTTCTTCATTTTCTAATTTAAATATTTCCACAATTTCTCGTGCTTTATTTTCTTTCAATTTTATGAATGAGAATAGCAAGAGTTTCCAATTATCAAGGCAGCAAGGTTTAATGTGTTATGGTAGTATTTTAATCTCTCCACACAAAAATTCAATATGCCATTCTTATCTATAAAAATACTTTTATGTCAATTTATAATGAATTTCGTGGACTATTAAAGAGAAGACAAGCATCATATTTATTTACTTTTATGGATGAATTATATTGGGAACAGCTAAGCCAAATTTTACTTTAGCCGAAGGAAAACAATGCAACAAAAAAAAAAAAATATTTATTTCAAGTAGCCATCTCTAAAAAAATCTGCAACTCCTGTGCTGTCAACAAGTCCAGGGATACAGGTTGTTGTTGTTGTTGTACCGTTTAACGCCATTTTTCAGCACATAATAGGCTATTTGTGGCAGCCAGTATTAATGATGGAATAAGAACCAGGCTAAACACCCGGAAAAAACTACCGACCCATGAAAAGCTACTGGCAAGCTTTCTCACATACCCACAATGATCAAATCTTAGACTTGAACCCACGCAGACAGAGGTGATATGGCAGTGATCCATAACGGAGAGCGATTTAGACCACTCCCCACTCGGGGCCCCAGGAATACAGGTACATGCAAGGCTAATAGTGGTCTCTGTGATCCCTCTCCATGCATGCATTAGGAGAATACCTAGCTATTTGGATCCCG
Organism: Unio delphinus; assembly: GCA_029339505.1. NCBI lineage: Eukaryota > Metazoa > Mollusca > Bivalvia > Unionida > Unionidae > Unio > Unio delphinus. The sequence continues at coordinate 18,705,141 of JAQISU010001235.1, forward strand.
AGTTAACAAAAATGCATTTTATGCTTAAAAGACTGCTTATGGTACAATTTATGATCATAAATAAAACAAATGATCATTTGAAAAAACAACAAACTTACCAAAAATGTTCAACTTGACTTTAATAATTTCATAATATTTATTGTCACATGAATTAGTTCTCCAATACTAGTGATGCTTAAGTTATGTCATGTATTTCAGTGTTTACATCGTAATAAAATCACAATAATTTCTCAATTTTTGCAGCAAAATATCGACTGCTTTATGACAAATAGTCAAATTTATGACAAATTGTCAAATTTATGACAAATTGTCAGAATTGATTAGTTTCAAAATGAGCAATCCTAGCGAATGTCGAGCTTTGCACAAATTCTGAATCTAACACAATTGTAAGAAATTTGTAATAATACAAAGGATAAAGCTATAAGCCAAACTCGCACTATTTGACTGACAGAAAGGGGAACAACTCATTCTCAATAGAACAAGTTTTGAGTTGAAAATGATAACATGAACAAAATATACTCCACAGTAGTAATTAGATCTTGGGGGTTTTATTTTCTTCTTAATTACAACATATCTGAAATGGGTTGATTTACATTTCAAATTACTATATATATATATATATATATATATATATATATATATATATATATATATATATACAGTCGAACCCACTTATCTCGACCTCGGTTAACTCGCCAACCCTATTAACCCTTAAAGTGCGTATCGCGAAGTCGCGCTGTTGTATGTGGTCCCATAGTGCGTGTCGCGACTATAGTCATTTTTGAGGTGAGTAACAATGATCTCATCCTATAACTTCATCCAGCCATAAATGCTTCTAAAACTATATTTGATTGGTTTAAAAAGGCCCGGGAAAGGCCCGGAACGAGCATTCTGTAGTACTTTACTATATTATTAACGATGTAATTTTACAAATGCTCGCTTTTAATCACATGGTACTAGTGCAAAACTAAAATAGCCGACGCTGAATACGAAGGTGATTTCTTGCAACAAATATTCGCGTCTGATAGTGATGCTAATAGTGATTTTGAATAATTTGAGAAAAATGACATTATTGGAGCAAGCGAGGTATTGATGGAAATACACATGATTTTGAGCCAGTAATTTACGTCGGATGTACATGCTCGCTTGACGTGACAAGATTTCGCGCCTGTCAACCCCCATTCAATGGTAATTCAAAATTAAATGTCGAGATGGTGAATAATGAACCTACGGACTATTGAAGACTTTTTCTTAGATGACGAGCTATTGCATCTGATAGTAGATCAAACAAATCGTAATGCAGATCAGAGTTCATGGGCCAGACTTGAAGGAAAAATAGTCGCATGAAGAAATGGCGGCCTGTCACACCTGAGCATCGAAAACGTTTTCGCATCGATTAAAACAATGGGTTTGGTACATATGTCTGTTCTCGATTCCTAAGGGGCTATTGATGATGCGATATCAACCGCATACTTCAGGAAAAAAAGTAAGGATGGGATATATTTCAAGCTATTCCAATCAATTTACACCTGTCAGACAATGAGAACAATTAAGGTGACTCTTCACACAAAATCAACCCAATGTTTGAACAAAAATAAAGCCGTTGCTGAGGTTTAATCACCAGATATGGACCTCGGTTTGATGATGTTATAATAAATAACAGGTGATAGCTTTTCATGAACATTAATTGCTGACTGGAGGGTTTAAACTTACCTGTGACATTCATGGAGTGGATTTTTGCAAAACTGTCACCCTTCCTTTACCTGCGATTTTCACAATTTTTATATAACATTGTGACAGACATAACATGTGCTTGGTTGGACTACTGAAGAATATAACATTTCTTAGATATATTTGAACTTTTCCATAAAAAACAAACAAAATTACTGATGAAATACAATTTTAACTTGTCATTTTACCTGTATTTACACCTGTACCTGCAAATATGTTAAACCTACTTATGTGTCTTGATGCCAATCTTAAAGTATAGACATGCGCCATCATTTTTCATATAGGGTTTGTCTATCAATTGTGTATATTTAATGAAATACATGTAATTTAAAGACTGTGGAGTTTTATTCTTTTCTCTCCTGAAACAATTCAGCACTGAGGGACCTTTTACTGCAAAACAATTCAGCACTTTAAGGGTTAAGTCGACGTTTTTGAAGTGGAACCGCCAAATTCTCTCTTTGTCTTAGCATTTTCTCATCGGTTATGTCGATTCTTTTATGTCGCCGAACCCTAATATCTCGAGCACAAAAGAGGGCCAAATTTTCCACTTAACATAGGTTATCTCGATCCCCATGACCAATCGCCGGCTTTTGAAAATGTTAGTTATCAATGCCACAAATGATCCTTTGTTTGTATCGACAACCCCATCTTAGCAGTGCATTGTTACATCATAATCTGCTTATGCTGACATCTGGGCCGAGTACTGTATGTTGTGACAGTCAAACATGCTACCGTACTATACCTACAACTGACCGACTTCTGAAGACGCGAATAGAACAGATAAAATTAATGGAATGGCTAATCCTTCTGTTTGTTGGCTGAGATATGATAAAAAAAAGTTAATAAAACAAATGTTCTATGATATATGTCTCAAGGCAAAGTTCGTCAATTAATTTACAACTGGCTGTGATATTCTGAAGAAAGAGTATGTCACCAAACATAAATCCAGGCGGTGTAAATAATATTTGTGCATTTTACTCATTGATCTTTTCCGTTTGCCATCAATCCCGTGTTACGGTTACAGAGATTTAAACTCCGCAAGAAGAAATAGCAAACAACAAATAAACAATAATTATGTATTTCTCAAAATACAGGAGTGAAAAAATCCCTATATTGGGTGTTAACTTATGATAATATATACGGTCCAATATTGTCAGGTGTTGACACGTGTAAGTTTCAATTGTGGGAATGGAGATCCTATTTAGCTTGTTAAGAAAATTTATACAGCATTCAGTGATCATTCTTTTGGGATTTAGGAAGCAATAGAGCATTTAATGGAGATTTTGGCGAATTTCGTAATTTGCTCGGAATTTTTATCACGCATGTTTTTGTGATTTTGTGAGCGATCTTTGTGTTTGCAATGTTGGAGAATATAATAAAGGTTTGTATCAAGAATCAACGGTGGTTTGTATTGTATACTGGTAAATCTCTGCCGTCAGTTGGTGCACATATGCCTTTTGTTGTTAGCAAACATGTATGTACATTTTTATAGCATGCCAATCGCTTCATCAAACAAATTGCGGCAACGCTGTTGTGTAAAAACAAACCTCCAAAAACACGTGCATTACATTCTTATTTATTAACGCACATCATGTACATAATAAATTTCAAGCACATGTTAATATATTGCCACCATATTGGTTTTCGTTTATCTCGATCATCGGTTATCTCGACGCTTTTTGGCAAACCCCGAGGCCGGCGAGATAACCGGGTTCAACTGTGTATATATATATATATATATATATATATATATATATATATATATATATATATATATATATATATATATATATTGTAATTTTAATATATATATATACACACACATACATACATACATACATACATACATACATACACACACACTGTATCTTGATTTTGAATTAATAAAGATTTTAATGGGAATCAAGTGCTTTTTCCAACTCTGACTGAGGCAGCATACCCTTGACGAGTATCTGAATCATAACCTATGAAATGAGCATAAAAATCTCTACTGTTATTTATGTAGTATTTTAGAATTCATTTGAACCTGGACCTTTTCTTCCCTCTCTCTCTCTGAGATAGATATTTGTATGTGTATGTATGTATGTATGTATGTATGTATATGTATATATATATATATATATATATATATATATATATATATTATATTATATATATATATATATATATATATATATATATATATATATATATATAAATGCATTCATTATCGTGAACATCTCCATTCTCATTAATAACTATGTCGTACTAATTCAACAGTAAGATAAAATGTGTTTGATGTAATTCTAATGCATACACATCAAAACAACAATGGCTGTCTAAACTGCTAAGTATCCATCATTTTCATTTCCTATTCCATTAACCATGGGGGCCAAAAAACGCAAGGCTCTAAATATACATTAATGCAAATAAAGAGCTATCAAGCTATCCCCTTCCATGTCATGTGATCTAGCATCCACAAAGTAGACTTAAGTTTGTGTTAAATTGATTGTAACTGGATGATGCTTTTCATCAATGTTTAACAGGAAATAAGCCACGAATTTCCATTATTAGATTTGCTGAATCTAACATTAAGTAATGATTGATAATCAATTATGAGGTGTCAATTATAATTTAGGAATATTATTAAAGGGAAAGACAATCTAATGTGGAACAAAAAAAGAAGAAAAGAAAAAAAAAATGTTAAATGCAAGGTACCAATGATTAAATATTCTGAAGCCATCTATAGATTTTATTTGAAGGTAGACATTAGGTTATATTTTACCTTAAGTCTATTTGTGCCCAAATATAATTAAGGTTATTAAAAAAAACGTACATTTCTGATTAACTGACCATTCATTTCTCTTTGCCAACCATAGCACTCCCAATCTCCCATGGTAACAAAAAAAAAAAAAAAAAAAAAAAAAAAAAAAAAAAAAAAAAAAAAAAAAAAAAATTATAAACTACCGGTACATAAAGTCAGAAGACTTTTTGTGAAAACCCATGGTGATATAACGATCCATTCTGGAGTTATCTGTCATACATTATTTTTGCATTGTGCACAGAGCAAGAGAATTTTTTTTTATGGTGGTCTATGTAAACACTAGCAGGGCATGTTCAACTCTCACAGAATACTGACCAATAGATTTCAATGATCTTGATTTTTCATCAAAGGTGTGGGATTTTAAATCCTACCCTTCAAGTGCTATATAGATTTTGTACTACAAGATCCAATCATCGGTGTGGGATTTTAAATCCTACCCTTCAAGTGCTATATAGATTTTGTACTACAAGATCCAATCATCGGTGTGGGATTTTAAATCCTACCCTTCAAGTGCTATACAGATTTTGTACTACAAGATCCAATCATCGGTGTGGGATTTTAAATCCTACCCTTTAAGTGCTATATAGATTTTGTACTACAAGATCCAATCAAAGGTATGGGATTTTAAATCTTACCCTTCAAATGCTATATAATTTTGTACTACAATATACAATCAATATTGGGAGCTAATAAATGAAAATTAGTTTTAACTGCACATATTTAAATTACTGTTTCAAACATATTTGCACTTGTGAAAATGAGGTAAAATTACAAATTACTGTTTTGGGACGCGGCTGTAATTTTCATTCATTTTCTTTACATGAAAAATAAATTCGTTCGGAGTTCAGCTATCTGTATGTCTTCTACAAAATTGTATCCTCGTTGTGAAAATCATGTGCAATAGAGGAAACAGATAATAAAAATCCACATGCAAATTTACAACCCATGGAGTCTGTAATAAATGTTCTGAATTTAAAATATATATATAATATGTCTACTTATGAGATTAGAGATAATCACCTGTTGAACTGAGGCGTTTGTATTTATATTAAGAAATATATCCCTACTCATGTTTATATATATGAAGTAGGTACATTTCAGCTGCCCTATCAATATCAGTTTTATGCACTACATTTGTGGCTATAAGCAGTGCGACCAAAGTGTAACCATCGATTACATAGCACAAGACTACTTTCACAAGTTCCAAGTAGCCATTAATATGCAGAAAATAAATTTATTGTTCATCACACCTTTTCCAGCTGAAGATTTTGTTTTGCAATCTTTAATCTTTACAACTTAACTTTTAACCCTTTTAAAATGTGAAATTTGAACTTTTAAATTGGCTCTATATAGCTACTATTGAGCTAATTACAATGAGTAATATGTACGCGATAAAACAACCGACATGTCATGGGAAAAAAAACCACAAAAGCCTTACATTTTCTGTTTTAAAAAAATGCTTGCCTGAAACTGCTAAAACCAACAAAATCTGTAATAACTTTCAAACTTTGTAATAAAAATAATGCATTTGTCTTTCATAACTTATTTATACACTATTTACAAAATGAACACAATCCGCTACAGTCAGTTTGATCCACAAGAACTCTATCATCATTGCCATTAGCATCCTCCTCTGATGATGATTCAGCCTCGGAAACATTGGTCTGAATGTAAATCTCGCAAAATATCCAATGGCCAAACATACTTTTCCTTTGCTTGCTCAATATTTTCAAGATTTAATCTAAGAAACTCCTCATTTTTGCTCTCACCGTCTAGACATCTTATGTCCGCCATCATTTATGATTTTTCAGGAAAAGAACACGTATAGTGAACTGATTTCTGTAGTAACCCTTGGTTTCCGACCAATTCAAATTTGCATGAAGAAAAATAAAACCATTTCTGATTGGTTAAAATTAGTATGCTTCTGGGAGAAAAGAAAACCATTTGTAACCAATAAGAGATGTTGTATCTAACACATATTCAAAGCAACAAAAGAAGGGATCAGCTATTGAATGGAGTTAACAAGCTTGGACTACTTGCAACATTCGCCATTGAATGCAGATACCAGATCATGCGTATTGAACAGATTGGGACCAAACAAGTTAAACTCGGTACATAAATTTGCAACACATTTCTAATAAAAGTCTTTAAGGCGTGAAATTCAGGTCTCAGTCACCTAATTCTGCAATGAGGGTGCAGCATTCTTCAAAATGAATCCCTTCACCAACTATCACGAGTTGAAGTACGAGTTGAAGTATAACAACTATCATAAGCTGAAGTTTAACAACTATCATGAGCTAAAGTATAACAACTATCATGAGTTGAAGTATAACAAATATCATGAGTTGAAGTATAACAAATATCATGAGTTGAGGTATAACAAATACCATGAGTTGAAGTATATCAACTATCACGAGTTGAAGTATAACAACTATCATGAGCTGAAGTATAACAACTATCATGAGTTGAAGTATATCAACTATCATGAGTTGAAGTACAAGTTGAAGTATAACAACTATCATAAGCTGAAGTATAACAAATATCATGAGTTGAAGTATAACAAATATCATGAGTTGAAGTATAACAAATATCAGGAGTTGAAGTATATCTACTATCACAAGTTGAAGTATAACAAATATCACGAGCTGAAGTATATCAACTATCACGAGTTGAAGTATAATAAATATCATGAGTTGAAGTATAATAAATATCATGAAGTATAACTATCATGAGTTGAAGTATAACAACTATCACAAGCTGAAGTATATCAACTATCACGAGTTGAAGGATAACAAAAAGGTGCCCAAAAAATTGTACATTTGTTTGTTTTTCTTATAAAACATTTCATATTGAAATATTCACTGACATGAATATGCAAATCTGACCTTGGATACAGTCATAATTCTGGTACCATTATTTCAACAGTGCTTTCTTTTGGATCACTTTGTAACTATTGTCTTTACAGCACTTGCTATCGTGGTGGATGGACAATTAGCACTCATTCTTTTGGGGTGGGGTGGGGGTGTTTCATTTTTTTTAAATGTAGCTTTCACAGTTCGACTTCTATTGCTATGATGTCTGCAGTGTTGCAGTTTAGCACTCGGTCATCACAATCCCACCCAGTGATATTATCACGGCACCAAGCCAACCAGCCATGATGCAGTTGCCTGTACCTTTTCCACAGGTCTATGGTCTCATGGGTAAGGTATTTTCAACACAAGTGTTGAAAATTTAACTTTACTATTGCCTGTTCAAATCTCATCACCAACTTGCCCAATATTTCAGAATAGATTGGACATATATGGGAACAAAATATATTTGAACAGCTGGGGGTTGCTTATAACACGAAATCCGAAGCCTTTTCGCATTGATTATATCCATTCTTTCACCAGACAGTACACATGCTATAATGAATTATCCAGGTTGCAATCAACCACTTTTATCATTTAATTGGCCATGTAAACCATACAATGATCCATAATTTCTTTCCTTGTGTAATATTTACTTATTTCCGACTTTATCTGATTGTTGAATCAAGAAAAATGGTACAGGGTGAACAAGTGCACTGTCCTATTAATCAATTAGCAGCTTGGGCAATGCATCGCATTTATTTAAGAAATGAAGTAAATATTTTCCAGGATACATGTGATTATCTAGTTTGTAATCCAATTTCACAATGCATGAACTGCAGCACCAAAATTAAGTCAACACTGGTTCACAAGTAATGTTATACACCATTTAAATAACAACAGAAATCAAGATGGTTTTACAGGCATGATAGGCAACTTTCCAATCAGTCAAATACCAGAGGTTTATTTTAAAAAAAATATTTTTTAAATTTTTCAATACCATTCGTGTCTACTATGTATAACTTTATTTTACCTTGATATTTGTCACTGAAAATCATCAACCTATAAAATGTACTTGCACATTTATGCAAGTATAAAATATATTGTGATTGTAAACTATGAGCTAATTTCCTGTCAAATCTGGATTACATTTTTATTAAATTTTAAATTCATAATCAAACATAATACATGTAGTATATATTAACCGGACATGGAGGCAAATTTTTATTTCAGGATTCTCTGTCTCACAAGCTGTAAATTACAACTCTTTATGAAAAATTATTTTCAAGACATTATATTCTTGAAGAATTGGTAAGCTTATCATAGAAGATGACTTTCTTTAAAACAAACAACAAATTCAAATTAAAATGCATGCGTGATACAATCCAATCTAAAACAGCTGATTCAATCCAGATAAAAAATGTGGCACTAAAGTCACAACACAGTCGACCAATTCATGTGAGGTCATGAAAATGTATAAATTTCCCAAAGTAACAAACTTGTCTGAATTCATGATGATACAGGCTCATATTCTAGGTCTGTCGAAGAGCTGAACTGCATAATATATAAAATGCCAATATCAACTATCATCAAATATAAAAGATCAAAATAATCAGCGAAACAAAAAATTGCATTTCAGGTTGACTGACGATCTCTGTGTATCGCTGCTGATCCTAACCACCCCCACGTCAAGAAATATACATGTTTAACCCAACCCCCTTGCCCAAGATTAAAACCAGTGCAATAAAAAGTTGTGGAGCCGAGAACATTGTCTCATAAATATGGAATGCTTTAGAATGTTTACTGGAAAAAAAGCAACATTCTATTATTGGAAGCCTTATTTATCAATGTATCAGTGAAAGAAGATGTTATTATTGGATGCCTTGTTTATCAATGTATCAGTAAAAAGATATTATTTGGATGCCTTATTTATCAATGTATCAGTAAAAGATGTTATTATTGGATGCCTTATTTATCAATGTATCAGTAAAAGATGTTATTATTGGATGCCTTATTTATCAATGTATCAGTAAAAGATGTCATTATTTGAATGCCTTATTTATCAATGTATCAGTAAAAGATGTTATTATTGGAAGCCTTATTTATCAATGTATCAGTGAAAGAAGATGTTATTATTGGATGCCTTATTTATCAATGTATCAGTAAAAAGATGTTATTATTTGGATGCCTTATTTATCAATGTATCAGTAAAAGATGTTATTATTGGATGCCTTATTTATCAATGTATCAGTAAAAGATGTTATTATTGAATGCCTTATTTATCAATGTATCAGTAAAAGATGTTATTATTGAATGCCTTATTTATCAATGTATCAGTAAAAGATGTTATTATTGAATGCCTTATTTATAAATGTATCAGTAAAAGAAGATGTTATTATTGGATGCCTTATTTATCAATGTATCAGTGAAAGAAGATGTTATTATTGGATGCCTTATTTATCAATGTATCAGTGAAAGAAGATGTTATTATTGGATGCCTTATTTATCAATGTATCAGTGAAAGAAGATGTTATTAATGGATGCCTTATTTATCAATGTATCAGTAAAAGATGTTATTAATGGATGCATTATTTATCAATGTATCAGTGAAAGATGTTATTATTGAATGCCTTATTTATCAATGTATCAGTAAAAAGATGTTATTATTGAATGCCTTATTTATCAATGCATCAGTAAAAGATGTTATTATTGAATGCCTTATTTATCAATGTATCAGTAAAAGATGTAATGATTGAATGCCTTATTTATCAATGTATCAGTAAAAGAAGATATTATTGGATGCCTTATTTATCAATGTATCAGTGAAAGAAGATGTTATTATTGGATGCCTTATTTATCAATGTATCAGTGAAAGAAGATGTTATTATTGGATGCCTTATTTATTTATCAATGTATCAGTAAAAGAAGATGTTATTATTGGATGCCTTATTTATCAATGTATCAGTAAAAGAAGATGTTATTATTGGATGCCTTATTTATCAATGTATCAGTAAAAGAAGATGTTATTATTGAATGCCTTATTTATCAATGTATCAGTAAAAGATGTTATTATTGAATGCCTTATTTATCAATGTATCAGTGAAAGAAGATGTTATTATTGGATGCCTTATTTATCAATGTATCAGTAAAAGAAGATGTTATTATTGAATGCCTTATTTATCAATGTATCAGTGAAAGAAGATGTTATTATTGGATGCCTTATTTATCAATGTATCAGTAAAAGATGTTATTATTGGATGCCTTATTTATCAATGTATCAGTGAAAGAAGATGTTATTATTGAATGCCTTATTTATCAATGTATCAGTGAAAGAAGATGTTATTATTGGATGCCTTATTTATCAATGTATCAGTAAAAGATGTCATTATTTGATGCCTTATTTATCAATGTATCAGTAAAAGAAGATGTTATTATTGGATGCCTTATTTATCAATGTATCAGTGAAAGAAGATGTTATTATTGGATGCCTTATTTATCAATGTATCAGTAAAAGATGTTATTATTGGATGCCTTATTTATCAATGTATCAGTAAAAGATGTTATTATTGAATGCCTTATTTATCAATGTATCAGTAAAAGATGTTATTATTGAATGCCTTATTTATCATTGTATCAGTGAAAGAAGATGTTATTATTGGATGCCTTATTTATCAATGTATAAGTAAAAGATGTTATTATTGGATGCCTTATTTATCAATGTATCAGTAAAAGATGTCATTATTGGATGCCTTATTTATCAATGTATCAGTGAAAGAAGATGTTATTATTGGATGCCTTATTTATCAATGTATCAGTAAAAGATGTTATTATTGGATGCCTTATTTATCAATGTATCAGTGAAAGAAGATGTTATTATTGAATGCCTTATTTATCAATGTATCAGTGAAAGAAGATGTTATTATTGGATGCCTTATTTATCAATGTATCAGTAAAAGATGTTATTATTGGATGCATTATTTATCAATGTATCAGTAAAAGATGTTATTATTGAATGCCTTATTTATCAATGTATCAGTGAAAGAAGATGTTATTATTGAATGCCTTATTTATCAATGTATCAGTAAAAGATGTTATTATTGGATGCATTATTTATCAATGTATCAGTAAAAGATGTTATTATTGAATGCCTTATTTATCAATGTATCAGTAAAAGATGTTATTATTGAATGCCTTATTTATCAATGTATCAGTGAAAGAAGATGTTATTATTGGATGCCTTATTTATCAATGTATCAGTAAAAGAAGATGTTATTATTGGATGCCTTATTTATCAATGTATCAGTAAAAGATGTTATTATTGAATGCCTTATTTATCAATGTATCAGTGAAAGAAGATGTTATTATTGGATGCCTTATTTATCAATGTATCAGTAAAAGATGTTATTATTGAATGCCTTATTTAACAATGTATCAGTAAAAGATGTTATTATTGGATGCCTTATTTATCAATGTATCAGTGAAAGAAGATGTTATTATTGGATGCCTTATTTATCAATGTATCAGTAAAAGATGTTATTATTGGATGCCTTATTTATGAATGTATCAGTAAAAGATGTTATTATTGAATGCCTTATTTATCAATGTATCAGTAAAAGATGTTATTATTGAATGCCTTATTTATCAATGTATCAGTGAAAGAAGATGTTATTATTGGATGCCTTATTTATCAATGTATCAGTAAAAGATGTCATTATTGGATGCTTTATTTATCAATGTATCAGTGAAAGAAGATGTTATTATTGGATGCCTTATTTATCAATGTATCAGTAAAAGATGTTATTATTGAATGCCTTATTTATCAATGTATCAGTGAAAGAAGATGTTATTATTGGATGCCTTATTTATCAATGTATCAGTAAAAGATGTCATTATTGGATGCCTTATTTATCAATGTATCAGTGAAAGAAGATGTTATTATTGGATGCCTTATTTATCAATGTATCAGTAAAAGATGTTATTATTGAATGCCTTATTTATCAATGTATCAGTGAAAGAAGATGTTATTATTGGATGCCTTATTTATCAATGTATCAGTAAAAGATGTTATTATTGAATGCCTTATTCAACAATGTATCAGTAAAAGATGTTATTATTGGATGCCTTATTTATCAATGTATCAGTAAAAGAAGAGGTAATTACAGACATGATTTTTATCATTGAAAAAGAAAAAAATGAAAATGTGAAAGTGGGGTTTGGGGGTACTCCCCCTACAGGGTATCGAGGGGCAGCGCCCCCTGATCAGGGGTTTCCGGGGGTCAAAGACCCCCCCCCCCCACTAAAAATGCATTTTACACATGAAAATCTGATCCTAGTGCAAATTCTGACCATATATGTAACAAAATAATCATTTGAAAATCTAACAAACTTTTCAAAAAATCGAATAATTTTACAATATTTTTTGTCACACGAATTTGGTCTCCAATACTATTGGTACTTAAGTTATTTCATGTGCATGTCTGTGTTCACATCATAATGTCAATAATTAGGCATTTTTTTGCTGCCAACATATTTCACTTCTCTCTTTTCATAACAAATATGTAAAATAAACACCCAAATACATAATCTATATACAAATAATCCCATATATTCACTTGTCTTTTTGTCCACTGAACACAACCTGTTGATATGCCAGTTGAGCTCTTTTTGCGGCCTTAAGAATGATTTCTTTAGTCTTCCTTTTTGTCACCAATGATTTTGATGGCTCAATATGCAATCGTGTCTTTTCCTTCTCAATGAGAGCCTTTTTCCTTTCATCAGTAAAAGATGTTATTATTGAATTTATCAATGTATCAGTGAAAGAAGAGGTAATTATTGGATGCCTTATTTATCAATGTATCAGTGAAAGATGTTATTATTGAATGCCTTATTTATCAATGTATCAAAGAACGTACCTCAAAATGTCCAATAAAGTGTCACTGGGTGCAGTTTTCCTTCCTGATAGTAAATGCTGTAAACGGCTGACACTCTGGGTTGCTGTAGAAACCGGGGTAATGGATGGATCCTTTTCCTTGAGGTAGCGACGTCCTGTCAATGGAGTAGATGGTGCCAAACTTCTAGTCTGAGCAAAGAGAGAATAACATGGACTTTCATCATTAGGCCAAGCATGACCCTCTTTGCATTTACAGGTTTTCTGCAAAACCTTTGATTCTGATATATTTTCCAATTCTTTCTGAAATAATGCAAACACCATCATTTTGAACTGCAACCAAAAAAACAGCACATTGCACAATTGCTTTTAAAGCTGAGGCAAGAGTAGTCTAAACCATGAAACTTGTGTACAAATCCATCATGTATATCAGTTATTCAGCAAACAAGGAAATCACATCTCAAGTCAATAACATCTTTATCCACTAGTCTTAAAAGTTTTCCCTCATTTTTATAGTGGAATAGATGTTCAGTACTGTTTTTTAAAATATCCATACTACTGTTGGAAAGTATGTAATCACTTTTATTTCCACTTCTGACACCAAATTTCACATCTTATTGGGCAGCTGAATACACTGGTAGCATCAGCAACCAAGTCACCATGGTTATTGAGAAATGTCTGTGTCCCCCATATAGGTAGGAAGCTAAACAATCCTGCATAACTTCTGGTCATACCAATCAGCTGATTGCCTGATTTGTCTAAGCAGAACTTTCCCCTACTCATAATGTTATGCACTGCTGCCTAACAGTTTATCTATGTATCTTGTACAAGACCCATGAGCTATACCTGGCAAGTCAGCAGTTTGTCTTTGTTTAACACAGCCTTTGTTGGACAGTTGGCGGTATGACATGTCAGAGCAAGTCTTCAATAGTACTGCTACAAATTTTAATTTAGCTGAGCTTGCAACTTAGCTGGCATATCTATCAAAGCATCAACAGTAGAAAGAAATCAAGCCACCAGAGGGTTGAGAGTGAGTGTTTGTATGTGGGGGTGGGGTAGTGTGGGTCTTAACAGCACATCATTACATTACTGGGTATATAGTATCAATTTAATGTCAAGTTAAATAAATGTTAAAATAAAAAACTGCAAGCAACAATAAAAAACAGGGAAATTAATCCTTCAGGGAAAAAACATGTACTCTTAGAAGAAAAAAGATATCGTAAAGAAATTAAAATTCTGTACATGGTATGTAAAATAAAAGATAAGGATAAAATGTATAAAATACTTAAAATACATCATCAAAAACTTATAAAAACCTAATCCATCTCTATGTTGCAGGTGGTTTATGACCCTAGATTTTTTTTTAAAACAAGTTCACATAAAATCTTCAATTTCAGCGGGTGGAAAATTATCCACTGCACAAGAATGTGTTCCACTGTAGCTGGACATTGCCAAGATATGCACATTTGCCAGTGTATGGAATTTCCTATTAGCCCTTAAAGTGCTGCATTGTTTTGCAGTAAAAGGTCCCTCAGTGCTGAATTGTTTCAGGGGAGAAAAGAAGAAAACTGCAGTCTTTAAATTGCATGTATTTCATTAAATATACACTATTGATATACAAACCCTATATAAAAAATGATGGCGCGTGTCTATACTTTAAGATTAGCATCAAGACACGTGTAGGTTTAACATATTTGCAGGTACAGGTGTAAATACAGGTAAAATGACAAGTTATAATTGTATTTCATCAGTATTTTTGTTTGTTTTTTATGGAAAAGTTCAAATATATCTACGAAATGTTATATTCTTTAGTAGTCCAACCGTGCACATGTTAGGCCTGTCACAATGTAATATATAAATTGTGAAAATCACAGGTAAAGGCAGGGTGACAGTTTTGCAAAAAAAATACACTCCATGAATGTCCGAGGTATGTTTAAACCCTCCAGTCAGCAATTGATGTTCATGAAAAACTATCACCTGTTATTTATTATAATATCATCAAACTGAGGCCTATATCTGGTGATTAAACCTCGGCAACGGCTTTATTTTTGTTCAATCATTGGGCTGATTTTGTGTGAAGAGTCACCTTAATTGTTCTCATTGTCTGACAGGTGTAAATTGCTTGGAATAGCTTGAAATCTATCCCATACTTATTTTCTTTTGCTGAAGTATGCGGTTGATATCACATCATCAATAGCCCATTAGGAATCGAGAACAGACATATGTACAAACCCATTGTTTTAATCGATGCGAAAACGTTATAAATGCTCAGGTGTGACAGGCCGCCATTTCTTCATGCGACTTTTTTCGTTCAAGTCTGCCCCATAAACTCTCTGATCTGCATTACGATTTGTTTGATCTACTATCAGATGCAATAACTCGTCATCTAAGAAAAAGTCTTCAATAGTCGGTAGGTTCATTATTCACCATCTCGACATTTAATTTTAAATTACCAGTGAATGGGGGTTGACAGGCGCGCCATCTTTTCACGTCAAGCGAGCATGTACATCCGACTCCAGTTCCATGTAAATTACTGGCTCAAAATCATGTGTATTTCCATCAATACCTCGCTTGCTCCAATAATGTCATTTTTCTCAAATTATTCAAAATCACTATTATCATCACTATCAGAAGCGAATATTTGATGCAAGAAATCACCTTCGTATTCAGCGTCGGCCATTTTTAGCTTTGCACAATTACCATGTGTTTAGAAGCGAGCCTTTGTAAAATTACTTCGTTAATAATATAGTAAAGTACTGCAGAATGCTCGTTCCGGGCCTTTTTAAACCAATCAAATGTAGTTTTACAGGCATTTATGGCAAGATGAAGTTATAGCATGCGATCAGTGTTGCTAACCTCGAGCGCAACTATAGTCGCGACACGCAATACGGGACCGCAAACAACAGCGCAACTATAGTCGCGACACGCACTTTAAGGGTTAGGAAAGGGATGAGTGCAGGTCAAGTTGGTGCTTTATCTGCACTTGTATTGTGTTATCCTCAACTCATTCATACCCAGCACCATTATCTCGATCACTACTGCTATGCGCTGTTATGTGTCTAACTGTCTGTGCCACAGGGAGTTTAAACTAATTTTAAAATATGTTAACATCATGCACATGTATTCATTCTTACGTAATTCGTCTTATATCTAATAAAAATTTATAAAATTTTGACAAACTTTTACAAATAATTTTTTTTTACATTGTCAGGTATATTTTTTGTTATTTGTCCAAGTCTTTCAAAACTTATTTATACACTATTTGCAAAAATATGTGCATCGTTTTAGATTGATTATTCAGATTCTGAAACTTTAATGTCCGTGTCTAAATCTCATAAAATATCCAAGAAACACATTTATCCTCTGCTTCCTCAATATTTTCAAGATCAAACAAGAGAAACTGTTTTCATTCTCATAATCATCAAACATCAATCTAATCTCAACCACTGTTTACCATTTTCATCAATGGAACGCTCTTGATATGTAATCTTGGAATAGCAATAGTTCAAGTTCACAAAGAAGTAAACGCATTTCTTACTGGTTTCAAATCATTGCTTACAATTTACTAGTCATGTATGTACTATATTATAATACATGAGAGGACACTTCTCTCCTTTCTCGCATGGCCAATTAAACCCTTTCATCACTATGGACTGGTTTACTGGTCTAAGGGAAGTAAGTCTGTCAACTCTATGAACTGCTTTACCAGTGTGGGGCAGTATTGATCTTTACAGTCATAATACAGTGGGACCCCGCTATAATGCGCCCCGTTATAACATGAATTCGGATATAACACGGTCGTGGCATGGCTCCCGAAATTTCAGGTAATTTATTACAGGCATATTTTCTTAAAGAACAAAAAAAAAAAAATAAAAAAATAAAAAAATTAAAAAAAATCTTTTAAGTATGAAAAATAAAATATGTCAAGACTTTAATTATCATTCTCATACTCGTCTAAAAAGTGCAACAAAAAAAAAAACGTGTAGAAAATGTATTTTCATTTTGGGGAGGAAATCGCACAAAATCTAATATAAAATAATCGTTGTATGGCTCCTAAAATTTCACAAATTAACAAATTTCTTCTAGTTTTGTGCCAGAATAAACATCGGAAATACGAATCAATTGCTGGGCCTGCTGAGAACTTTGATCTTTGTTTATTGTTGAAAAATGACAGCTCATAAGTGTCAATATTATGTTTACTGATCCCTCAGCAATGAAGCCATCGTGTCTACTTTGTGTTTGTCTTGAATGCATTCAGAATACAATCGTTGCTCTAATAATCTCCGATATATGTTCTCCTAATTTCATACACAACTAAGCAACAGCCAATGCGGGGGGTTGATAAAAGATTCTCACCAGAATGTATAAATCAATTAATTTAAGTATATTGTTTATCATCAAAGTGAACTGCCGAGCTAAACTTGTTCAAATCAGGGGGAAACGATTTATACAGCATCAAAGAAACAAGGCGCCAACATGTGTGCGTAGCTTGGCGGTGTTGTTTTATGCAATCTGTTGACTAGTAAATTCGAATTCTGCAACTGAAAACTATAATTGACTTTGCCAAGAGCAAACGTGACATTAGCAGAAAGCAGCTAAAAATCAGTTTTTCAAAAAATAATAACTATTGACAGATGAGAAATGTAATGGTATAAAATGTATACAACACAGAAGTCTCGGAAACACTTAATTACGCGTATTTGAATGCAAATATTTGATCTGGGACAAATAAATCTATCCATTCAGGAGTCCTCCGTACGCATGCAAATAGCTGGGAGACAAAGTTAGTGTTGATTACTTTATCATTTTAGCTGTGCTGATATTTACAGTGACAATTCAGTGGTTAAAATACAGCCAGTTATGCCTGCTGTATTTATTAGAGTACATCAAAAGAACATTACGCAATAGCTGGGTGGCAAGTTCAAAGGACTTTGACTAGCAGCTTGGGTGGGAAAATGTGCTGAAATTTACAATGATTGAATTCAGAGACAGAAAGATCCTAAGATGTACATGTAGTTATTATAAGAATACACTTTAGCTTCCATTATTTAATTTACGGACATGTACTATTTCATCATTCATTATGTACACCCGTTACGTAATTTTTGTTATTTTCTTTTCATTGAATTCAGTCACATAATAATCTGTGACAAAATTATTGAATATTTTACATCCATGTGTGGATATTTTCGATGGAAATATTTGTATTATGGATTCAATGTATTTTACAAGATTCACTGGTGAGTACACGGTGTTGATATTCTTTTCATGCAATACATTATACATGTATATATAAATTTGATATGTGTATGTACCAATGCATGGTTCTTTGAATAAAGTAATATATTATATCTGCAAGCAAATGTTTTTCTTATTTAATATATATTGATCAAAATTGGTAATTGTGCCATGCATTTTCGCACCCGTCGTTGTGTAACCCCCCCCCATTAAATCCAAAAATGTGTTGGTATTGTACATGGTTGCTTATAACACGGTTCGGTTCACAACACGGTCGGATCCTATGGCTCCCAACTACCGTGTTATAGCGGGGTCCCATTGTACCAGACTACATAAACTTGAAGATACCTCTAATAACTTTTTCCATGTAATGTTGATATTATATTTTGATTATCTCAGGACTTGAGCTTGCATACAACTAGAAATCTAGAGGAAAGAAAGCACTATTTGAGCGTGCTTTCCAAATGGTGAATTTCTATTCAAAATAGCGGAGTTTGAAGCAAGATGAGAATGAAGCGTCAGATTATGAATTATCAAAATATTTTGCTGTTGTGACCCAATATGATTGAAAATGTGAGAAAATATCTGGAAAGGCATTTGAATGTGCTTGTGGGTCACAGTAATGACGATGAAGAGGACTTTGAAAGTTTGGAACCAGATGAAGTATGACCATTACGTATTTTTGTTTTGTAGTATTACAACTGCGGACGTATTCAGGATAAAATGGGTTAAACTCTTAGCACCAAAGGTATTTATTTCAGTTTTCTGGGAGAGTTGGACCCACCGGAGTGTTAGATGGCTCCAGAAAAGCTCTGGAATACTTTCAAATCTTTGTTTATATATGAAGTAGATGATTGTTTGTGCATTTTACCTGTTGTGTTACCTGTTTGCACCTGTATTTATAATAGATAAATCATACAATTTGACTTGAAACCTTTATTTTGACAACTAATCCAGTCAGATATCTTTAAAATTGGCAAAGTTTATGTTCTTTCAAAATCCACAAGTCATTTTCCTTTACAAGTCCAAAGTCACTTGATGTTTAGGGCTCTATGCCTGTAAAGTTAGTGATGAAAGGGTTAAAGTAAAATGACTGGTTGTTGGCAAGGTCATGATGGGAGTAACTTTCAGGCTTTGAGCCCCAAACACTAAGTAACTTTGTAAAGTAGAATGGGACCAAGGGCTTCTGTCAACATGTATGTTTATCTTTTATCTCGACGGCGACATAAGCACGACAATTGGGTAGTAATAGTAGACTAAGGGACTGGGACTTTGCTTTTTTTGTCGACATAGGCGGTTTGTTGATATAAGCAATGTCGATTTAAACGAGTAGGAATGTAATATTGATTAAAATGATGGGCTAAAATCAAATAAAGTTGATGAAAGCAATGATGCATGGTTTCATGCACTTTTCAATAGAAAATGAAGTTCACTTTGAAGGCTTTCAGAACTACAAAAGGAACTGGTCTGGGATGATTTTTCACCTTTATTTAAATTGATAGAATATTGTTAATACCGACATTGTGATGTCAACTTTGAAATTTGAACAAAATTTATTCTGATTAATTACCTTAGTGCAAGATTCTAGGATTAATTTGTGAAACGTTTTCATGGGAAACTGCACACTGAAGTACTTGTTCTAGAGTGTTAAGTAAACGGCCAAATAGTATGATGCAGGTAAATATGAATAGTACAGTTAGTTCAACCTTTGTGAACGGAAGTCTCATTGTAATCAATTCGTAACTACAACCAATGGAACAAATTTCCAAACGAGCCGTGTATCCCAAGGGATATTGATCGAGTGTCAATGTGGCATACTAATGCCGACAGGTTTCCTTTACTCGTTCTAGAGCCTAATTTTATCTAGATGCACTTCCAACAAGCATCCCAAGTGTTCAGAGCTGCTTGTCAGGAGAAGCTGACTAGGGGATGTTGTCAAGACTCTTTTGTTGTTGAAAAGCTGATGTATCTTCCATGCAGTAGTAACTGCTGGACCGCTTTTTAACATTTGAATCTTGACACTTTTATATAAAAAAAAAAAAAAGCTATTGTATTCTTCGTGCAGTAGTAACTGTTGGACCGCTTTTGAACATTTGAATCTTGCTCTTCATTAGTTAACCCTTTCTTCACTAAGTAACTTTCAGGCATTGAGCCCTAAACACTAAGTAACTTTGGACTTGTAAAGCAAAATGGCTTGTGGACTTAAAAACAACATAATTTCACCAATTTTACAGATATCTGGCTGGATTAGGTGTCACAATCAAGGTTAAAAATCAAATTTTATGACTAGTTGACTAAAATGTGCATATCTATTACAACTGTTAAAATACAGGTGCAAACAGGTAACACAACAGGTAAAAAAACAAGTAATTATCTATTTATCTCTTAAAAAACTTAGAAAAGTTCCCTAAACTTGTTCAATGGACCAGATATGTACTCAAGAATAATTCTAGTAGCAACAGAAGTCTTTATTTCAGGTATTTGACAGGTAGAAGCTTGTCAAATTCTCGTTAAAGTTAATCAGGAGTAAAACAATAAATTTCACAAAGCTGTTTTTTTTTTTAAATCTTCAAATAAAATAAAACTGACAATAGCAACATAATTAAATTTATTGAAGAATCTATGTTTATAAGGTCTGTAAATGTAATATTTATTCATATGTCACCTACAGACTACACAGGCAAGTCTCCACTGCCAGTAATACACCTTTGTATAAAAGTTTTTAAAAAAAACAGGTGCTCCTGGCATTAACACAGTGCAACATTGCATTTGTCACACAACAAGTGTAGTTTTGGAGCGCGTGAAGGGATTATCTGTCATAGACACACCTTGATGGTTGGCCTTGTAGATTTTGTGCTTCTTGTTGCAGACTTCACACAAGTCTGTCAGCACTCACATTTGGCACAGGCCAATGTGCTTTCTCATCCAGTCTTTCTTCATCAATGTCCAGTTGTCTTGGTCTTTTGAAGGCTCTTCTTACTTGATGAATATTTCCAATCAGCTCATGGGCTACATCCATGCGAAATGACAATAAGTCTCTTGACCTTGTTCCAGATGGATTATGATTCATAACTGTACCCTCCAAGACAAAGGCATTGTAAAATGCACACTCTCTCAATTTTATCTCTATCCGACGATACCATCACATGGTTTTATTTTCTTTAGTCAATCTTGTGCTCTGGTCTAACCTGTCCACACCTCCCATGTATTGGGAATAATCTGTCACTATGTGTACAAGGAAGCTGATTCCTTGTTCCATCTTTATTCTACCGCTCTGTAGTTTGATCTGCTACTGGTTGGTGACATGATGAAAGATAGTAGGTAATATGATCGTCTTTCCAGTAGTATGCTAGCAATGAGCCAGTCTGATGTTCCTCTACACATTCTTCTAGCAGTAGAGCTGTACCGATTAATCGCCCGTACGCGTAATCGGGCTGATTATTAGCACAATCGGTATAATCGGGTATCGGCAAAAATAATCGGTGCCGATGCAAATATTTTTTTTAAATAACCAATTTTTCCTGATAAAAGTTGTATATACAATCGCGTTTTGACTGACCGTAACTTAATCCTTTGTAACACTAGACTCGGGATAAATGCAGTATGCAAACAAGTTGCTCATTAACTAACCTTACTGTACACATCGAACCATCAATTAATCTTTTGTAACAAAGAGATTGCTCTAATAAAGTATTTAAAAAGAATTTATCTTGCTGCCAGTTGTGCGAAATTTTCAACTCCAGCGTCCGGTAACGTTTGTAAACTGCAGTAAACCAGACTAAAGTACATGTCGCTAACCGCCATTGTAGTGCAAAAGTCATGTGAAAAGCCAGTAAGATTAACATCAAAGGGAGTAATGATGGATATATACACAGTCAATTTTGAGGTTTGTGTTTTTTCTTTATCTTTATGAAAACTCACAGAAGGGGCGGTCTCTCATATGTCATAACAGGTTTTACTGTACCTTTGAAGCACCGACATACACTAAACAAATAAAACAATTCTATATCAATGTGTTACAATTATCTGATGTTGCCGCAGCAATAACGAGTATTTGTTGTCGTCAAAGCAAGCCGACGACCTTTGCTCATAGAAAGTCGGCAATAAACTCAAAAGCATTGCCTCAATTTACATAGTGATTAGAACATATTTATTGTGCCGCGAAACTTTCCTGTTTGCAAAAAAAATATCGCCCACCCCCACGGTCTGTGGACAACAGAGTAGTAATTTCTTTCGACATATTTGGGAATAAAAAAAGGATTTAAGTGACGCTATGCACACTTTGCACTGCGTAAGTATTGTACATTATAGTATATGGTCTCCCTGGTAAACTCGACCGACCCGCGAATTATGAAGGCTGTATTTTACCTTTATGTAATTTCGTGTTGTGGAAATCAGAAAATATGCACATGTAAAATAATAACAAAATCAATAATAAATAGTACTTTATAAAAGTTTAATAATTTTCGGGTCACCGAAAGTTACTTTTTTTAACATGCCTATGTCTTAGAACACGGATATTTTTGCCCCAAGATGTACTGCCGTTACAACAGATAACAAAAAACACCTATAACCTGTAAAGTTTTGACATTGGCCCACGGATAAGTCCCCCCCCCCCCCCCCATTCCAGGCCTTTATTGTTTTCTAAATTTGTCGGCTTATACCCGAGTACATAATATGATAATCAAATAATCGGTCTCATAATCGGTATCGGCAATTTTGATAATCGGCTATATGCGGTATCGGCATAATCGGCAAAAAGTGACATCGGTACAGCTCTATCTAGCAGCAGCATCTGATTGTACCAGGGCTTTACATCTGTATCACCTCTGGCACTTTTGATCGCTGCATTCAAATTCGTTAGACGGACAATGTTTCCAAAAACTTCATCTGAATAAAATATTTGAAAATATTCCAACGCTTTCCTGGAGCGAGATAACACTCTGGTGGGTTCAACTCTCTTAGAAAACTGAAACAAATCTCTTTGCATTTCCAATTTCGTCCAAATAAAACAGCGTGGAGTGTATACTTCCTCCAGTTTAAAACCTTCAAAGTTGTCTTCGTCGCTATCACTGTCACCCACAAGTGCCTTCCATTCATCTCCAGACACCTTTTTTCATTATTATCCAACTTTACTAGGTCAAAATTGGTAAAATCCTCTGACAATACAAAATCAGAATCTTCACTCCCATCTGAATTTTCTTTGAAGTCCGCCATTTTAGATAAAAATTTCACCATTCGTAACTCTTTTGAAGTACCTACTTTGTTCAATATTTCTAGCTGTAGACAAGCTAAATTCACAAGATAATCCAAATGAAATATCTGCATTACAAGTAGGAAGTTATTAGAAGTACGCCAAAATTTACATAGTCTGGTACTATAACGTTAAATAAGAACACTGCCCCAGACCAATAAAACGGTCTATAGTGATGAAAGGATTAACTTAACAAGCATTATGAAGACATTTAACTGTAGCATTTTGAAATTTTTGTAAAGCCTATGTTACTTTGAAGCTTCATGTGTTTGTTGCTAGTTACTTTATAATTGATTACAATGTGATTAAGCCAAGCAAAAAAAAATCTTTTGTTTTAGAGCATTCAGTTATTATTTGTATTCATATTCAACCATATTCTTATGGGTCTCTATTTGTATCCAACCAAATAGTTAAAACCACAATTTGGTAAAACACTTGCACTAACCACAAGAAAGGAATAAGCATTCTTCTTTGTCAACATTATTTGTTGAAAAATAGTTATCGATACACTGTACATAAACAGTCTGGTGAAATAGCAATCAATTAAAACGTCTAGTAAAATGCTAACAGGTGGCAACAGAGAATGAAATAAACAGCAATTAAATGTATTGAATGTGAAAGTCACATTCTAATCCTTTATTTCTGTTTCAATGTAAACATTGTTACGTGCTTAGGCTCAAATAAGCAGCAACACAGAAAGTGAAAATAACAAGCTTGTAAAATTTAACAAACAATTTATTAAGTGAAAATATTTAAACTTACGGTTTTAGAGAATCAAGTCCAAAAATTAATCCAAACAGAATTCACAATATAATCCACTAGTGTAATTGCAAGAGTCCTGATAATAAAATGTCCTAATAATTCCCCGTTCGAATCTTGACGATGTAATCCAATATGAACGACGATGGCACGTGATGAAGTCAGTTTTAGTTTCATAATAATAATCCAAATGAGCACAAGTAATTTCTAGATAAATAACACAATAAATCCCTTTTGATCCCAAATGAATTGAAATGATATACACTCAAACAATAAAACACATATTTGTATTCCAAAGCCCAGACTAACTACTGAATATCTCGCTCCAAAACATCACTTATATACCTGTTTTACGTAAACAAGAAAGGGGTCACGACCTTCCAGAATCTCTCAGAACAATCTCGCGTTCAAGAAATCACGCAAACATCGTATAACCCAACAAATTAGAAAGATGTTTATACTTTACTCCATTTTGTCCTTGGAATCAACCAATCATTTTTAAAATAAAGCTCTAATGTCCTTGGAATCAACAAATCATTTTAGAAGCTTGTTTACACTCTGAAGCAAGGTCAGAAATGAGGTCAACACCTGGTGTTTACTAAGTAAAAGTACAGGTCATCCACCCACCTTTCAATGAACGAATCTTAAAATTTAAAATGCCAAATTTAAATCTAACAAACAAACAAAAATAAAATAAATATAAATGACATATCAAATATATGTAACAACATTATAATTGCAACATATTCTTTTCTATGAAAATATGAAAAGAGTCGATCAATCGTCACATCAAAACCCATTAGTACTTTTGTGAGAACCTGATTATCCGCCGGCTTTGTTTTGATCAACAACTTGGCTAAGTGTTTGCTGCACTAAAATAATCAATTAAAAGAGACGTGTTGTACTTTCACTTTGAATATGTCTTTGGTATCGAATCAAGCAAGGGAGGATTTCGTTCGGCAGCAGAGAAATCAGGGAATACACAAAAAATAAATTTTCTTCAAAAAGTGTATTGACATTTGTCAAGCGTAACACAACCAGCATTTTAATTATCGTGTTCCAATTTACATTGCTTAAATTTGTAGACCCACTAAATTTATGTTGGTAATGACTAACCCTTGTTGTTTTTCATTTTACTTGACTCGCAAATAAATCTATCGCTTGATCGATTGACATTGTTTCTCGAATAGAGTCAATCTTTTGTATTTAAAAAAATACGTCAAATTTGGATCAAACAATAAAACTAGAATGTATCCAATTCAACACAAACATTAGTGACATAATACACAATGTCTGAAGTGGTACACATATTAAGCAAATGTAAACCAGGTGGAATAATGTTTTCGATTATCTCCTTAAAATATGGTAATTTATCCTGAAATTAATGTTACTCATGAGGAAAAACAAAAACTACAGTTATGAAGATATTTATTCACAATCACAGCACGATTATAAAGTGAGTATTCAACACTATAATAAGCCACCAACCCACTTTTTTGCCTTTGTATCGATCCTTTTATTTTATTTTTTTTTTTTACAGGTCCCCCGATAACTTGTACCTCACTTACAGTGCAGTCAATGTTTTTGGACCCCAATGTGCGCGAGTTTTTGAGGAACAGGTGTAGTTTTACCTGTTTAGATAATTTTGTAAATATCATGCACATGCATTCACTCTTGCATTAATTTCTTTTCTTATATCCAATGAAAATCCCAAGTTTTCACCAATTATTCCAAATAAATTTGTCTACACAATGAAGTATTTTTTTTCTTCTATTTGTCTAAGTCTTTTATAACTTATTTATACACTATTTACAAAATTAACATGATCGCTATAATCTCCAAGATCTGCAAGAACTTTATCTTGTAAATCAAAATGTCGCAAAATATCTAACTGATAAACATATTTTTCCTCTGCTTCCTCAACATTTTCGAGATTAAACCTGATAAACTCCCAATTTTTTATCTCACCCTCATCAAGTCTTATGTCCAGCATCATTTGCAATTTATCATGAACAGAACACCTGTAGTTAATCTGCCCTCCATTACAAACCCTTGCTTTCTTAGCAATTCAAATTTGCACAAAGAAAAGTAAAATCACTTCTGATTGGTCAATATTAATCTGATTCTTGGAAAAATCCATTTGTAACCAATCAGAGATGTTGTATCTAATACACAGCCATTGAATGCATAATACGTATCACGCATACTGACAGGATCAGAGCCAAATGAATTAAGAAAAGTTGACATAACTGGAAATTACACAAGCAAGAAGGTTTTTCATGTACATATTTAATTCAATCTGAAGTCTTCTAGTTTTACGAGTCGACTTGGGTTGACCCAAGCTTCTAAATGATCCAACCAGAATTTTCCAGAAATGATATATCAAGTGGGAAATTTCTTGTGTATTTCCTTGTGAGCTAATAAATTCCAATTTCCACTAACTGCTCAACTATACCTTCATAATGAGCTTCAAATTTTGCAACAGATGATCACACTTCTGATAGTTTGGCTGTGATTTTTATTGCAAGTCTACAAACACACCTTCGAGGCCAATAATGGGTTTCTTTCCTTCACTCACATGACAGAATTAATTAATTAACATTCCCCAAAAAGATAGCGACTACAAGACCATATTAAATGGGGATGGCTGCAACTAAATTTAACCGAAATAGATATATCCCTCTATCATAACCAAAGGATAATTAAATTTGTCAAAAGAATTATTTACAGATTTATCTTCTTAAATAAAGACATGGACAACTACAAAACCACCTGAAAATAGTGAACAAGAAAGGAAAAATATGTAAAACAGTTGGATATTTTGCGAGCTTTCAATTCAGAAATTAAAGTTTCTCAGACTGAGTCGTCAGAAGAAGAGGATGCTGATAGCGATGATGACAGAGTTCTTGCAGGTCTAGCTGATCGTAGCAATCATGTTAATTTCGTAAATAGCTTATAAAAAGTTAGACAAATAGAAAACAACATAAATAACTGTCTAGAAAATTAACATTTGGAATAATTGGTGAAAACTTTGTCGATTTTTATTGGATATAAGAAAAGAAATTAAGGTAAGAGTGAATGCATCTGCATGATATTTACAAAACTGTTTAACTCATTCGGCCCCGATGCCGTCTTTATGCGTTATCCAGTTTCTGCATTCAACGACCGATACAGTGTTTTCGAGAAGTTTCAAAGCTGCATTCAATGGCCGGTCCCACAAATACACGTTCCAAAAGGTGGTCGTGAAAAAGTCTCTGATTGGTTACAAATGGGGATTTTCCCAAGAATCAGACCCACTTGTAACCAATCAAAAATGAGTTTACTTTCCTTCATACAAATTTGAATTTAAAGTTTGAATTGTTAGGATTCAAACGTTTGAAATTGAGAGCAGTTTCACTTCTCGAAAACATGGCAATGATGGCGGAAGTACGAGTGATTTTTTATGGCGATGAGAGCGAAAATGAGGCGTTTCAAGGGTTTGATCAAGTTAATATTGAGGAAGCAGAAGAAAGTTTTGTTTGCCAATTGGATAATTTGCGAGAATTAAAATCAGACATCGAAATTTCCGAGATCAAATCGTCCGAAGACGAGGATGCGGATAGTGATAATGATAGCGTCTCTGCCGATCTAGCAGACTGAAGTGATCATCTTCAGCCTGTTAAAATAAATAGTTTTAGTGGACCAAATCCCGGACCTACAACTAACATCGACAAGGGAAAAAAAGAGAAATATTTTTTTTTTCATTTATTATTTCCAGAAGAACTGTATATGGACATTGCAAATGAAACTAACGCATATGCGCAAAAATTTATTTTGGTATCACTGAACAAAACGTGGTATCCAACAACACCAGACGAGATAAAAGATAACAATGTCAAGTTAATTTATGTATAACATGTTTCAAACCATATCATATTTTAAAATTTCCTGGATTATTTTAATGGATTTAAGGACTGATGTGATATTCCTAACAATGTTGTACATACTTTTTTTTGTAAAGAGGGCTGATGTGAAATTCCTAACAATGTTGCACACAGTTTTGTAAATAGTGTACAAATAAATTGAGAAAGACTTGGACAAATGGAGAAAAAAATACAACACTGTATTGACAAATTCATTTGGATTAATTGGTGAAAATTTTCATGGATTACTATTGGATGTAAGTAAAGAAAATGAGGTAAGTATGAATGCATGTGCATGATGTTTACAACATTTTCCAAATAGGTAAAACACTCTGGGGCACAAGCAGTTAGACAGAACTTGGTATTGCTGGGGCTCAGCAACAGTGTTACTGGTAAGTGTCTTGGGGCTGAACGAGTTAAGCAGGTAAAACTATAAAGCAGCTAGACACAGCTTGGTGCTACTGGAGCAGAGCAGCAGAAATCAACAGTGCTGGGGCTGAACGAGTTAATGACTTTTATTTCCTGAAAAACAGCAGGAAAAGCCATGAAACGTAATTACTAGCCGAAATTCCTGTAAATGTCCTGTTTATTACATGTTATGTGTCCTTCAGTCCCAAATTTTACATTTCTTAAAGTGAACACCAATTCAAAATAAGTGATCGCTGGCACATGTGAAACTTGTTGGTAAATGCAACAAACTTTTTAAATTCTACAGTTTTGAACAAGATATTGTTGTTGAAGGGTTTAACGCCATATTTCAGCACACGATAGGCTATAAATGGCGGCCAGTATTAATGGCATTTATTCATTTATCAACAAATGATATCATCTTGAATTTCTGCTCTCACCATGAATGTAGTGGAATAAAAACAATAAAACTACTGATATAGGAAAGACCTATATTTACTATTCATATTCTCCGGACTTATCTGAACTCCTCTTTTCCCACCTACCCACGCAGACACCTCTTTTCTCCACGTACAAATTCAAATTTACATGAGAACTGAACATACAGCTAATGTCACTGACCTGACAGAGTTCAAATTAACACGAGAATTGAACATAAAGCTAATGTCACTGACCTGATCGAGTTCAAATAACACCAGAATTGAACACAAAGCTAATGCCACTGACCTAATAGTTCAAATTTACACAAGAATTAAACACAAAGCTAATGTCACTGACCTGATCTAGTTCAAATTTACAAAAGAATTGAACATAAAGCCAGTGTCACTGACCTGATCGAAGTGTTGCTGTAGATGACTCCGACACTGCATCCTTTCTGACAATTCCTCTGCCATGTCGTCCCGCGACTTAGCTGGTGTGCCAATCTCAATATCTGCATCTTCTCCAAGAAATATCCGCTCATCAAAATCACCGACACTCAGCACAAACTCTTCATATGCATTATTCATCACCTTGCTGGGAAAATAAACCAAGAAAGAGCAAGTCAGTAAATAATATGCATTATTGTTAATATTGCTTCAAAGGTAATAAATCTATAAATCGAGGAAATTTCTACTTCACCATAAAAAAAACACAACAGGATATTTTTTCACTGGCTTTTAATCTGCCAGCTTTGTTCCATGACATGTTGACTTTGAACCAACAGGAAATTAATTAGGTGTCCTCGTTACACAAAGTAGAGAAAAGTACCAGCAAGTACATGTTTTATATTTCTGATAAATATCTAGTCATTTAATCTGTCAACCAAAAAAACAAGTTTTGTGCTTATACAAGTACATGTATGCCAATACAGCGATACACACATAAGCAAGTGTAAAAAGACCAATAATGTGCCTCAACAACAATTTTTGAAGATAGCCTGAAACTCTAATCATGCCTTATAATAAAAATAATAAAAAAAGACCACAAATGGTAGATACAAGCTAAAAATTTCAATCAACATTATGAAATATCAGATTTTTAAAATGTCATTTTTTATTTTTTTTACATTTTCTTTAGATATATTGCTTGTTTT
The DNA here is from genome assembly GCA_029339505.1 of Unio delphinus. NCBI lineage: Eukaryota > Metazoa > Mollusca > Bivalvia > Unionida > Unionidae > Unio > Unio delphinus. The sequence continues at coordinate 18,735,545 of JAQISU010001235.1, forward strand.
ATCGTTGAAAATGGTAGATAGGACCTGGAAATTTTAACATTATGAAATATTAAATTTAAAAATGTTATATAATTTTTTTTACAAGCAGCATTCCTATTACACACCAATTAAAGATATGTAAGGAAATTTTGATCAATGAAAATGTTACTTGCATCGAGTGGAAGCAGCACTTGCTTCTTTCTATCTTTAAATTCCTGTAAAGTGTAATCGTCATAAATGCAATGCGTCCTCTTGTAATTTAACATAAAATATGCAAATCTACCCTATTGGATTCGGTCATTAAACAGCTCAGTTCACTAACGTAATATGCTTGAACAGAACGAACTTCATTAGAAAAATTAGAAAAAGTGTTTTTTTACAAAAATTATTATCGACATGATTGTAAAATGAGGATTCAGTCGTTAAACGACTCAGTTCCCTAACGTAATGTATGCTGCCAGTATCTTGAACGTGTTCAATTCACGATGAAAAAGTAAAAATTTTACAGTAATTCACAGCCTTGAGCTTCAACTTTTACAATCCCCACTCAAATAATACGGTGGTACAAATATTACTGTGGTAAACAAAACTGTGAAAACAGTGACTCTGCACTGTCTCAAGTGATCCATGCGAACCAGTAACAACAAAAACGAAAATTCATATGCAACATTCAACAGTGAAAAGAGGCAAATTTATCAAGTGATTAATGAATGGTGATAAATCTAGATAATGTAACTGGCATGCAAATTTGGGAAAATTGAAAACAGAATTGGTAAATTAGTTGGACATGCAAAACTGATCTTAATAAACTTTAGACACAGAAGGACTTACCAAGTTTACCCTTATAAAAAAAAACAAAAGAAAAAAACTAAGAGAAAAACTGATTTAGTGGCACATGATAACCCTTCAAAACATATTCTCTATTCATTTCTTTTAATGTCTTCCTGATTTTTTCTGTTGAGTGTTATTTTTAGTATTTAAATATTGTCTTTTGCATTGCTTTCATGAGCAACTACAATCAAGCCTTCAGTTTCATTTAAATCTTATGAATAATGTCATCGGTGTGCCTTTTACAACACAGACATAACTGGTTTGGTAGGGCAAAACCCTCTTCAAATATTTTGTCAACAACAGTTTTGGTTTTCATGAACTCATCAAATTGTCCATCACTATGCAGAGAAACCAAGGCAAATTATTGTTTTGAAAAAAGTTATTATGTTCTGCTAATGCATATACGTGATGCCAAAAGTAGCCTTCAACCCCTACCCCAAGATATAAATGCAATTTGCTAACAATACTATCTCTGTACCTGAAGACTTGTACATGCATTTCTGGCCAAGAGTGTGGAAGCCCCTGACATTCATACAAAAATCCATACTGTATTAAAAATATACATTTGATGAAACTGCAACCGTGCAGTCTTTTTAACAAGATTTGGCCAATGAAAGTAGTTTTAATATAAAATGATGAAAGTGTTCTATTTATAGCTTTACAGCCACTGAAAACAAGGTCAACTGTGAAAGTGAAACAAAATGTCTACATTCATATATTCAGATGATTCGAAGTTTCAAAGGATTTTAAAGTCACAACTCTGCAAATTATATGAAATTTACCAATCAGATTCAAGATGAAGAATTAGACCTAAGTCCTGTTCTGACACCCGATATATATCGGATTTACCTGAATCAGAGGTTTAAATATGCGATGACCTTGTATTATCAGAAAACATGGGACCAGTACATGAGGATGATTGCAAAGTAGATACATTTCCATCAAAATGCAAGACATTTCCATCAAAATGCAAGACATTTCCATCAAAATGAAAGGATTTGTTTTTTAAAAAAAAAGCTATAGAGAAATATTCCAGTTTGCTGAAATGAAAAGATACACTGAAAAACAATCTAGTGAAAAGACTAACCTGAAGTTGTCCCCTAATTTGGTTGAAGAAATAAAGGCATTTCTTGGAGTACGTCAATTTTAGCAAAATACAAATTCCAGAAAAAACATTGGTGAGTGTTTAAAATTGTATTTCTCATCAAATTACATAGTTTGCATGGGACAAGATTCAGACTGATACTGAATACATATATAAATATATCTCTCTGTAAAATGCCAAATTTTTCGTCAAAAACTAAATCCATTAATTAGTCTAGCCAACAATTAACTGTTATCTTGTGGCAGATTTTTGCACGGAGAAATGTTTTTCTAACTCGGGTCACACCGTTAGTATGTTTATAGTAAAAACGAACTAGTTGTACGACAGGCTAAAAAGGCGAAATTCACACGGAAAAACTGTCAAAAGTGATTTGAGAGAAACGACAGGGTGTTAAAAACAACCCCAGGTGGCATTTTTGGCACATTGATAAGCAGTTTTCCAAATGTCTGTAGGAATAGTTATTATTCTGATTGGTCAAATGTGGAAATGAGGGGTGGGTCGATCCCTGAATCTTGGGAGGGAATATACTCTTCGATTTAGTAAATTTTCGTCAGTCGTGAAGTTCTCTGAGAGAGAGAAAACAGAAGTAAAAATACATAAAAGAGACTCCGAGCAGTATTTTAGGGGAAGACGTCTGTAAAATCATGGTTCCAGGGAAAATTGATAATCTAAGAACGATTGTAAGCACCAAAAACACAAGGTATTTAACTCAAATTCACATTTATCATGATGTAATTGATATGTTTCGTCATTACAGATGCATGATGTGTTGATACTTCGTATGAATAGTTCGGTATTACATTGATTTAATAATGTACTTTTGAATTCTGAATTAGAATTTTCACCTTATATACGTAGGTAGGTTAATGGGTGTTGTAAAAAACCCGCTGTGTACATTTATGATTGGAAAGTGCTTCATTAATTTTGAATTTATCATATTAGTAAATATTGATTGTGTGCTATGATTTACTGCCTCACTTTACATAATGATTTACGGGAATATATGTGACTTCCCCAAATTATGATGTCGATAATTAGCGGTATAGCTGTATTGATCTGAAGACTTGTGTAGTATTTGCTAGCCGTATAAAGGTTATCACTGATAGTAAGATCTGATTGTTCGAACCAGAAAGACGGACGGACAATCTCAACTCTTAAAGCATAACGAGATACTTAAGGCGTTTTACCCTTTTCTTTTCAAAGGAAAATAGTTTGTTTAGAGAGAGAAACAGTGAGGAGGTCGAGATCCAAAGGAGGAAAAAGAATTTAGAAGTCGAGAGTTGTGAGAACCTCATGTTCGTCCAGAGGTTAAGTTAAAGTAGAGACGCAAGCAGAAAAACTGTCGACGAGCAGGTCATGAGAATTTACCAAGTGGTCAAATGTTAATGAACACTCGATTTCGTGATGAAATTTGCGATCAGCCATTAACGGCTAAATTTGTCTATTTTATTAGTGTTTGAAATTAAGTTAATGTATCAATTATTTTAAACTTCGGTTTTAAAGTGCTTCTGAACTAAGAGTATTCAGAAGGAAAGAAAATTGTAATTTACCGTGTCTTTTCTTCTCTTGATTCTTTTGATTAAATTCTTTATTTATCTTTACGGGGGCTAGTGTGTTGTCTTTGTTCAAGATATTGTCTCAGATTGCCATATCCATTCTATAACCGGGCAAAACACACCATGGAGGTCATTCCTTAGATAATGAGTATTAGCGAGAGACAGTTTCAGGTGTTGTTTTTCCAAGTTGCGCAATACCTCTCACTAGTGGGCTTGTGCAATATTTGTACCAATAACGCCTGGGACCGAACGACCCATTACACTCTCTCTTAGGTAACCATTATTATAATCTTGGTTTTAGCCTAGAAATAAATTCAGAAGACTTGTACTTGCTACTTGCGGAAGGTAATCTACCAAATTTTGCAGTAATTTTTTTTAAATTTTATAATCTGAAATGTTCTCTTTTTTTTATTATACATTTTACAAATTTTACAAACATTACTACTTTTCCTATGCACCCTAATAGGGAGTTAACACCTCCTGTAATATACATGTACTACTAACCTGTAAAAACTAGAAGCAAATGGCTAAAGTTATGTACAGACGGAATCATGACCATAGTACATAAACGAAGCAATGTGTACCAGAGGTGATGTCTTGCTTGTTTACCATATATATCATTACCTTTATACCTTTATCCAACAGTAAACTGCAAAAACTCAGGTCTATGTGGTTTGTTAGGTAAAAGTGGTAGAATAAATAACAGATCCTAAACTGCTGGAGCATTATGCAACTGCAGATCAGGTTCCGAGATGCTTGTGGTTGGGTTGGACTGGACTTGTAAGCAAATGTATGAAGTACACAATTTGTTTTGTACAAAATCTTCCTGGAGTGAGGTAGTTTAGCCACTTCAGTTAAATTTATAATGGAAGAGTCCACTGACATTATTAAAATATTTAATTAATGAAATCATCTTTAGACATTAAACGAAATAGCCTGATGGAAGTTTGTAAAGAGCAGCTTTGATTGTAATAAGTAATTATTGCCTTCATAGCTTGTTGAAGACTTAAAATATGCCCGATTTCTACATGCACATTTGAAAGCAACTTTTTATATAAAAAAATACTAAAAAAAAAAAACAGCACAGCATATTCTCAAGACTCGAAAAAAAAACTTAATTTATCAGGAAAAAAAAAAGACTAGCTTATGAAGTCATGATTAATACCCAGTAATTGTCTGGGAATTGTTTACCAATTCAATTCTCCTGACTTCCTGACTTTGGTGCATCTTCGGTAAGCAAGGTTCCATTATGATAACCTTGGCAGATCAAACATATATTGGTGCTTTGTCATAGTGATATCTATTGGATTCAGGAGTTGACTCCCTAAATATGTAATGCCAACTAACCAATAGCATGGCACATTGTACATGGCCAAAGATGGAGAGGGAGGGGGCAATTGCCTTAAAAGGATACTTTGGAAGTTTAACATGGAAAGTATAATACTATGTACCAGAGGGAAGACATTACAGGTGTAGGTGAGTGAAAGGTATTTGTGCAAACATTGTGGCACTGAAAAATTGCTTATTTATCAGTCTATTCAAGTTGTGTGCTCTCTTAGTCTCATTCATGTAGGAACAGTGCTTAAAATTGATTTCAGTGGTTTGCTGATGTATCAAATGAAATTCAAAGACATGAGGCATAGAAATGTATGCTCGATAGGCCAATAACCTCTTGGGTAGCAAAGGCGACTTTGGTGTGGTGAATAAGCATTGGCAATTGGCTTGAGACAGAATTACTAAATCCCAAACTTTTTTAACAAATGCAAGGAATATTTTTAAAACTCTTTGTTTGTTAATATACTTAACCCCTCCCCCTTTTCGGTTGGTAATGTAAATACTATATGTTCTATATCTTTAAAAATAGTACAACAATGTTCATGGATGTCAGCAGGTTGATCCACTTAATTTCACACTGACCCATGTCATATATAGTTCACCAAAACCATTTTGTACAAGTGCAAATGAAGAGCCAGTCTCCAGAGAAAGCTAAATCAAATCAATCGGACAAGATAGAAATCACCATTCTATGCATTTCACCTGCCTTGACACAAAAGAATGCACATTAAATTAGAGAAATTTACAAGTGGTGCGTTATCTATGGAGGCTGCTACGATTATTCGAGCTACCATGACAAAATGGTACAGACAAATCGTTAAATGGACATAACGAAATTCTTTGGTAATGAAATGAACAATCTGCTTAGATTGGCTTCTTCTTCTGCATCCAAACAGACGGCAGAGAGACTACATTTTGGTTAGATTGCCTAAATAAGACTAGGGATATACCGTTACTGAAAGTTACTTTAAGAAAGAGAAGGACAAAAACTGGCCAATAGTGAAGCTAAGACCAATTATGGCATGTATTTTTGCAACATGCTGCTTCTAACAATGCCATTCTATAAATTAAACTTTTTAATTTGATAAGAAAAAGATTTTAAAAAAAACTACCTAATTTTGGTTAAAACTATTGACAACATTCTGAACAAACAAAATGTTACTTGTCCCAAAAAGTTACATTTTTCCACCCCTGGTTTATTAAACTTTTCACTTCTAGCAAACAATCTTTCTTGTATAGTGCTATAAATATATTAGTTATCAAGTCCTGACTGGTTAATACAAAGCGTTCACTATTGTGAATCTGAACACAGGCACACTCCAAAGACCTATGTAAAAGGGGGGAAAATAAAACAAGACTGAAAACAAGTTTTTCTTATGTACATAAAAATCATCAAAACAAATATCAATTCAAAAATAAATTATTATTCTGATTACCTCTTGGGGTGAAAATTTACTTTTCAAACAATTTCCTGTAAACTTATTTGATCAAAATTTTCATAAAGTCAAGTTCAAAACGAAACCAATTTGCTTTGCACAGACAATTCGAGTAAACCAAGTAAACTGGATACCTGTTGGCAACAAGAGAATATGTCCCACTTTTCCAAACAAAATGTTTCAGCTCCATGACCTTGCATGAAATATTTACAGAATAATGGCCTGCTTTAACTCTTTAACCCCTGGCATTGCATTTACCCATCAGGAGGTGACCAGCCTACTTCCAAACTCTGTAACATCAAGGTCATGTATGATACACTAAAATGGGTGGTATTATATCAAGAAGGGTAGACTGATTTAGCTCTACAATGAAACCAAATAATGTGGACTTTTCAACCCAAGATTTGCCAGTGGTTGGAAATCTGATTTTGTGACTGGATTGTAGATTTTTGGCCTCAGATCTAAGGCAGACCTGTCTGAACTGCACAGACAGGCAAACCTTTGCAGAAAGTACGATAAAATGGGCATTTAGAATAAAGAGTGGTCTCTATACAAAAATGACGGGTCAGTTGAGCCCAAAAAAAGAAAAATAATTCCAACTTGCCCATCTAATCATGCACGAGCGAAATAGCCAATGAAAAATAATGTTTCTAGTACAACTAGGCATTAGGTTAACCGGAAATCATCCTGATGTTGATGTATTAGGATGTATTCAGAAATAGCCCAAAAATGTGCTTCCTACTCTCATTTCAGGCAAATATGAGGAAAACCTTCAGGGGTTAACGAGTTAAGAACCATGTGTTCACCCATTACTCACGAGTTTTATCACTTGTTCTGTACTGTACACTTCATCCCTTCCATCTCGAAGACTTTGGTCAAATAAGTTTCAAATCCAGGAATCATACGGGACAAAATCAAAGTCTTAAAATCAACCAATCAGATTTTCTCAACCTTGTCTTAAAGACCTGTTCCTGATAGTAGGGTTGGTTTTCAGTCTCAAATTATACCCCAAAAAATAGTGCCTCTGTTTCTCCACCTCTGTTCAGATTACTTCCATGCACAAGAACTTTGCAAAGAAAAAGTACTTAATAACAGAACAAGTGATGTTTTTTGCTACTAATAAACTCAGGCATATGAAGGTAGAATGAAATTAGTCTTACTTTTGCCTTTTTTTCATGGGTACTGGAAAGATTGTTTGCTGGAGAGGTATATTTTCCCTGATACACTTCATATACTTAAGGGGCAAGTCATCATACTCCTTTGCGATAGCAAGACTGAAATTCATCAAAAACTCACAAATAAATTAAAAAGAAACTAAAACAAATTAAAAAACATATGAAGCAAAAATCTCTTTGTCACTGAAACAAAAGAACTATAAAGGTAGTAAATGTAAAGAATACTTTTGTATACTAAAAAAGAAAAGCTATAATGACCTTTCGTCTCTTGATTCTTTTCATCCCATGGCTTCCACAATATTGAAGAAAATCAAAGAATTGCACATGAAAATACTATCTGTAATGTTCAAATTTGGTTGCCATCATTTTATAAAGTTATATGTCAAATCTGTATACATAACAAGTTAAAAATGCTTCACTGGTAACTCCGTGCTACTAATTCTGACGTTGTTGGTGATTTAACAGCCATTGTTTTACACAAAAGTAGTGCCTTGAATGACTGAGTGGTATAAAGCGCTCACTGTTACAGATCACTACTGTCTCACCTCTCTCTGCATGTATTTGAGTCTTGGACTCGGCCAATGTGGGTACATGAGCAAGGTTGTGAGTAGCTTCTCGTGGGTCGGTCGTTCTTACTGGGTTTTCCTAGATTCTTCCATCACCATTTATACTGGCTGCAATGAATAACCTATCTTGTGCTGAAAATGGTGTTAAACCCAAGAGTAACAACACAAAAGTGAACATCATAAAAAAATGATAATGCTTGCACATTATGAACACCTCAAGCTACTAATTTTTTAACCTGAAACATGGCAAGACCTCTTTCCATTTTACCTCAATATGTTGCATAGTTTCAGCCAAACTTCTTTTGTTTAATATTAGATGAAAATATTCAAACACAAAATTTATTTTCTCCTCTTAACCAGAAAGAAAGTAGGACCAACATTTTCCGTGAACAGTTTGTTGTGGAACATGTGCTCAACAATCCATATTGCGGTGTCTTAGTCATCTGATTCTAAGGTGCTTAAACCTTTTATTGACAAAGAAAAAAATTCAATGCCACTGCTAATAATTCTAAAATCATGATTTCATCCTCTAAAAACCGGACAAATACAATTTCCAATTGCCAGCAAAAGCCATAATTTCTGCCATCAACAACTGCATGTATTAACAACAATCCTGTCTTCAAAAATCAGTAGCCATATTGCAAATGATATCTTTCACAGCAAGACCTATCATTTCTTGTGACATGATCAACAACCCATTGATAAACAAGACCATTTGTGTAACTAGAACTTATAGAGCAGATCTGTCACAAAAGTCAGAGGCATACAACATTCTGCCAAGGCTGATGGCAGTGCTTGTTTACAAGTGGATTTATCAGTCACCAAGGAGACAAGGCAAAATGTATGCAGAGAATTTACATGTCAGTGGTAGGAAAATAGATAAGAATATTCTGAAAAGTGCAATGCAAGGTTTTACATCATGTAAAATTTGGGGTAAATCAAATACTGTACCTGAAATTCAAAGTCAGGACCAAGAGGTCTAATAACACATCAAATTTACTAATAAAGTATAAGGCTGCTATGACAAATTTTATACTCACAAGTCATTTTATGCTAAACCAGCAGTCAAGTATTGCAATTCATCATATTTGTTCTTTTGCACCTGGGTGACAAAAACTCGATAAACGTAAAAACAGGCACAATCTGGGATACAGCAAAGATCTAAAAATAAGTTGCTGTTGAAGGGTTTAACGCCATTTTCAGCACATGATAGGTTATACATGGCAGCCAGTATTATTGGTGGAGAAAGAACCTGGGAAAACCCCCGGAAAGAACCATCTACCCACAAGAAGCTACTGGCAAACTTTCTCACATAACTACATTAGCCGAATCTTGATTTGACAGGTGAGATGGCAGCAATCCGTAATGGAGAGCGCTTTACACCACTCAGGGCCCCTCTAAAAATAAGAGCTGCAGAGATCTAAAAATAATAATCTAGTAAACTACCAAGGTTAACATCCAGAAAGTTAGGAATTTGTAAATATTGGTTACTATTATTTAAATTTAAAGTTATCCGAAAAGAGATGTACAAAATTAGTATTTGGGCAGAAATCGTACTAACCATTCCCATTATATCTGTTCTATGTGAAAGGGGGTACAGCCAACCAAAGTCAAGAATAAGAAAGGAAACAGGTAGTCGGTTGAATGGATGTCCAACAATGGGACTAAAAGCAGCAAAGGCAATGAAACAAGAAATCACCACCAAAGAAGTTTGATTAAATTGAATGCGTGTTCAGTATCTGCATATACATAACATTCCATTCAATTTCATTATTCTGAAAAATATCTTTCTTGGCATCATTACACCAGCGACATATTGTTGTACCCTTTGTCTCTAGTCCCATCCCAAAGAATAAGAAAACCCTTAGGTATTGAAAGTCTGTAAAACCCTGACAGTACCAACTATAGAGACAATTAACCAACACAAAGCAATGACTTTGGGTCAACATAAGCCATCTTAAACAAATTTGTGGTGCAGAAAACTTTTCTATCTTATTAGACTTGTGCAGAGATCATAACTCGTGGCCCCAGAAGTTGCAGCAATCTTTACTACCCTAAGTAAAAGTAAAGATGCCAACAGGTACCTCGTTAGTCGCCCACTGTTCATAACCCGGGTAATAAAATGAACAGAGTACACCTTTAAAAAAAAAAGTTCCAAGCTCAGACTGAGATACAGAATAACAATTGCAGTTTGAGGCTTGTGTCGTTTGCGAATTTATTCATCATCACACATACATGTACTATATCATAATACAAGGGGCCAGAGTGGCCAAGTAGTGTAAAGCACTCTCCATTACGGATCACTGCCATCCCACCTTTGTGTGGGTTAAAGTCCAAGATTCGGCCAATATAGGTATGTGAGAAAGCTTGTCAGTAGCTTCTCGTGAGTCTGTGGTTCTTTCCAGGGATTTTCCTGGGTTCTTCCTCCACCATTAATACTGGCCACCATGTATAACCCATTGTATGCTGAAAATGGCGTGAACACTACAACATCATAATATGGGGGACCCGAGTAGTCTAAAGCGCTGTCCGTTACAGATCACTGCCATCTCACCTCTGTCTGTGTGGGTTCGAGTCTGAGAGTCAGCTAATGTAGTTATGTGAAAAAGCTTGCTAGTAGCTTCTCGTGGGTCGTTGGTTCTTTCAGAGGGTTTTCTCGGGTTCTTCCTCCACCAATAATACTGGCCGCATTGTATAGCCTATCGTGTGCTGACAAATGGCATTAAATACTACAACAACAACATCATAATACAAGAAAAGAGACTTCTCTCCTCACATGACGGACTTGAGAATAAACGCTGATATTTAGAGCCTATCCTTGGTTCCTGCACAATTTTTCTCATAAATAGACTTGCTTGTTTCGAGATTCTAATGACATTGTCTGGGTCAATACCTTTCATCGACAGTGACAGAAAGTACGGATTAAGAAATATATGATGAAATCAAATTTAATATGTACTACAATTCAAATAAAAGAAAGCACAAGAGAAATGTTTCACTAATGCCATTTTTTGCCTATGTTTATGGCTGTCTTACTCTTAGCTATTGAAGACTTGACATTTTCATTTACTCGACCATTTCTATTAGTGGAAATCCAGTACGGTGAAAAAGCAACACAAAAACTATCACTACATACACTTACACTATGTTAGGGAAAAAAAATGAAATGAACAAATATAATAAATGAAATTTTTCACTGAAATTAAATTTTAGGGATAAAATATTATTGTTATTTAGCTCTTTTACAAACTTATCAGTAACACTGTTACTGTGCCCTAGCCACACTAAGCTGTGTCTAGCTGCTTGTGCCTCAGAGTGTTTGACCTGTTTGGAAAATTTTGTCAAAATCATGCACATGCCTTTACACTTACTTTAATTTCTCTTCTTGTATCCAATATTAATCCATGAAAATTTCACCAATTAATCCAAATGAATTTGTCTACATAGTGATGTATTTTTCTTTCTATTTGTAAAAGTCTTTCACAATTTATTTATACATTTTTTACAAAATCATGTGCAACATTGTTAGGAAATCACATTATCAGCACTTAATTCCATTAAAATAAATCAGGAAATTTTAATATGTGATATGGTTTGAAACAATTTGTACCCACATCTACTTGGCAATGTTCACATCCAGTATTTGGTTCAGATAAAACTTTGTTCAATAAACACATTTTTCAGATTGGATACAACGTTAAATTTGGTGATACCAATATGCATTTTTAGGCATATGGATTGGTTTTGTTTGCGATGTCCGTGTACAGTTTCTCCGGAAAAAATAATAAGTGAAAAAAGATAGATTTCTCTTTTTTCCTTGTCAATTTGTCATTGTATGTTGTAGGTCCAGGATTCATTCCACTAATTTATTTGGAACAGAAGACGATCGCTCCAATCTGCTAGATTGGCAGAAACTCTTTTGTTTTCACTATTAGCATCCTCTTTTTCTGACTACTGAATCTCAAGAATCTTCAATGTCCCATTTGAAATCTCGCAAATTATCCAATTGTTGAACATATCTTTCCTCTACTTACTCAATATTCTCGAGATCAAACCTGAGAAACTCCTCATTTTTGCCCTCACCACCATAAAAAAAATCACTGGCGTTTTCGCCACAATTTTACGATTTTTTAAGAGAAAAAAAAACACGTGTATTGAAATGGATCTCAAGTAATCCTTGGTTTGCGAACATTTAACATTTAAAGTTTGCCCAAACGAAAGTAAATTCATTTCTGTAATTTCATTCATTTCAAATGGGTCTGTTGCTTGGAAAAGCCCCATTTGTAACCAATCGAAGACTTTCTCTCCACCACACATTCAGACCGCAGAGCAGCGGTACCGGCCATTGAATGCAGTAGAGAAACTTCATGTAAAGGCGGTATCGGCCGTTGAATGCAGAAACTGGATTGCGCGCAAAGGTGGCATCGGGGCCAAATGACATTGAAAGAAATTCTTTACACAAATTTTACATGGAACAGTTCCAAGAAAACAGACGTTTCTTGAATGTGTAACCACTCGTCAGAGAATATTTCTAGTTTCAAATGTATACCACTTATTTTCAATTTAGACTGTACCGCTAAGTATATAGGGGTTGGACTTCAATAAACACAGCAATGTACAGTAATGGACTATGTAGCAGACCAATTGAAAATAAATGGCACCAGATGGACAATAATTTGAGAGACATGGTCATATCAGAACCCATGGGCCATGGGGGTAATCTGAGTTAATATTGTCACTCGGTATGATTTTTTTTGCTTTAGATTAATTATTTTAACCAAACATCAAGCACCTACATTTATGATTATTCGCAATAGATAGAGAAGACATGTAGACTAGTTAAAGTGTTATGTATATGTTCTGCCCCAATCCCATTAATGTTGATCTGGTTTCTGCATTCAATAGCCAAGCCCACCAGTAGTTGAAGTTTGTTGACTGCATTCAATGGCCAAGCCCACCAGCAGCTGAAGTTTGTTGAGTGCATTCAATGGCAAAGCCCACCAGCAGTTGAAGTTTGTTGACTGCATTCAATGGCCGATCCAGTCTTCTGTCGTTTTGAATGTGTTAGATACATCTCTGACTGGTTACAAATGGGGATTTTCAGTGCGAGATTTAGATTCAGACATACGAGATAAATAATTTATCAATTTCTCTACACACTTGTATCAACTAATAATCAATATGGATTTAGCCGATTTGAGACAAAAATATTAATTACTGAGCCAGGCAAGTAGCAAAAATAAAATTTTCAATTTTTAGAAGTTTTCAATGGCATGCAATATATAGATTGCTCTTTAAATTCTCAGATTACGCATTTTTGCCACTTATATTAGTATTAATAAAGCTTATACCCATTTTGGGGTTTGGCATCAGTGAAACTGCAATGAAAGCTGTTTATGTTTGCATTTAACACAAGGTCCCTTTGATCTGGTACCTGGGTAAGTGATTATGAAGATCATCCACAAAGTTTGGAGACAAACTTCTCGACCCCAAAACTTCAAGGTTTCATTATTAACCTAGGTGCAAGTTAACTAAGTTTAGTGATGATTTTTTTTATCTAGAACAAAACTTCTTTATCCCAAAAGTATGTTTCTTTATTAGCTCAAGTATAAACCATCCACAATGTTAGCGAGGAACTTAATTTAGAACAAACCATCCACAATGTTAGAGAGGAACATAATTAAGAACAAACCATCCACAACATTAGAGAGGAACTTAATCTAGAACAAACCATCCACAACGTTAGTGAGGAACTTAATTTATAACAAACCATTCACAAAGTTAGCGAGGAAACTGATCTAGAACAAACCATCCACAACGTTGGGAACTTAATCTAGAACAAACCAACCACAATGTTAGGAACTTAATCTAGAACAAACCAACCACAACGTTAGGAACTTAATCTAGAACAAACCAACCACAACGTTGGGAACTTAATCTAGAACAAACCAACCACAATGTTAGGAACTTAATCTAGAACAAAAGTTATTCTGTTCCATACTTCTTTTTTTTTTACTATCTAGAATCAATGATCATATTCTTTGACTTTTCTACTCCAAGTGTATGACAAACATCAGATATGGTAAGTGAATTTGGTGAAGTTGGAATACGTAAACTGAATTTGAAACAAACAGATGAATGTGTTGATAGATCACTACACAAATAAGATCTGCCTTATGGTAGGCAAATAAAAATTTATCAACGAGATTGTGCCATATAGAGCACTGATTTGCCAATGACCTTAATAACAACTATATTTCATGGCAATCAATCAAAAACAGCACAAATTGTGCCAACTACAATACAAGGAAGGACATGCAAATTATTATATAGCCATGTATCTATGAAAGGAAGAAACAAAAAAAATTATAATAGGGCACAGTGAAATATTTTGGATTTTATCAATGATATTGTTAGTGAGAACATACAGCAATCAAGATCCAATAGCAATACAATCTGATTTGGATCAATTTGCTGGTGTATTCAACATGAAACAATAAAGAGTCATGTTATTGTGACCCTTAGAATTTCTGGGTCCACTTTTAGTAATTTTTAAAAGTAAGCATTTCATTCGGTGTTAGGGACAGTTATTGTCAAAAATGTCATGCTCAGAATAAATGTCAAAGTTGTAATCTCGTGGTGAATTGAATGTCAAGTAAACATGACTTTATACTGTTCATTTGTTTTATCAGACTGTCTAGCTTTCATGACAAAAGTAGGTATTTTCAAGCCTAGTTAAATGGTTCTAGGAAGTAGGTCACAGTAACCAAGTTTTGCATGATGCACAATACCACTAATATTTTCAATATTTCAACTTGGTGGTCATGGGAAAGCCTTTGTGCATTTGTTAAGAAATACTATGTTTTTTTTTTAAAAAAAAAACATGAAAGAATGACATGGTGACTTGTCTGCTAGTGTTCAATTTTTTCTTCCCAAAGAAGCATCATCTGTATTTGCAAGGTTGTTGTTGTTATAGGGTTTAATGCCATTTTTCAAGACAAAATAGGCTTTACATGGCAGGCAGTATAAATGGTGAAGGAAGAAACACAAAGGTCAAAACCCCTTTTACAGTTTGTGAAACCTAGTTCCCATTCCTGTGTAAAAGTCAGCATTGTATTTTTGTATTTATTCAAAATGAAACTCTGAAAATCACCAAGATCATTAGTACACACCACAATAACGATATATTTTTCAAACACATTTATTTCAAAGCAAACACACTCTTTGACCTGGTGTGGCTCCAATTTCCCTTTCCGAAATTAACATTTTTTTTATATAGCCCATTATGTGCTGATGTACCACAATAACCTTTACATACATACACACATCCATGAATGGTGTTCAGATTTTTAATTATGTTATAATAATGAACAAAACTGGAAGTAAAAAGCCCACTTTCCTAATTTCAGATGTCTGATCATACAATTTTAACTCGTTCAGCCCTGATCCAGTGAATACATGTAATCCAGTTTTTGCATTCTATGGCCAATCCAACCAGAAGTCAAAGTTTGTTGGCAGCATTCAATGGCCGTTCCCACCCTTTGTTGCTTTAAATGCGTTATGTACATCTCCGATTGGTTACAAGAATCAGACCAATATTACCAATCAGAAATGATTTTAGTTTTATTTCTGCAAATTCCAATTGTTCAGAAACCAAGGGTTACGAGAGTAATTTTACTACACGTGTTCTGTTCATGAAAAATCGCAAATTATGGCAGACCTAAGACTTGATGACAGACAAGTGCAAAAAATTGAGCAAGGAAAGGAAAAACATATTCAGCAGTTAAATATTTTGCGAGATTTTGATTCGGACATAGAAGTTTCTCTGACTGTCATCAGATAGCAATGATGATTGAATTCTTGCGGATCTAACAGAATGTAGTGATCATGTTCGTAAATAGTGTATAAAAAAAGTTGAGAAAGACTTGGATAAATAGAAGAAAAAGAAATACATCACTGTGTAGACAAATTCATTTGGAATAATTGGTGAAAACTTCATGGATTTTTATTGGATATAAGAAAAGAAAATAAGGTACGAGTGAATGCATGTACATGATATTTACAAAATTGTCTAACAGGTAAGACTGAGGCAGAGCAGCTAGATGTAGCTTAGTGCTGCTGGGGCTGTAGTAGTGAAGAAGAACACATTTGATGGAAACTATCTTGTGAACTTTTCATGCTGATCTTACTTTTTTTTCCCAATATTCTGATTGAAATGCATCTAATATGCAGTCTCAAGATCACGAATGAAATTGTGCATGATTCAAAAGATACCAGCAAGGTCAGCCCATCTTGTGCAAGATCACCTTAATAATATGAAAAAAATTGGACTGGCTTTCCAAACTGCCCCAAATATTCAAAAGAATCAAGTCTCTATTCCAATTCAAGACTAATTGATGAGTGTATATGTGTTTGGGATATTTTTTTTTTTTTTTTTTTACGTATCTTTAACAATTTTTCAGTCATATCACTATGTCTGCAGTGATGCATTTTATAGTGATGTCTAGCACTGGGGCATCAAGCTGCAGACATGTAGCATGATGTCCCACCCAGTCACATTATCATGACACCAAGCCGACCGGTCTTAACACTAACCTCTTAATGCTGATTGCTAAGCGAGGCATGTGTTGGAACCATATTTGCAAGTTTTTGGTAAGACTCAGCCAAGGATTGAACCCTCGACCTCCTGCATCAAAGGCAAATGCTCAAACCCCTAGGCCACTGCAGCAGCCACAATTAATTCAGCAAAAGAACATGAGAAAAGTATATATGATAACATGGTTGGCCAATCTGATGCATGATCACCAAATAATTATGCATGGATTTTCACTCGTTACAAACTCTTCAATGATCTTTTTGATACAATCACTTACTCCCTGTTTGATCAAAATCAGATAAGAAATATGGCCTCCAGATGCAAAATCACCTCCTTAATATGCAAATCCACATTTATTGAAACAATGAAAAATATGGAGTCAATTGTTGACAAGTGGACAAATGACAGACACAGGGTAATACCAGCTTTTGGACTTGTAGAAAACTGCACTGAAACAAAACCTAACATGGTCACCAAACTTCATTATACTAGAACTCATAAAGACAGCAAGCCACATTTACATAACACGAAGCAGCACCCTACTTCTGAGGTCTGTAATGCAGCATTACCAAATGAGTAATGATACAGTTGTGTACCACCACCCCTCCAGCAACAAGTTTATGGAATTTGTGTCATTTTGGCCTTAGATTTAAATCAAACCATTCTGAAATGGGCACAAATGAACATTTGTGCATTTGAATTCAAATGTAACCAGGTCACACACAAAAAAAAGGCCCAATAAACAAAACAAAAAAAACTAAAACTTTTCCCCTTCTGCACAAGCTTGACTGAAATATAAATAAAAAAGCATCTTTTATACATGTATGCATGTCTTCATGAAAATCTCTCTTGATGCAGATGTGTCTGGATCCATTCAGAATTTACTCCAAAAACACATTTGCTAACCCAACTTTAGGCAAAAATGAAAGAATTTCCAGGGAGCAACGAGTTAAGATCACTCCGTAATTGTGTAAGGTTTAAACCCATTGTTAAAAAATGTCATGTTTCTACATTTAACAAAAAGGTTTAAAATGGTTATAATTTTAAAAAATGTTTAACCATTTACCTCTGGCAAGCGCCTTTTGACGCCTCTACACCATTCTCATGCATTTACCTTTTGACGCCTGTTATAAACATTATAAATTTTGAGTGGGTTTTCATAATGCCACCTTCAGGGAAAATCCCCATATTGGATACATTCATTGGTGTGAATGACCATTACGTAGGATCATGTGGTCGCTGTTTAGGCTCTGGTTGAAATCTGTTATTTAAAGTAACTGGGTCATAAATGGAGTTAGCGGATTTCGTTTACTAGTAGAGTTTTCACAATTAGAATCACAACTTTGAAAAAAGCTTCAGTAACTTAACTTAACTAAAAGCTCTGATATTGATGTAGGCAGTAATTAGTTTTAATAAATTATCAAATTCAGATAATTTAGTGATGTTGATGCAAAGAACTTGTAAATTTGGAGCATGAGAAATGGCAGCAACGTTTGGTCATGCAGCTTCAATGACTTGATGATGAAATAGTTCTCTCAAGATTTTAAAGCACATAAAAACTTCTTCCGTGAAAAATAATTATACTGCTATAACAATCAGATTTTACTCTTAAATCTCTCCATACATAATGTGCAGCAAAAATGTAAAATGGTTAAAATTGCTGTTTAACACAACATACATTACAGTGCTTAACACATTAACCCCTAGTGCCGCATTTACGGGGCACGAGGTAGTAGCCTACTTCCAAGGTCTGTAGCATCGAGGTCATGCATGATACACTAAAGTGGGTGGTATTATCGAAAGGTAGACAGATTTAGCTCTACGATGATACAATACAATAATCTGGACATTTTAGTTGCACTACAAAATAAAGAGGAAAAAAAACTAATTATTTGCACCTGTTTGTATTTTTCCCCAGCCATAATTCCCCCATAGTCAGACTTGGATTTTGTGTCCAGATTTTAGCCTTTACGGCCTCAGATCTAAGGCAGACTGGGGTGAAGTGAACACAGGTGAACCTTTGCAAAAAGTAGGATAAGGTGGACATTCTGAATCCATGCAAAAATTATGGGTTCATTAACAAAAAAGAAAAGAACTCCAACTTTTCACCTTCTGCTCATGCGACAGCAAATTAACCAATTGGAAAACATTTTTTTTTTAGCACAACTAGGCATTGTGCAAATGGAAAATTACTTGAAGTCGATGTATTAGGATGGATTCAGAACAGTCCCCAAAATGTGTTTCCTACTCGCATTTCATGCGAATAGATAAAAAAAAAACTGCAGGGTTTAATGTGTTATCAATTAACAGACAGGCCTATGTGTATGGATTCAAACAGGTAACCGATGTTCTATTTATAGCACACTGCACTGGGTAACTTTGCTATATGTACAGTATATCAAAGGGCTAAAAAGCCATACACTAAATGAGGTCAAGGGTTAAACAGACATACACTCTATGAGGTCAAGGGTTAATAGTAAAACTCTATTTAATGAGATGAACATCTAACAGGTAATTTACACTACATGGCATATGAACAGAAACACCAAATTACATTAGTCTTTGTGCAGCTACAAACATTCCAAGATGGATAGTTAGAATAAAACATGAATCTATTTAACGCAGGAAATCTTTTGATTTATTAAGGGTAGTCCCAATTTCTTACAAGTAATGGATAATAACCCTAAAGATTTGGCAGTGTTATTCACGCTCTCTGCAGCGCAAGATTTGACAGGAACAACAAACACAAGGCCCAGGCCCACTCTTCTTTACAAACAATAGTTTATAAATTCTGCCTGCTTGAAAAGTCTTGAGTCAGTGAACAAAATCAAAAGAACTGATAGATCACCAACAAAAACATGCAAATGCACATTAAGCTGTGGAAAAACAATTTTATTCTATCATGTAACATTTGCAAGACTAAATTGTGTTTACAAGTATCAGTTTGTTTGTCAAATTTATCCCCATTATAAAATGTGTCCCTAGGGTTATCCCCCATTCTGTGCAAGGAAGGACTTTTCTGGCCAGCACAAGTATGGGCATTGATAGAAAAGGCTTTTTTTAAAAGAAACGTAGACTAAAAGAAAGTCCGCTCTGGAGATTAAAGAAAGAAGTTATCATTTTGTGTGTATGTATAAAAATTTTAATCATATGCAAAAATGAGAACCCAACCAAAGCTTCTCACCTCTTTAGCATAAAGTCACATACATCTTTACAACCGACTTTTCATACCACTTGAACAAGTCGTTGGCAAATTTAAACTCCTTTTCTTCTGTTGATACACTGTACTCCCATTTTTAAAAATTTATGTGTATTGTTTTTCATTTTATGTATTATTCCTAGAAGAAACTGCTAAAGAAGACCAAGCTTTTCCATTGGTTTAGTCTTGCCTGTAATTCTTTTTCACAATTTGGAATTTTGTTTCAGGTAAAATTAGCATACAGAACTACATCATTAAAACTGCACAAGGGAATCTTTTCTTGGAAAGAAAAAAAGAATTTGACAAAGTCCTCAAATCTGAGAAAATGCTTAAGTTCTTTTTAGAAATAAAACATGGCTCATTTAGTTTTTATTCAAATTACAGTAGAACCTGTCTTACAAGACCACCCTTTTACTAAAAAAGTGTGGTCTTTCAAGACAGGTGGTCTATCACAACAGGTCATAATGCAATAAATCAATCCGTGAATTGAGAACATGGTCTATCACAACAGGTCATAATGCAATAAATCAATCCATGAATTGAGAACATGGTCTCTCAAAAAAAGACAGGTGGTCTCAAAAGAGATGGTCTTTCAAGACAGATATTATATGACCATACATTGCATTTCATTTCTAAATTATTGCTAAATATTTAGTTAAAATACCAAATTGCAAACAATGCAACAAGATAGTGAAATATTTAAATGCAAGAAAATTGAGATGCCAAATGAACTCGACTAAAAGGGTTTATTGCAAGTCATATGATTGCAGGTATTATGCTAACTCTCAAAACTGAACACCCAAAATATAAAAACTGCAGAACATCACATTTGCAAATCCTACTTTTATTTTGTTGTTAGATCCATCTTTTATTTTAAAAATTTCCTCTATTTTCTATAGGCATTAGTTCTCATTGTCTTAACACATCACCAATGCCAGGTGGTATCCAGGCTTTGATGTGGGTGCTTTCGCTCACTGAATATGAAGGAGAAAAAAACAAAAGAAGAAAAAGAGTGGGGAGCAAGGTAGCCATAAAAGGGGGGGGGGGGGGGGAGACTTCCAGTATGGTGTCAATTTTTTTTTTATCCATGTATTCAAAAAGAGCAATAGCAAGTATAATAATTGCATTAAATGCATATCATGTCATCTGACTATATATTATAGTATAACAATTTAAACTGAAAGAGGTCTTATGTTTTCTAATAATATTCTATCTACACACTAACTATTAAAGATCAAGTCATAGACTGCAAATAGTATCACTCCTCTGGCTAACCTCAGATATAAGTCATATACTTTCTGCATGTCAAATGCTCAATTATGATTGGTTACAAGTTCATAATAAGAGAGATCAAAAGATCATATATTTTCCTTTCATGGATGACAAAAAATAATTTTTAAGGAAAAGTAAGTCCAAAGCTCAAAATGAATTAGGGGAAGTGTATGTATGTATGTATGTATGTATGTATGTATGTATGTATGTATGTATGTATGTATGTGTGTGTGTGTGTGTGTGTGTGTGTGTGTATATATATATATATATATATATATATATTGCAAACAGTTTCTATAAAAGTTTACTCTTAACTAGAACATACATCTCAGATCTGCATCCAGACTAACTATAATTATGATTGCATTACAAACATGATCACTATTTCCTAACTAGCCGTCTTTCCTCATCCCCCACTCTACCAATGCCCTGTTAACCCACTCTACCAATGCCCTGTTAACCCACTCTACCAATGCCCTGTTAACCCACTCTACCAACGCCCCGTTAACACATTAACCCTTAAATTGCTACATTGTTTTGCAGTACAAGATCCCTCAGTGCAGAGGTGTCAATGCTGAAGAGAGAAAAAAAATTTACTTTGAAAGTGGCAGAGTTAGTGGAAATATTTAGATTAGAAAATGAAGAAAATTACAAGAATCAGCACTGGAAGTAGACTTTTGCTTGACAGACATATATTCACACAAGGTTAAGTTGGCAATGGAGATGACAAGTTGAATTTCCGAAGTACATAAAATGGAGTGAATTACATGTTTTGATTGTGTTAATCATTCAGTGTGAATTCATCTTGGATTTGTATGGATATTAATGGCAAGAGAAACAAATTGGAACAAAAATCATTTTATCTTTATGCATCAGTTTTATTTCTGCATGTAGTTTGAAATTTTTTGAAATGTACCAAATTTTAGCTTAATTAACGAAACGTAAATTAAAAAAATAACATTTATTACTCGTAGCTCTCTCTGAAAAATTCTGCAAGCCATGTATTCTACGTAGGTCTCGGGGATACAGGCACTGGTAAGGCTAATACTGCTCTAGGCGATCTCTGCAAGTATGCTGTACGGGACTGCCCAGCTATTTGACTCAGAGGTTAATGTGTTAAGTAAAAGCAGATAAATCTAAAGTTAGAGTCTAATCAAAATTAGAGTTTATCTATTGGTTATTGGTCATGTGATATGGAGCTGTCATGAACGGTTGACAATGTCACAAAAGTTAAATTATACATCAAGTAAAAGGTAGCCAGTCGGATGACGCGGCATGACATCTGGTCCATGTGTAATAGATGCACATTAGGCAAATATTCTGAAAGCAAACAGCACCTTTGTGACAAGCTCTGCAAAGAAGAATTGCAACTATATCTGCAAAGGGTGAAATGACTCACTAGAGTCGCATATGGATACAATTCATGATACACATATGATCGTTTGTTTAAGATTTTTAACGTAGCTTTAATAATTTTTCAGTCATATCGCTACGATCTCTGCAGTGAGACAGTTTATAGTGATGTCTAAGAGACTGGGACATCATGCCACTGACATGTAGCATGATGTCCCACCCAGTCACATTATCCTGACACCATGCAGATCAGTCCTAACATTAAACTCTTTATGCTGAGCGCCAAGCAAGGCAGCTGTGAGTACCATTTTTATAAGTATTTGGTATGACTCAGCTGGGGATTGAACCCACGACCTCCTGCTCCTGCAGTGGATGCTCTAACCACTAGGCCACCGGAGCGGTTTTCATACACATATGAACTTGATGGTCTATCTTTGGAAAGTTGGTGGTGCCCTTTCATGTATGATGACATTCTATTCCTATTTCCAGAATGTGGGCTAAAGATAAAAATAAAGTTATCAAACATTTATATGCAATTCTCATTGATGAGAAGATAACAAAAATATTTTCAACCAGTCTGGTTGCAGTGAATTTATTCACACGGTTTAGGAAATATATTTAATGGGGGTTCTATTTAACTCCAATTGTTTTGTACAACATGAATGATTTGAAAACATACTATTACCTATTTCGTGTCTCGGTAACACTTGGAAGACATTATGATGTTATCCTCAAAACAAAAAATAATGCAATTTCCTTATGCAAAGAAAATTGCATCTAGAACAAGAATTAGATTGAATACCAACAAAATCTATCAAAATCGATCACATTTTGCATCCTGCAAATGCAAAAGGCTGCTGCAGCCACAGGTACTTGTATATGTTGGTGAAAAATGATAAGTACCGACTACACCCAGTTCTATTTTAAAATTTTCTTCAAACTTTAGCAGTTTGCAATCTGCCCCATTGCTCATTCCATCTTAATTTCATTTATTCCATAAGCGTCAGTTCCATTCACAAATATCTTTCAGTTGATGCGTTCATTAGTACCTTCAAGACTGGAATATTGCAACTCATTTCTATCTGGTTTGTCTTAATATCTACTCCAGAAACTTCAAAACACAGCTGCTCGGATCATCTTTAGAGTTCCACAATCAGAGCTCACCTCTTCACTGCTCTGTACCATACAGTGACTATCCATTCAATCCAAATCAAACACAAAATCTAATCTCTGTGCTACGTTTCACTGACAGACTCTAGTCCAACACACCTATCCAACATCACTGAAGTGTACAACCAGCAAGATACTTACGCTCCCCTTCTGACAATCGTATACTCATTATTCCCACTATGAAAACAAAGTCATATATGGACGTTCTTTTGCATACCAGGGCCCAGCAATGTGAAACAAATCGACCACTGAACTTAGACACACAGGTACAGTGATCCCATTCAATAGTGCTCTTAAAATTCACGTATTCTGACTGTAAGGACAAGCTTCATGACCTAAAAATGTTTCATACCTCAAAATACCACTGAAAGGGTCATGGTCTCTATTTTCTGTCCATCCAGCATGTACATCTGACTCGTATTTAACACCATTTCGGGCTCAAAATCACTCACTGGTATCTCCAATAACACTTTCCCACCTCCATTAATCTGATATACTTCATAACTTTAAAATTATTATCATCATTACTATCATCAGCAAGTATATCAGAGGTCTCGCTAGGATTTTAAAACCAGGAGTCCAGGACCCACATTTTGGTAATAATTGGAGTCCCACCAGCAGAAGGTGCATTCCCATATTGAACTTTGCAGATTAGAACAACTGATGGTTGCAATTGTGTTTAATTTCCACATTCTTTATAACACTGTCATGAATAACTATGTCGGCGTATTCGGTGTGTCAGGTAATTCTGCACAAAAATGTCATTTCTGTAACCAATGAATCACATGATGTCTTGGTTGAAAATTCAAATTTTGGCTGAAATTCCAGAAGAGTCCAAAGTAATGTATTTCGTTTCCATAGCATGATGCATAAACATTACATCTTTCGAAAGCTATGCCCAGAATAGGCCGATATATATTGAGCCGTGCAATTATAAGGGGGAAACAGAGAAGTGTTATCCCATTTGTCCAAACTTTGTATTATTTTGAATATAATATTCTGGTGATAATTGCAGCTTTTCAATTGGTAAGCATTGCAGAATTTTATTTTCATCAATTGAATTCGGTATGGTTTTGCGCCAAAATTGGTGAAACAGAATAGCTTGACAGTGGTGTAACTCTTCTTAGTCCTTCAGGGTGAGACTGATTTTTGTCAATCCAATGAATGGTCGTATTCCAAACACTATGCCAGGCATCACATACTTTCTTACACTTGGCTACTATTCCATCCAAACTGTCAGTTCTAGGAACTTCAGCACTCTTCTGAATCTCATTAAAATCTTTTTCAGTTTGCCATTTAACCCCAAATACCAGATTTGCAAAGGTTTTGTCCAACTCTTGATATATCTTGATTTCAAGGTCACATGCACCATTTATCTGGCTACTGTCAGAAATGAACACAATAATGGAAGCTAAAGTTACATTATACTCGTAAAATATTATAATAACCACATGTACATCTCTGGATCTTTCCATCTCTGAATTCAGTCGTTGTAAATTTCAGCACATTTTCCCACCCAAGCTGCTAGTTGAAGTCTTTGAACTTGCCGCCCTGCTATTACAACATGTTCTTTCGATGTACTCTTCTGAATTACAGCAGATACATCTGGGAGCTATTTTAACCAATGAATTTTGTCATTATAAATATCAGCACAGCTAAAATGATAAAGTAATCAACATATTCTCACTCAGTAGCAGTTAAAGCAGGGTTGGAAAATCTTTGAATTTGCCGCCCAGCTATTTGCATGCGTATGGAGGACTCCTACACTGGATATTTTGTGTCCCAGGTTGAATATTTGCATCCAAATACGCGTAATGAAGCGTTTCCGAGACCTCTGTTATATGCTGAATGAAATCATAATGAATGAACCACATCAGGAATCTGACATTTGGGTTTTCTAGGTAGCCCATATTCTAACCCTTTACCATAAAGAGTGTATGGCATTTTAGCCCTTCGATATTCGCGTAGCAAAAATATCCAGTGCAGTGCACTATAAGCAGAACACCTGTTACCTATTTGACTCCATAGACATAGGCCTGCATTTTAACCGTTAAGTGGTGTAGTGTATGTTGTTTAACTGCAATTAACATTTTTGGTACAAATATATTATGTACGGAAAGATTTAGGAGTAAAATATGATCGTTTTTGTGTATAATTATTTTTCACGAAAGAGTTTTTATGTGCTTTAAAATCTTGAGAGAAAATGTTCAACATCAAGTCAGTGAAGCAGAGTGATCAACCATAACTGCCATTTCCTGAAATTCTTTGCATGTACATGACTGAATCATCTGAATTTGATAATTTATAAAAACTAATTGCTGCCTACATCAATATCAGAGCCTTTATCTAAGTCATTAAACCTTTCATAGTTGTGATTCTAATCGTGAAAACTCTACCAAGTATTGAACAAAATATACGACCTCCATTTACGAGAGTGGAGAATACAACCCGGTTACTTTAAATAGCAGATTTCAACCAAAGCATAAACATTGACCAAGTAATGGTCATTCACACACTAATAAATGTATCTAAAATCAGGTTTTCCCCGAAGGTGGCGCTACAAAAACCCAATCAAAATGGCTGCTGTTTACAGCAGGCGTCAAAAGGCACTTCCTTGAGAATGATTTAGAGGCATCAAAAGTCACATATATGTGAATCGTCCAAAGGCGCTTATATGTGAATGTAGGAGGCATCGCAAGGTACATATATGCGAATCGGGTAGAGGCGCCCAAAGGCGCTTGCAAGAGGTCAAAGATCACGCATTTGTAAAATTTTCTTCATTAATGGTTCAAACTATGCCATAATTTTTATTCCTGGGTATTTTGTTACAATGAAATTTAGCATATTTTCATGTGGGACTTTCCAGACCTGCCAACCCTGAATAGTCTGTCACAGTAAGACAGTTGTTTTTTTTTTCTGCAGGCCTGCATACATGCCAACCCCTGACGAGGAAAAAGTGTAATCCAAGTGGTCAAAAAGAGGAATCCAAGCAGAAAAAGAGTAATCCACATATAACATACTACAATTACAATTAACAATGATTTATTTGCTTTTCTCATCTTTTATCATTCATTAATGGTTCAAGTGTTCATATGTAGCACTTTTAGCTTTAGAAAGCAACAGATTGTCATGTTGCATTTCAAAACATTTTGTACCAGCTGAGGCCATGAATATTTTGCATACCAGTAGAGCACTCAATACTGGGTTACTTAGCCTGGACCTGAATTCAGTTTTATTTTTGTTAACAACACTGAACAATCTCTCACAGTCAGCATTAGAATGGTAAAGAACCAATATTCCTTTCATAACCTGACAAAGAAGAGGAAATTTATTTCTTCCAGTGATAGAGTCTTTTAGCTGGGAAATAAGGTGCCATTGCACATCAACTCTATCTGCATTAAGTATATTGTCAGGTAGAATCCCAACTTGATACTTCAGGAATTCTTCTTCCAGATGATCCAAGTTAGACAAGGGTGGCAATAGAAAGGGATATCTCTTGACAAAGAATCTAACACTTTTGAAGCTTTTTGACTGTCTCTCATTTACATCAGCAACTGAAGCATTTAAAAGCAGTTCATCTCCATATGGGAATTTATGGAGCATGTAATCACAGGCTGTAGCATAATAATCTCTAACATTATCATAGAACATCTTCACAGGAAGAGTAGAATTGTGTTGTATGAATTCTCTTGCTTCTGCACCAATAGCTAGATCTTCATAATCTTTCTGGTTTGCATGGTCATGAAAGTCAATATCAGTTAAAAGTTTGGCTGATGTGATGATTTCTGGCTTAATAAACCTTATTAGCAAATCTGACAACTGGTTTGACAGAATCTTGTGCATAATATAAATGCATGGTTCTTCTTTCTGCAATACAACATTTGCTGCATCAAACAATGGAATGGCACTCTTCATAAACAAGCAGTACAGTTTTGTAACTGGATCATTAAGCTTTTTGTAAACCATCTCACATTTAGAGTCTTCAAAGCAGTGAACAGATTCTTTTTCTTTCTGTGCCATCTTAGTATCCACTTTGCTAGTTTTGCCCTTGGAAGTATGAGAAGATCCAGTATGCTTTTAACAGATTTATACTCTGAAGAACCTGATCCAGATGGCTGATGAGATTTTACGTCAAAAGATTTATCTTTCACAGTCATGGTCTGAGCCTGGAGGCCCTCTAGCTGGATAGACAGAGGCCTCTCAAATAAAAATTCCATGGATTTAAATTTCTTTCTTTCTGCTACACCAATCTCTTTATTGTTAGTATGTCTGTCAATACTTTCATCTCTTGTTCTCTTCTGACTTGCAATAACAGATTCTGCTTTTGTACCACTCTTCTTCACTTTTCCACCACGTTTTCTCTGTGCAGAATCACTTTCAGTTTGAAAGAATGCTTGTAGTGCATCCCAAAGCTCAAGTAAACGGCTAACACATTTGCCAAGGGATAACCATCTTGTACACACATGCTTTATAACTTTATAGTCTTCAAGATCAAACTGATCTTGTAACAACTTTAGAGCCTGTTTCCTTTTACTACTTTTCTCCAAATAATAGTAGATATCTATTAACAAATGGCCAATATCTACTTCTAATTTATCAGCAGCCTTACCAGCAGCAAGGTGCATCAAATGACAGGGGCAACCTGTTATGAACACTGATGGAGACATTTTCAAAATATAGGATGCAACTCCTTTATGAATTCCAGTCATCACTGATGCATTATCAGCTGCAAACCCCATACAGTTCTGCCAACTTATGTCATGTTTCTTCAAAACATTGTCAAGCAAATCAAAAATGTTTTGTCCAGTGGAATCTACTGTTAATTCTGGTAAAGAAAGAAGAACACTCATGACTTTGCCTTTTTCACTGTCAAAGTATCTAACACATACTGGGTACAACTTTTTATCATCATAATCACAACTCCCGTCTGTGGCAATACTAAACGGCCCAATTTTCATTGCTTCTGCAATTTTAAGTGAACTATCTTCTGCTAGGCACCGAACAATGTGAGATGATTTTGTTCTTGCACAAGCCTATTTTTCCGCAATTTTCGAATCAGGAAACATCCGCTTGAACAAGGGACCAACGTGGTCTGCTACCGCTAAGGGTAGTCCGTGTTCTATTAAAAACTCTGTAAATAACACCTCAGCATTTATAGTATACAAGTCTGCACTTGAGCTCTGCTGTAAATAAGAAGTTACCTTAGTATTAGAGTTCGTAAGGCGAGCTAATTCGATGTGTTTCCTTGTTTTCATGTGTTTTTCCACATCAAATTTACCACCATGACCAATGCTAAAATCGTTTCCACACAGTCTGCAATGAGCATGATGCTTTCCTAGAATGGAACGCTGTATTATGCCATTCATATATTCATCTTTGAATCTTTGGAGGACTAGTTGTTTTGCTTTTTTCTGATCCATCTGCGAAATTCTTGGGGAAACAAATGTGCTCTAACATACACAAAGACTAGAACCCATCTTAACATCTGAAGCCATTTAGCGCCAACGATTAGACGTCACGTGATGATGCCCTCGTCGTGTTTGGAGGATTGATTACATTTTGCTTTGTTTATTATTAACTTTTTCTAACCCATCTGTGAAATTATTTAAGAGATATTTTTTGCACTCATAAACGCATTGAGAATTTTGTAATACTTTTTAGCGCAAAAAAAACTTTTAGACTGGTTCTGCACTATACAAAATTAGAACAAAGAGTATGTGCATAATGATTTAAACAAAATAGAAACCAGTCTGTTCTCTCCTCACTAAGCCGCTAAAAATAGAATATGAGGTCGAAAGTTTGAAAGTATCTTAGTAACATGATACATGTAGTTGCTATAAATAGAACATGAATATTAGGAAAGTCCACGGACAAGTATACTCGTACATCGTAGTTATGTAGAAGCGGGGTATTTTTTAATTAAAAATAAAACAGTATGTAAAAAATAAAGTAATGCTAATAAAAACGAAAAAAAAAATATTTTTTTTTTGCAAGATGGATATATCGAAAAAGCGTAATCTATAAACGTTAACGTGTAACGCGGAATTTAGTGGGAAAAAGCGTAATGATTACGCCAAAAGCGCAATGGTTGGCATGTATGGGACTGACCAATTTTCAGTACAGTGTAACAAAATATCAAAACAGCTATTGTA
Organism: Unio delphinus; assembly: GCA_029339505.1. Classification (NCBI taxonomy): domain Eukaryota; kingdom Metazoa; phylum Mollusca; class Bivalvia; order Unionida; family Unionidae; genus Unio; species Unio delphinus. Next base: position 18,765,270 of record JAQISU010001235.1, read on the forward strand.
AAGCTGGAAAATGTAATTAAAAGTTTGACACAGTGACGATAAACAGTTTGCAAAGTACTAGTAGACTTCATTTACCACGAGTAAAGTTGCCTAAGCTTTAGATCCGAACCCTATGCAACATAATGGCCTGTTGCTATCTCTAAACTTTATGTAATTCTTGGAAATTCTTTTTCCATTTCACAAGATGAAAGCAATCATATCGCCCAGCACAAAACATACTCAAATTGGCATGTGATGCCCAATAAACCTAACTGTGGCCTTTCCAGCTTTTATTCACAGGAATCTGAATATTCCTTTTTATTCTTCTGTATTGTTTAACACTTTTCAATACGCTTATTTTCCCTTTCATCTTAACCACACATCACTTTCTGGACACCAATACTTCCTGTTTGTCGCACAGAGAATAAGCTATATAGATTTCTAATTGGTGGTTATTGTTTAACCTGGAGCAAAACAAACAAGAACCACAAACGAGAATTCAATGCAACAAATTTCAACTTGCAACACACCAGTAGCTTAGCTATCATATGGACCAAAGGAGTTGAGATACAATTCTAAGACGAAACTTTGCATGAAAGTGTTTATTCAATGACGAGTCAAGTACTTCCTGAAACATATGGAGTACATTTGAAATGCATAGTATATGCTGAACATACTTCTGGGATAAGATAACAAGTATGGAATTGAGGAGGAGGGGGCAGATTACAAACCATATTTTTTGTGTTAACTTGTAGATGGCAAGTGGGTATTTTCAAACAAAATCTTTTTTCATTTCTAAAAATAAACAATGTGTCTGTGACTGCAAATGTCGTTTCAGATGGATTATAATTTTACTGACTAACAAGACAACTAATAATAATTGTTCATGACTGCTGACGACTAAAGTAACATGCATACAGAATCATTTCGTATTTATTTTTCGTCTGTTACAGTAGAACCTGTCTTGACCACTCTTTCTGCCATATAATTATGGTTTCTCAAGACAGGTGGTCTCTCATAACAGGCCACAATGTTAAATCATTAAATTTGTGCACTGAGAATATGGTCTCTCAAGACAGGTGGTCTCACAGCAGCGGTCTTTCAAGACAGGTTTCACTGTATATCATTAAGTGTATCGTTTCAGCAAAAGTATTGATGCATCAATATATCGATGAATTGTTTCACCTGTAATAAAAATCGACACGGACAGCAAAGCTTTAGAAAAACCTCCACTCAGCCTCAAAGTTGGAGGAAAAGAATTTACTTATATGTCAAATACAACAACAAAAAAAGGAAAAAGGAAAAAAAAAACACAAAATAAACTAAAGTACACAGCACACAAATAAATCAATTTGAATATGAAATTGAATTTACCTGTTCGCTTCAAAATTTCCAATTTCTAGAACTGCTGAAAGACTTTCCAATTTTCCCTTGAGGACCTGAAAATATAGAATAACTTGAGAATTTTATAACACCGCGCATTCATCAAACTCTAAAATACAATTATATCCAACAAAAATGTTACGGTGAAGGAGGAATATAGTTGTGTTTTCCACCCACAAAGTCCACTATATTGCATCTGGAGTCAAGTGAATTTTCCAATCATTCATGGGATCACACAAATACCTATTCGAAGCTGACCAAGGTTTTTCCTTAATGTGGGAAATATGAAGGCTCAGTTGAAGGAGCATCTGACCTGTGATCTAAGGAACTAGGGTTTCTTTTACATTTATTTGGGAAGGTTCATTTTCCTGAAATTTTTGTTCTATTCATGTTTAAATTTTTTCAAAAACCTACCTGTAATTGGTACCACAGACCCACTACTGTGTCAAGGTACAGCAGAGTGTTAAATCAATACCAGCCCAGAACAGCCTACATTGGCTGCCTCGGTGTGTCCTTGAGGAAGCAATTAGCAGCCATTTCCTTAACAAGATACAGCTAATAATGTGTAAAAGTGTAGTTAAAACTATCTTTGTACAATTGTGCCATCTTTGTACAATTCAGTGAAACTGCATACTTTTGACCAAGTTCCTACAACTAGTATTAGAAGCATCACAAAATTAAAAAAAAAATTGTACTAATAGTCAAAGTTAGTTATGCCCATACATTTACCGTTTTCTACAAATTTCAGTTCCATAGAAGCCAGGAAAAGATCAGAGTGTGCGAAACATTACTCGAAACTGCATAACGATTGAAACAATTAACTTGCAGTATACAAAGTTTTGGTACCTTCTTTCCTACTCGAATTACATCCAGGAAAAAATATTCCAGTTAATTTTTTTTAACCCTTAAAGTGCGTATCGCGACTCCAGCCGCGCTGTTGTATGTGGGCCCGTAGTGCGTGTCGCGACTCTAGCCATTTTCGAGGTGAGCAACAGTGATCACATCCTATAACTTCACCCAGCCATAAATGCTTGTAAAACTATATTTGATTGGTTTAAAAAGGCCTGGAAGAGGCATACTGCAGTACTTTACTATATTATTAACGATGTAATTTTACAAATGCTCGCTCCCAAACACATGGTACTAGTGCAAAACTAAAATGGCCGACGCAGAATACGAAGGTGATTACTTGCAACAAATATTCACGTCTGATAATGATGCTAATGGTGATTTTGAATAATTTGAGAAAAATGACATTATTGGAGCAAGCATGAATGATTTTGAGCCAGTAAATTACGTGGAACTGGAGTCGGATGTACATGCTCACTTGCCGTGAAAAGATGGCGCGCCTGTCAACCCCCATTCACTGGTAATTCAAAATAAAATGTTGAGATGGTGAATAATGAACAATCGGACTATTGAAGACTTTTTCTTAGATGACGAGTTATTGAATCTGATAGTAAGATCAAACAAATCGTAATGCAGATCAGAGAGTTCATGGGCCAGACTTGACGGAAAAAAGTCGCATGAAGAAATGGCAGCCTGTCACACCTGAGCATCTAAAACGTTTTTGCATCGATTAAAACAATGGGTTTGGTACATATGTCTGTTCTCGATTCCTAATGGGCTATTGATGATGTGATATCAACCGCATACTTCAGCAAAAAAAGTAAGATATATTTGAACTTTTCCATAAAAAACCAACAAAATTACTGATGAAATACAATTTTAACTTGTCATTTTACCTGTATTTACACCTGTACCTGCAAATATGTTAAACCTACACATGTGTCTTGATGCCAATCTTTAAGTATAGACACGCGCCATCATTTTTCATATAGGGTTTGTCTATCAATTGTGTATATTTAATGAAATACATGTAATTTAAAGACTGTGGAGTTTTCTTCTTTTCTCTCCTAAAACAATTCAGCACTGTGGGACCTTTTACTGCAAAACAATTCAGCACTTTAAGGGTTAAAGTCCACTAGAAATTTCAGCACAAAAAAAGAAATTAGTCTGCATAACAAAACAAACCAAAAGTTTCCATCTCTGCATCAGTTCAGTGCCAAAAAGAGAAGAGAAATCCTGCTGTAATTCATGTTTTAATTCACGCTTTAATTCACGGTTTTTTGCGTTTTGAAGGCGAGTCATACCAAAGACGTACAAAAATGGCACCAACAGCTGCCTCACTTGGCGTTCGGCATGAAGAGGTTAGTGTTAGGACTGGTGTCAGGACAATGCAACTGGGTAGGGGGCATCGTACTTAATTTCTGTGACATAATGCCCAAGTGATAGACATCACTATAAACTGTCGCACTGCAGACATCGTAGTGATATGACTGAATTTTTTAAAAAAGCTACGTTAAAAATCCAAATCATACACACACCTTTGCTAACCGAAGCAGGTGGTTTTGGCATAGCTGCAAGTGGCATTCAATACATCATAAAGTGTCATTGTCATTTTTTGGGTTTGGTTTGGGGGCGGAGGTGGGGTGCGTGCATGTGCATCTGAAAAAAGAAGTAGACGAGGAAGCGGTTACCCTTCTTACTGGCCAGTAGCACTACATAGCAAATTCTCATCAAGCAAAAAAAAAAAAAAGGAACAACTGTTGTCATGTACACAACCCATGCATGCATGACAAGTTGTGTCAGTTTGCCAATACCTAGTCTATGCTGCTATGATCTTTTCATCCTGCTTTCATTGTAGTACAACAGGTACTGCCTTAAATTGTTGATCTGTGCAAGCACTGACGACTTCTTTCTGGGCGATGAGACTATCAGTGCTAGTGTCATACTTTTTAAATATCTTGAAAATCAGACGTTTTTCCTGGGTACTTAAACTGAATAATTTCAATTAATGTATGGTTTTTAAGACAAGAATAGTACTTACAAATTATGAATGATTGTGAATTTAAAGAAAGAAAAGTAATGTTAATCTCGAAGTAGATTTAATAGGGCTATTCAATTTGCCAATCTATTGGTTTTTCAGGCTACCGTATTTTCCGGCCTACAAGTTGATACTTGGACTTGACAGTCAGGTCTTCGTTTTATGCTCCGAATTGACTTGTATATGGACTGAGTCATTGAAATTGCATCGACTTGTATATTGATTACGATACCCCGTATGATATTAAAATTGCTCTAAATTCGGCATTATTGAAAACAGGTCTAGAAGTACAAATTCTTGTTAAATTACTATGTCAATAAATTGTCATAAACTAATATGACTGCATTTATATTTCTAAGTTTTGTCATTATTTATTTTGCATTATGCGTGTATTTTCTTAATTCTCAAACATAAAATAAAGGAAAATAATTACCAGTAAAAATTTCACGGGGATGCATAGCACACATACGGTCTATACTCTATAGTGCAGTGTACTAATTCAATGCATATTGTTTGCTCCTATAAAGAGATATAAAGTTTGTTTTATTCATCATTTTTAACCATACCTCATTCTTACAGATCACATTTTAGCAACTGGTCCATTAATATTTTATTTTTCAGTATAGTGCATACATGCCAACCCTTGACGAGGAAATGGCGAAATCCAAGTGGTCAAAAAGCGGAATCCAGGCAGAAATCCACATATAACATGCTAAAATTTCAATAAACAACGATTATTTGCCCTTCTGGTCTTTTAACATCCTTTACTGTTTCAAGTTTTCATATGTAGCACTTTTAGCTTTACACATATCGACTAGAAACAATCTTAAGACTTTTAGCGCTAAATCTTTTACAAAATTCCACACGGCCAGAAATAGATGTCACATGATGCTGTACTCTTCTCTTAATATCTAGAAGATTCTGTTATATTTTGTTTCATGGCTTCTTCGGTTGCTTTTTTCTAATTTATCTGGGAAATTATTGAAAGGGGATATTTTTGTTCACATAAATGCATAAGACTAAAATAAAATATACTTTTTAAGCACTAAAGTATCTTTAGACTGGTTCTGCCAAGAAATATTAATCAGAAATGGAATCTGCGTGTAAAGATTAAAATTTGGAAAACCAGTCTGCTCTCTCCTCACTAAGCATACAGATTCTATAAATAGAATTTGAGGTCAACAGTAGAACCAGGTTAGCTATAAAGAACATGATACTGTTAAGAAACTTCACAGTCAAGCGTACTCATATTGTAGTTACGTAGAAGCCGTCTTTTCTAAAATATGTATGTGGGATTAATAACAACGAGAAAACAAATAATCAATTTTTTTGGTGGGGGGGGGGGGGGGGGGGGGAGAGGTGGATATACCGCAAAAGCGTAATCCATATACGTTTAAGCGTAACGTGTAATTTAGTGAAGAAAAGTGTAATGATTACGCCAAAAGCATAATGGATGGCATGTATGATAGTGTTGGACACGTGTTAGCGATTACCGGCACAGCTTTTTGACTGATCTAATTGATCCTACAAAGGGATGTAATCCATATTAACTCTAGCGTTCCTTGATAATAAAATAATGTTCATGCATTCTACTGAATCCCTCAAATCATGTTTCTAATTGTACTTGACAAAGTTGCTCAAATAAATACGGTTTAAACTAAAATATAATCAGATATATATGTAGATGTTCTACCAGTACTCATAGATCATCAGTGATTCATTTTTAGTTTCGTAATTCAGTTTAAAGCAAATTGTAATGTCAACGCTTCACCTATATTGATTCTTAACCAACTGACGTTTCAGTGTCTCTCTTTGATTATACCGGTAGTTGATAAATTGGTCTTTGGTTTCTAACAACAACCAAAGACAGTTGCCGCAATTGTTTAAACCTCGATATTGGCTTCCGCTACCGATAAAAATTACCATATTGCCAGTACCCCATTGTTCTTTATCATTAATCCGCATCAATTACGCTACCAGTTTTTAATATCAAAAGGATTAAGAACCACAGGAAATGATGCCCACTCCCTTCTCTGGATGTAAATAATGAATTAAGCCATGGGCATTGTTTTCATTGCTATAGTACGAGCATATTTTAATGAGTTCGGTATATCATGAGTTATAATCATTTATATAAATACTCCTGTATAAATCATACAACTTATCACACAATGCCTCCCGTCAAATCACACAAGTCTTACACAGCAGCTTTAAAGCTTGAAGTTGTAAAGTTCGCTGAAGAGAAAGGTGGGAATATGGCTGCTCACAGGAAATATGTTGCAAATGAAAAATGTGTCTGGGATTGGCGTAAAAACAAAACAAAGCAAATCGTGGCTGCAAAGAAAGATGGATTAATATTGAGGATAAATTAGAAGAATATGTCTTGACACATTGTGCTGTTGTGTTGTGGAATGTTTTTATTTGTATCTTTTGCAAAGAGAAAAAAGACCATTTTGAGTTACCTGATGATTGTTATAATCCTGATGTATTATACTATGATACCTACTATATTTCCATTATCAATAAACACCTCTAAATCAACAATTCATTCTTGTTTTAATTACGATGTATATTGTCACAACTACATGGTTATGCAGTGTTATTTACACGGTAATTAAAGATACTTAGCACTATGGCTATAATTGAAACCAGATTGAAGCCAAGAATCTACAGAATAGGTCAAATCAGCGAGGCTGCCAGTAGGGAAATCAGGCTCTTTTTAGGGAAATGAAAATCTGTCAATATTCTATTGAAGCAGTTGCCATACAAAATTTGTTATGAGAACAAGAGATCATAACCATTACTTTGTATTCGAACTCAACAATAAAGATAAGAGTGGGGTACATCGGTGAATAGATTAGTAATAAAATGTTAACTATACCCAAGTCCAAACACTTAAAAAATAGTTTATATATATATGTATATATACACACACACACAAATCAATTTAACGGAGTCCGTGACTTTAAAAAAACTTACAATATAAAATGACAAGTTTTTATAAGTTACGTTCATAACTACAGGTAATAAAATGAACTAAAACATGGATGTGTTTTCAATTATAATAAAACAAGCATGGACTGTTTATTCAGCTGTGTCAATTGATAACAGAATATAGTAGTGATTTGTTCAGAAGTAAAATCACATGTATGTTAATGCATTTTCACGATTGCCGGTAATATGGAATATCATATGATACCATTACTAGTGTAAAATACAAAGCCATGATGTTGACCTGGCCTCATCTTATATTCTGAATCGACTTATAATATGAACAAAGGATGGAAAATTTACAAAATTGGTGAATTCGACTTGTGCATCAACGTACAGGCTGGAAAATATGGTAAAAAGAATTTTTTCATAAAAATACAGTAGTTGCCCTCTTGATTGGCCTCATAAAGAGCGGAGACTGACTTCTTACAGCCAGTATCCATTGGCACTAACAAGAGGCCTGCATATTAATACAAAAATGTAAAATGTTCCCCTCACAAGCAGCCACTTTTTTCCTTCAAATGTATCCAGAACCAGTAATTAATTCATATTGCGACACAAGTTAAGTAATCAGGTTATCTCTAATGTTGATATATGTCTTCCAAATTTAAAAGATTGAGTTACTGAAAGAAGAATTGATGTGTACATGCAACACTAAGATTAATATTATATCGTCGATAAAAGCAGACATTTACAGGAAATGGGCTCAACAATGTTATGAGAGTTTGGAGCTTCACAATGACATGTTGGATTGCAAGAGGGGGATGACCTGAAAATTTTTAAATGATTAAAACCCAAAAAGCTAGTATTTTTTCTTGGGGTTTATTTATGGATCTTTCTGGCCAACCAAAAATTTAAGAAATTAATTAGTGAAAATGTGCCTATGTATACTGCACCCAATAAACACCACCCTCAAAATGGCTCCAAAAAATATATACCACAAAGAGCATAACAAAATATGATATAGGTATTCTACATTTTCTTTCAAAGAAGCCCAACGTTTACCTTTCTATCAAATAGACTCTTAATATGTGGTTTCCACCAATGTTCTTTAATAACCTTGGCCTCAAGCTCCAGACCTTCGTGTTTATCACATAAATGCTTCATTATGCACAATGGCTCTGTGGGTGGCTTCCAGTCTCTGCTGTGGTAATTCTCTGGTAAACCTGGAAACCAAAAATATATGCATCTTTCACTAAATAGTTACAACTTGCTTTACAAAAATATTATTTAGTCAAGATGACTGATGCTTAATGACTGAAAACAATCACAGTAATCAAAATCTGACCATTTTTTTTTAGACTCCAAATGTTGAAACCATTGCAGATACTTTTGTGAAATGAGACTTTCAAAGTAGCTGCCGTGGTGACCATATTTCCTTAAGACCACATAGACATTGGAAATGTTTTGGTGAAAACCTCATGTGAATAATAACATGCATTTAAGTGGAACAGCAATAACATTTTCCATATAGTCGCTATGGGAACTATGTTGCATATATCTAATCTGCTTCAATTCATGTAGACCCAACTAGATACTGTAAAAAGTTTTCAGTTCATTAGAGTTTGCATTCAGGACGAGTATAAATAATGTTTTTCAAGATGGCTGCCATAATGGATGTCAGTTGAGCACCATTTTCCTTTCATTATGAGAAGTCTATGAAAATTGCCATATTGGAGGTCAGATTATATCTATATTGTGTGCTTAACTTCTGTCCATGATTGTAAATGTTACTTTAATAGTCATTTTCAAATGTATTTACATAGTTCAACATCAGTCTTGCTTACAGTTTTTCTATTGGAAAGTCTTCACATTACAATAAGGGTAAAATGAAAAGCTGTATAAATAGCGACTTGATAAACAATTCATTCCTTTGTCAAGACCACTCTGTAGTACCGTATATACTCGCGTATAAGCCTGTTCGCATATAAGCCGACCCCCCTCCCAACTGAATCGGTAAAACTGCTATAAAGTGCATGACCCGCGCACAAGCCGAACCATAATTTCTAGACTACCGGTACATCACAAGATGCGTAAAGTGAGTTCTGAAAACGTTTTTTTTTTTTTAGGCAAATCACATTATTAAATAAAATGAAAGTAAGAAAGCTAATTTATATGTTGAAATAAAAACAATTCTAAAGTGTTAAGTCTTAATGGAAATTGAATTAATCCTCATTCTAAAATCATGAATTATAAAAGTTCAATCACTTTTAGAATCCTTCAAAATCAGGCTTTGTATCAGACTCGCCAAACAGTTCACAAAACTTGGCTTCTGTAATGGGTGTGCTTTCATTATATATGTCATTGTCATCATGGTCATCCGATAACCCAGTTCATAAAACGAGAGCACCAGCTGGCTGATGCAACAAATTTTGAATCTACCAACTTATATTTATTATTTTTTTGCCATCTGCATAGCACGTGGACGAATTGCCGCAATTCCTGTACTTGCTTCTCGTTCACAAAAATTTGCGTGCTGCAGCACAGTTATTTGCTTCTGCATATTCAATAACGTTAATTTGAATGCTTCATCATAAGCAGAACGCTTTCATTTACTTTTTATAGTACTCATTTTATCTGATTGAATTGAATATAAACTTCTTGAGATTAAACTGAAATAATTTCTTATAGTGGTAGTGTACTATTTATATACCTTATCCTGTAATTATTTCCACAGTTGATTATCAATTTGTATTTGATAATTATTTATCATTGTTGTTTATTTGTGGGGGTTTTTTTAACTACCGGTAGTGTGATTCAATTGATCAAAATATGAATGGTTTCAGTGTGGACATTATTCAATTATTGTGACAGTTTATAACTTTGAGCAGAAACCATGTCCACTACCATATCTCAGTAAACGATGCATCTGAGAGTCTGTATATTTTAGTAAAATCATTGGCATTCTGCAACAAAACAAACCTATTATCCCCAAGGCAATTACCACAGATTTAGCATATGGTAGCTATTGTACAATACTCTACTGCTTACAAACCACTTTGCTTTACAAACAACTAAACAACAGTAGTATATAAACTGTGGCTGCCTATTACGTGTAAAACACCTATCAAAGAAATCCCACAAATTATATTGTTTTACAATTATCAGGGATGGTCCTGGCTTTTAAAAAGCTGTCGCCAAAAAAATCGCCAACATCAATATTTTGTCGCCAATTTTCAAAAAGTGTCGCCATAACAAGTAGTGTACATTTTTCCAAGTGTTAATTTAGTCTATTAATGTAAAAGGCAATGAAAATGACAAAAGATGGATTAATTAAATGAATACTTTAATTACAACAAGCATTAACAAAATGTTACAAAGTGTTACGTGAAGATCCGTCGCGATTTTACGGCTGCCCACTTGCTGAATGCAGTTTCAAAGTCAAAATTTTCATATCGGTACATGCTGATTCTCATTAAATTCTCGAGAGATGAGATGCCGAGTTTATTTCTGATGTCAGTTTTTATGAGGTTCATCTTACTGAATCCTCGTTCACAGTCAACAGTGCTGACAGGTGACACCAGTAGTCTCTCAGCAGCCGCAGATGCGCAAGGGTATATTGTCCTGGATCTCACTGCCAACTGAATCAAATCCTTAACACCTCTATACACCTTACCATTCCTGAGAACTTGAACCCTAGCATAAGCCACAAAGCCAGCCAAGTCCTGACTAACCTCTGACTGATTACCTAGCCCACAAGTAGACAAGTAATCTGAAACAATGCCTGAAACCTCTGAAAGAATGGAACTGATAGCCTGTGAACCATACAAATAGGGATCAAACAACTTGGTTTGAGCACTCAAAACTATCGAATCACCCTCCTCCGTGAACCTTGCTTTTAGATTATCTATAACAATATCTATAAATTTGGCACAAGACAATGCAGCCTCTGACCTTTGCTTAGCATTATCACTAATTGTATGGCCTTTGTACTCAAAAGTACATAAACCTGATGAATCTAAACTTGGTTCTGCTGGAATCTCAGAAAGAAACCTAGAAACGTTACTACCAGACTCTGACCTCAGATTTTCAAGAAGCTCAACAGTGGAGTGGAGAAGGGGATTAACCTCGGTAAAGTCAATATCAGATCTCTGATAAGCTTGACACAGAACTGCCAAAGGCCTGAGAATGTCAGCCATATAGTGTGCTGTATAAACAAATTTGAAACAAGCAATGGGCTTATACATTGCAAGAGCCTTTGCAGAGTTGTCTTCCAAGAAGACACTAACTAGAGCTTGAAAATTATCAACAACAGCCTGTACACTACCTTCAAAACTCAGCCACCTTGTGTGGAATACCTGATGCAAGCGAGTGTGAGAAGACTCTAACACTGACTGAATTGCCTCAAGTCTACACATATTACGAGGGGAATAGGCAAAATACTTGTACATATTATTCAGTATATCTTGAAACTTAACCAAGTATCTAACCTCGTCAGCTGCAGCGCCTGTACCCAGAGCTAACCGATGTGCAATGCAGTGAGTTGCAAGCAAACCTTTAGTAGCCTCCTTCAACCTGGTAACAACACCACTCTTGCAACCCAACATGACTGCAGCACCATCCATTGATACACCAATCAGATTGTCCAGACTAAAACCAAATGACTGAATTAAACCTAACAACTCTGAATATATAGATTCTGCATTTGCGGTTTGAAGCTGACGAATACCTAGAAATTGAGTCACTGGTTGAACACTGCCAGCCAAATTAGTTAGGTACCTAACATAAACAATCAAATTCTGATGTACTGAAACATCTGTGCTCTCGTCAAGCATGACGCTGTAAACATGAGATTCCTTGACCTCGGTAGCCATCTCATCAACTATTACATCAGCCAACGACTGCTGAAACTCACTGGTGCTTCCGTGACCGTCATACGATGTGTGCTTATCTACTTTGAGGTCTGAGAGTTGGGTGGCGCCCTGAAATAGAAATAATCATTAATTTTGTATGCCATAAATATTTCATTTATTATTATACATGTTCTGACCGTGTGTGCATGTGTGTGTATATATATATATATATTATATATATATATATGATTAACAAAAAGTGGCATTTATACAACAATCACGGTGTACTACAGTAATATCACATTGAATATATTAAGGTTATACATGTGTTTTTTTCCTTATGTTACTGTCATTTAAATACATAGAATATTACTGTTAACAAGCTATAATATAATATTCTCAATACCTGTGTGATACACAACTGGTGCAGCTTTGGGACAATTGTATTAGCCAGGTTGTAGTAAGCCGCAAAGAAAGTGTTCCGCATAGCACTAATAATAGCAATTTTGCTTTTGCTAATGGCAGTGATCTTCGCTGCTTTCATGGTGCTGGCATCCCGCATCACCGTTTGTGCACATGTAAGACTGTTGTTACCTGAAGAAGAAAAAAATGCATTATCAACTTTAGTTGACATTTTAATAACAATAAAACCCTATGATCGTACATTGCAATATAAGATAATTGACGTATAATGCGGCCATCGATTGCATGCATTCCATAATTAAATGCACACACCCCCCTCCCCAGAGCTTGTAGTGAATTGCTTCCTAAATCCCAAGAATGATCACTGAATGCTGTATAAATTTTCTCAACAAGCAAAATAGGATCTCCATTCCCACGAATGAAACTTACACGAGTTAACAACTTGGCAATATTGGACCGTATATATAAGCATAAATTCACACCCAATTTATGGATTCTTTCACTCCTGTATTTTGAGAAATAAATAATTATTTTTAATTATGCAAACTTGATTTTTTTTTGTTGCTATTTCTTGTTGTGGAGTTTAAGTCTCTGTGGGATTGATGGCAAAGAAAAAGGTCAATGAGTAAAATGAAAAAATATTACTTACCCCGCCTGGATTCATGTTTGGTGACGCACTCCTTCTTCAAAATATCACAGCCAGTTGTAAATGAATTTACAAACTTTGCCTTGATACATACATCACAGAACATCTGTTTTAACTTTGGATCATATCTGAGCCACGGACGCCCAAGTTTCCAACTGTCTTGAAATTTTCGGGACTTGTTGCCCCGTTCATCGTAATGTGGTGTTGCACTTGAAGCGCTACATGTAGATGATGTTGGACTGCAAGGTTTATCATCGGGTCCAGTGATTGTTTTCTCTGATGAATTTGCACTAAATCCAAACGCTGTTAATTTTTGTAACTTAGGATGAGATAATTAAATCGCAATGTCTAACTTGCGTTTGCTCATGATAATGTTGCACTGGCGAAGATATAATTATAATTTAGATTTTTTTCCATTTGCTTTCTATTTATACACCGTAGTCGGTACTTCAAAGGTTATCAGTTTTCTATGAAGGTTCAGAAAAACTATTGTATTGGTATATGTAAAAAAACAACAGAAGGATTAGCCATTCAATTAAATTGTTTCTGTTCTATTTGCGTCTTCAGAAGTCGGTCAGTTGTAGGTATAGTACGGTAGCATGATTGACTGTATCACAGCATACAGTACTCAGCCCAGATGTCGGCATAAGCAGATTATGATGTAACATTGCACTGTAAAGATGGGATGATCAATACGAACAAAGGATTGTTTGTGTAACAAATTAATTCCAATGCATTGCTTAGTCAGGTTTGTGGCTTCCTTTCGTTCTCCCATTTAATTTATTCAGTCCAAATCCATGATTGTATGTACAAATTAAATAACCAAAAAGTCTGTCGCAAAAAAAATCGCCAGATGGGATATTTTTGTCGCCAATAAGGGAAAAAAATCGCAATTTGCGACATTGGCGAAGCCCAGCGCGATCCCTGAATTATTCACACCGACTTGGATATTGCAATGTTATTTACTCTTCCTAAGCGTGCACGCAACAAACCCCTATGGAGCCTCTCGCTATTGTTCCTTTAAGACTATCGTACATGTATTTCTACTCTCGATCAAAATGTTTGTCGTATATACCTTTAGTATCGTAATTCTTTTATTTTTTAATGTAGATTCTTTTCATATTTACACTGAAATAAACTAGAGTGCATTTCTACGAAACCGTAGAGTTTTCTGATTACTGATTAGCTGAGGGTTAAATACTTGACTAGAGATTACTAATATGGCTGTTCTATTGGAAAATACACGTACCACCGTGGGTTCAAATAACACGTATGGCTGTATTTTCTGGTGGATGGACATCTGTCAAATGCACATCAAGTACGTTAAAACATGTTTTTCTTTCATTATCCTACCACTTAAGATAGACAAAAAATATTTGTTTTACTTCACGACAGGACAAATCTTATCAGCCATGTGGCATCATTAGGCATGTGAACTCGTATTCGGTAATCGACAGAAACAATAAATACTGGAAATCAAGGGAAAAATCATTATAAATTTCAGACTTAGACCTTGGCCCGCAGATAAGCAGACCCCCCCCCCCCCTTCTTCCAGGCCTTATTTTTTCTCTAAATTTCTTGGCTTATACGTGAGTATATACAGTAATCAATTGCAGTTGTGTTGTAAATCGAACACTGGTATGAATAAGTACTCCTAGACCTTGGTGGAATAGCACAATAGCACCACTGAAATAAAAGTAATGCAGGCATCTTGTGGTTTTTATATTTCTTTAATCCTTTCATATAAAATACATATTACCTTTTCTAACTTAAATTTTTTTTTAAACTTACATGTATAGCCCTGCTATCAAGTTTCATATATAATTTCTGGGTGCTATTATTTAGGTGATTAAAAACATATTGATCTTAAACCATGTAAGTATTGGGTTTTTAATCCATAACTCGTGGCAATGTTTCATCCTTAAACTTGAAAACCATAAATACCCTGTTGATCAAAAATGAACAACTCATTTTATTATTACTATTCACAAAATGTTTTTTATTAATCATATTATCTTTAATTATAAATATTAATTAGAGCCATTATATTTTATTTCTGACTATGAAGTTTAATACTTCTATTCAAGTTACAAATAATACAAATCAATCAACTTATAATTCACTTCTGTTAAAGTAATTTGTATGCACGGTAATGAATTTCGAAAATTTGCTTCTATGCATGGGCATGGGTGTTCAAAATTCACTGCTATGACTGGTGGTGGAAGAAAAAAAAATCACTTCTATGGGTGGTCACCCATTTTTGAATGTGCCTTCCCCCACCTAGGAGTATGTTTAAATGGAATAGCCCTTGGAAATTACTTTGTGCAAATTTGTTTCCTATATTTTTTCTTCATCTACTGCAATTCAGCCATGTGCAGATCAAGCTCTCAAAAATAATTGTTATGGGATTTGCTGAGAATAGGACTCTTGGTGGACAATCCACGGCTTGGTCATTAATGGTATTAAATGAAGTGTGGAAAAATGTAAAAAGTCCAACATGAGCAACCAGCGCAATCCAAAATTGATGATTTCATCATTTTCATAAAAACTATCGCAAATTCATTCCTGCATTTAACAACTAGCTGGCACACATTTCCAGCTAATGGTTAAGAGAAATGCACCTTGTTCATCATGTTTCCATTTCATATTTGTTTTCTTCATTTGCAGGTAATGGTTTCTATTTTGCTCAAATTCCACAAAGGGCATGTCTGGTATAAAACAATGCACATAAGGACGTAGTCCAGCTAGATATTATTCCTTTTTTTTAACGATGGTCTAACAGAAAATTTAAGGAATTATTGGGAAACTTGTGTGGGGCAGAGTAAAATGTTGACATTCTAAGAAACTAATTTTTTTCACCGCAAAATAGGCTTAATAAAAACATCTGAAATTAATACCTGAGAAGTCTGGATTGAGAAGATCCTTACGGCCCCCCAGCAGAGCATTGGCATAGAACCAATCTATATTGCACAGCAACAGGTGGTATGAATTAACCAAGTCATCACTTATGGCAGGAAATTTACCTGAAAAATGAACCAAAAAAATCAGTGCCGAAGGGTTATGCATAATGCATCGTTTTACATGCATGGCATGTAGAGAAGTCACAATTTTGGGAAGTGTCTACTTGTACCCTTCAGTCCTAACAATCAGTTACACAAGTACCCGTTCAAAGGGAAATATGAACCTGAGCTGCACTGCTGTAGGTTCACACGTTATATGTTATTATTAATATAAGTGGCAAAAACGTGCAATATGAGCAGTTAAATATTTTGTCACAAATCAGCTCAAGTCATGTTGATTAGTAGTTAGTAAAAGAGTAAAGACAAAAGAAATTGACAAAACATTTATGCATAGCACTTGCTTCAACTAAACAGTTTACAATAACTCTGGTGAATAATAGTACAAATGATGGTCATTATACTATCCTGAACCTGTCATGGCTCGCCCTTTAATCAGTAAAAACTTTTGTCCAAATTTTTAAGTCCACATCATCACTATGTCAGTAATAACAATATTGTATCACATGGCTGCAATTGAGCTGAAAAATCATCCCGCACCCATTCCGTTTGAAAGCCTTAAAGTTGGCTTCATTCTCAGAATCATTGATGAAAAGTGCATGAATCCATGCATCATCTCTTTAATCAACTGGATTCCAATCAAATCAGAATCATCCATATTGTCAACTTCAATGTTGCCACCCTCTCTGTTAACACCCATGTTTACATTCAATTTGTTGTCCATCATTTTATTGATCAATTTTCAAAACAAATTCTTTTCGTAACACATTTTTTTGTAATATTTCATTGCGCATGCACACTTTAACCATTTCCTGTGTTGGTGGGGAAGTACACAAATATTTGTGATGTAGAACACGTGTTTCGAGAGACACCACACATAAGTAGCAAGATACGACCGCAGTCATATTCAGAATAGAATGAGACATTACGACTAGCTGTATTCAGCATAAAATGTGTTAAATGTTATACTTGGCTGAGCACATTTTCATGTCCGACTTTGAGCTAATTTGATAGGCTCTAGATATTTGGGCATTAGAACAATGTAGTCACTGAGCTAAGATATTTTTTACTGTTCCAAATATTTTAGAGGAAATTTTCATTTCTTGTAACTTGACATCAAGCTGTTTTTCAAGAACTAAACGTTCAGTGATTTT
Organism: Unio delphinus; assembly: GCA_029339505.1. NCBI lineage: Eukaryota > Metazoa > Mollusca > Bivalvia > Unionida > Unionidae > Unio > Unio delphinus. The sequence continues at coordinate 18,782,543 of JAQISU010001235.1, forward strand.
GTCCGTTTCACTTTTCCTCAAATTATTCTGATGTCATGAAATTTTCCCATGGATCTTTGCTTTCAATGCATAGTCATCAGCATCTGATGTCATTGTCTTAATGTCTTTTTCAGTACCTTCCCTTCTTCTTCATTCATCCTCATAAACAAAAAACTAAAGATATTTTCAACTATTTCATATTAGATATATTAATATTTCTCTCAGCTTAGCTGTATTCTATATTTTTAGATTTATTGTATTCACTGCAAATATCGGCTGTCCTATTTTCACTCAATCCCAAAAAAAGACTATCCAGTTTCTATTTTAAAACTTGAATCTGTGTTCAGAGACGTACCTCTTTTGTCAAAAATGATTTCATGCTAAAAGCTTCTTTTGTTGCCCGTATTAAGCGCAATTTCAAGAGTTTGAATTTTTTCCCAGCTCCATGCGACCGTGGAGCACATATTTTCATTGCATATCCTTCTGGCATAATTTGCATTTTGCAAAGCTCCATGAGAAATATCTCATAATCCAAACATTATATTTTTCTTCATCTAACCATTGAAGTTGGAACAAGCAGCAAGCCATATCGAAGAAAATGATTCAAACATGCACCACTCCTAACATCCATGCTTTGTACAATCAAGTTCAAGCTGTACAATTGTGCAATGGCCAGTTGCGGAAAAAGTTCCGGCACAAACTTAGACATTTGTTTTCTTTTTTCTCTTTTCTTTGTATTTAATTCTATAAAATGAAAACTATTTATTGATTCCTTTCCGTTTCATGAAAATCAAATTACCCAGAAAACATTTTGATTTTTCATGGTGGTTTCAAGTTTCTGAGGTAACAATTTTTCAAGGCTTTTCAAGGTCCCCTATGGACCCTGATTCAAGGAAAATAAGTTACAATATCTTGCAAAGCTTGTCTTTTGTTTTTTTTGTAAGACCATATACTTGTAACACTACCAGTGTCCTTTAAATTTTAAAAACATTCCCTACCTTTATCCCTGAGTGGGGATGGGGTTCATGTTTATAAAATACCCCTCAATTCAAAGTGCAACAGTGCATTTTCTTTTGATCCTACTCACCTTTGACCTGTACAAACATTGTCCAGCAGAAATTGAAAACCTCTGATACTGAACATGGCAATCTCCTGCAAAGAAAAGAATTTTTATTTTTTTTATAATTTATGAAAATTACTGGGAAGCAAAACATGCACACTTGAAATAGCTACAAAAAAGTACTGTACATTTATGGCACTCTGACCACGGGATACAGGTGACCTTGACAGACATCTAGATATTTTTAGGACACTGGATCAACCCAACTGAACCCTAAGTAACTTTGCAGGCATAATGCCATAGACACTAAGTAACTTTGCAGGCATAGAGTCCTAAATACTAAGTAACTTTGGATTGTAAAGCAGAATGATCTCTGTACTTTGAATGAACACAACTTGTATTTGGTTTCAAAATAAAGGTTAGAAGTCTACTTGTATAAATAATTCAATCAAATGTGCATATATAACTTTTAAAATACAGGTGCAAACAGGTAAAATGCACAAACAATTATTTATTTACTACATTACATGAATGATAAATTCAAACATTTCGTCTAAATCAAAGATTTCAAAGCTTTTCTGGAGCCATCTAACACTTTGGTGGGTCCAACTCTGAGAAAACTGGAATAAATCCCTCTGAATCATCTAGAACAAAAACATGTGTTGTTCACACTTCGTCTGGTTCAAAACCTTCAAAGTCCTCTTCATCGTCATCACTGTCGCACAAAAATACATTCAAATGCATCTCCGGATGTTTTCTCTCATTTTCAATCAATGAGTCATGACCTTGCCATGTTTAAGATCAATGTTTCTGATTCTCATGCTGGTTCAACAATCGAGCTCAGACCACAAAGCAATAAGAAAGATTTTTCTCAGTTTTATTTTTCCTGAAGAAAAAAAAAAAAATGGTGGAAAAGCTTGTTAAAGAAACTATTTTTCCAAGACAATTGATGAGCAAGACATGAAATGGTATGAAATCAGCATCACGGAGAGGTAACAATTTCAACGTTGTAATTATACATATGTAAATATTGGATTTATTTTATGGCATTCAAATAGTTTACATGACTGGGATTTCTTGTATAATGGGATGTAGGATGATATAAAGAGGATATATATGAATAACAGACACTATACAATGTAAAAGATGTTTTTTTATATTTCACTGAAATCAAGCTAAAACTAATAAAATAAAAAATATAAACGTAACCCATAAATGCCCTTGAGCTAAAACTAATAAAATAAAAAATATAAACGTAACCCATAAATGCCCTTGAGTACAAAAATACTGACTGCTTATGACAAAAACACAGATTTTCAAGATCAAATACTGATTTTTAAAAATTGTATGTACGTGTAACTATTTACAAACATATACAACCGTCAGTAACGTAGGACAGTGCCTCAAATAATTATTTAATGTCAAAGATGCATGTGTTGCACACTGGTACCTTCTGGACAGGTACCATGTTCCATTTGGGTGCCCATTCTGAAGGTGCAATAGTGCAACACACTCAGACACAGGCTGTTTATAGGAGCATTTTCCACAACCTGCTTTTTACTTCTTCAATCATTATCAATTCCAATGTACCAACTGATGCGTCTCAGCTCAAGATATACAGCCTTGCATGTGTTCAGGACATTCTCAATTCTCAGACTTTCTTACTGAACTGTTTTTGTTAAGCAGTGTTCCTTTGCAAATTTAAGTTAACGCAGTTATTCTACAAAATATTACAAATAATTGAGAAATGGGGAATTCGTGAATCTTTGGCATGCGGTGTGAATATGTGAAATGCTGAAAAAGTTGTGAAATTCATGCCAAAAATGAGAATGTTGGCAGCTACGGGTAACTGAGAGACGAAGGTTCATTTGTAAAAGAAATGTAATAAACCGAATTTTGATTCGAATTACATTAAGGTTTTCTCTGGTATTTACATATGTCGTAAGTTCAGAATGAGTTGTGTAATGAAGCAGCAAGCTGATGTTTATTAGCTTTTTCATGCTCTTGTATTTCATGGGCCCCTCGATGCACAATTGTGAAATCACATTATACAATTCGCAAAACGTCAAGATTCATCTTTTACTAGATGGTTTCACAATTCTACACAAGATGGCACAATTGTTCTTCCAGTTGCTCTCTTTTCTTTTTCCTAGAGAACATTCTGCTTTCCTATTCAACACGATTAGCAGTTGAACATTACGAAGACAAGACACTGTGAGAGCGGTAACCATTTGCAAAATCTATTATGGCGTATAAAGACAGGCATAGTAGTCTTGCTTCCAAATAAACCAATCATATTTTAGAACTGTATTCCTATATCATGCCAACCCCTGACGAGGAAAAGCACGTAATCCAAGTGGTCAAAAAGCGTAATCCACATACAACATGCTAAAATTTCAATAAACAATGATTTATTTGCCCCTCTCATCTTTTAACATTCTTTATTATTTCAAGTTTTCATATGTAGCACTTTTAGCTTTACACACATAGACTAGAATCCATCTGAAGACTTTCAGCACCACATATTAAAATTCTTTTCACACGGCCTGGCCTGAAATACATGCCAAGTGATGCTGCACACGTGTCTTCATATTTAGATGTGCCTTTATTCTAATCCATCTGTGACATTTTTAAAAGGAGATAATTTTTCCTCTCATATATGCATCAATTAAAATAAAATATACTTTTTAGTGTTAAATACCTTTAGAATCTGCGCATAAAGATTAAATTACAAAACCAGTCTGTTCTCTCCTCACTAAGCCATACAGATGCTATAAATAGAATTCGAGATCGAAAGTTTGAAAGTAGAACCAGGTTTGCGATAAATAGAACATGATACTGTCAGGAAAGTGCACTCAAGTCCACGGACAAGTATACTCTTATATTGTAGTTACGTAAAAGTAGTCTTTTCTAAAATATAGTTTGTGGGATTAACTCATTCAGCCCCAACAAAATTCTCAGTAACAGTTACTGTGCCCCAGCCACAATAAGCTGTGTCTAGCTGCTTGTGCCCCAGAGTGTTTTATCTGTTTAGAAACTTTTGTAAAAATCATACACATGCCTTCACATATACTTAAATTTCTCTTCTTGTATCCAATATTATTCCATGAAATTTTGACCAATTAATCCAAATGAATTTTTCTACACAATGATGTATTTTTCTTTCCATTTGTCCAAGTCTTTCACAATTTATTTAAATATTTTTTTTTTACAAAATTATGCGCAACATTGTTAGGAATATCACATCATCAGCACTTAATTCCATTAAAATAAACCAGGAAAATTTAATATGTGATATGGTTTGAAACAATTTGTACATACATTACTTGGCAATGTTTACATCAAGTATTTGGTTAAGATAGAACTTTGTTCAATGAACACATTTTGCAGGTTGGATACGTTTGTTTGGTGATACCAATGTGCATTTTTAGGCATATGGATTGGTTATGTCCGTGTACAGTTTCTCCGGAAATAATAATAAGTGAAAAAAGATTGATTTATCTTTTTTCCTTGTCAATTTGTCATTGTATGTTGTAGGTCCAGGATTCATTCCACTCAATTCATTGATTTGGATAGGCAGAAGACGATCGCTCCAATCTGCTAGATCAGCGGAAACTCTTTCATTTTCACGATCAGCATCCTCTTTTTCGGACTATTCAATCTCAAGAATCTTCAATGACCCATTCGAAATCTCGCAAATTATCCAACTGTCGAAGATAACTTTCCTCTATTTACTCAATATTTTCGAGATCAAATCTGAGAAACTCCTCATTTTTGCCCTCACTGCCATCAAAAATCACTAGTGCTACCACAATCATTTTACGATTTTAAAAAAAAACTGGTTTCCGAACATTTAAAGTTTGCCCAAACGAAAGTGAATTCATTTCTGATTGGTTACAAGTGGGCCTGATGCTTGGAAAAGCCCCAATCAGACTTTCTCTCGACCACACATTCGGGCCGCGGAGCAGCGGTACCGGCCATTGAATGCAGTCGAGAAATTATACGTAAATGCGGTATCGGCCGCTGAATGCAGAAAATGGATTACACGTAAAGGCGGTATTGGGGCCGAACGAGTTAATGGAATTTTTAAAAAAACGAGAAAACAAATAATTGATTTTTTGGGAAGGTGAATGTACCGAAAAAGCATAATCCATATTACGATTATGCGTAAGGCATAATTTAGCGAAAAATAGCGTAATAGTTGGCATGTATGATATTGGTGTTTGATGACCGAATGCACAGCCAATTTACAATCCAAACAATTATTTCTCCTTGGTGGTGAAGATATTTTCAGGATGCACTGCCAAATGGTAATTCAAATCAGTGTTGGTGGCACATGCTATGAGCAATATTCGAGTTAGGCCCCAATTTCTTTGAAATGCATTCGATAAAACTTACATAGATAAAATACGCTAAAATGCTTGCTATCGGCCAACTGTACCAATCAGCTATAGTTCCAATAATATCGCAACCAGCAGTTCTGGATCATTTTGACAATTGCTGATATCACGATATCTCAACTTGAAATCAGTTATTTTATTCAAGACTTAAAATAATTGAGAATTGGGGAATTTGTGATTATTTTGACATGCGAAAGATTCACACCGTAATTGTGGGTGATGGCAGCTTTGTTGTTGTGCAGCATCAATGAATACTAGGCCCAAAATATCCAGCACACAACATGGAATTTGTGGGTATCAAAAGTGTTATTAAGCAAAAAAAACTATTGCTGCACTGGGTTTTTTTAAAATTAAGGTAGGTACGTAGCTCTTTTTTAAACACATACCTACTTTACGATGATTAGCATATAAAATATACTAAGCACACCAAGTACTCGACAAATCGAGCTCACTTTTATGCAGACATCAATTACATGATTCATAATTTATTTTTAATTTAACCAAGAAGGAAAAAAGTGATGGGGTCAGCAACAACAACAAAAAAACGGGGAGGGTTGTCTGACCAGAAACATTTTTTCTTTTCGACTTGCATTTCTTTATTTTAAAGACATTTGTTGAAATCTGAAGCAACAGCATGGAAAAAAAAAAAATGACAAGAAATGAAAAACAAGGACATCCATGTAGCCATAAATATACACATATCATTTCCCCACAACTTGCTTGATATACCACACATAGTATCAATCAAGCCTTGCTAGCAATTTAAACAGGCAAAATGATCATCAAATTTTAAATTCATACCGTTGTTTTCTACTTCTCGGTTGTCGTGGAGGTTCATCCACTGGACTCCGAAAAATGTCAAGAAAGATTGGCTGAAATTTCTTGAATATCACTGTAGACACAGCAAAGTTCCGCTCAAGTCGATCTACTTTATCTCTGAACTCTTGTGACAAGTTTGCCATGTCAGACCACTTTTTCATCTTGTTGAAAAACTGTATCAAGCTGGAAAGAAAATCATCTCACTTGAAACAAAACAAGAAATTAAAGCAGTTGTCATTGTAAGGTATAACTAGTGATGGGAATCTGAATTTTGTAATTGGTAATCTGTTACACTAAACCAATAAATAATTTATCATAAACGATTACTATGAGTAATTTTTTTAAATTTGTTATAAACTAATATCCTTGCTCATATCAATAAATGTACAAGAGTAATCTAGGTAAATGACTTTAATCTGATTTTAAAAAAAATTCTATGTTAAGCAACTTCCTTAAATGAAAGCAAATTTTTAAGGCTGATCAATCTTGTGTAACTGAAATACTGGAGCAATCACCAAAAACCTTTCCATTCAAGTGATGTGTCTATATTTAAAGAATAGAAGGACCAAGTTCTCTTGTTTTTCATTATTTACAAGAACTACAAAAAAATGATTTTACAATGAAACTGAAACAAGTTATCAAAATCTGTATAAATATATGAACAAAACCATTAAACAGCACAACCTTTTAAAGTGCTAGTCGTGACAATAGTCTCGCTGTTGGCCAATGTCTTGTGGCCAGTTAAGTCATTTTCTAGGTAAGCAATAATGTACACGTCCTATTACTTCAACTAGCCATGACTGCTCATAAAACTATACTTGATTGGTTTATAAAGGTCTGGAACAAGCATTCCGTTTTAATTTACTATGCATTTATCGAAGAAGTTTTACAAATACTCGCTTTTGAGCACATGGTACCTGAAAAAATTTAAATGTCTGACGCTAAATATGATGGTGATTCCTTACAACAAATACTGGCTTCTGATTGTAATGATGATAATGATTTTGATGAATTTGATTAAGAAGAAATTATTGGAGCTGTTGAAGTCTTGAGGGAAATACAGACGAGCGATTTTGAGCCCAGAATCAACTTGGAGACGAGTTGGATGTACATCATACATGCCAACCCCTGACGAGGAAAAAGTGTAATCCAAGTGGTCAAAAAGAGGAATCCAAGCAGAAAAAGAGTAATCCACATATAACATACTACAATTACAATTAACAATGATTTATTTGCTTTTCTCGTCTTTTATCATTCATTAATGGTTCAAGTGTTCATATGTAGCACTTTTAGCTTTAGAAAGCAACAGATTGTCATGTTGCATTTCAAAACATTTTGTACCAGCTGAGGCCATGAATGTTTTGCATACCAGTAGAGCACTCAGTACCGGGTTACTTAGCCTGGACCTGAATTCAGTTTTATTTTTGTTAACAACACTGAACAATCTCTCACAGTCAGCATTAGAATGGTAAAGAACCAATATTCCTTTCATAACCTGACAAAGAAGAGGAAATTTATTTCTTCCAGTGATAGAGTCTTTTAGCTGGGAAATAAGGTGCCATTGCACATCAACTCTATCTGCATTAAGTATATTGTCAGGTAGAATCCCATCTTGATACTTCAGGAATTCTTCTTCCAGATGATCCAAGTTAGACAAGGGTGGCAATAGAAAGGGATATCTCTTGACAAAGAATCTAACACTTTTGAAGCTTTCTGACTGTCTCTCATTTACATAAGCAACTGAAGCATTTAAAAGCAGTTGATCTCCATATGAGAATTTATGGATCATGTAATCACAGGCTGTAGCATAATAATCTCTAACATTATCATAGAACATCTTCACAGGAAGAGTAGAATTGTGTTCTATGAATTCTCTTGCTTCTGCACCAATAGCTAGATCTTCATTATCTTTCTGGTTTGCATGGTCATGAAAGTCAATATCAGTTAAAAGTTAGGCTGATGTGATGATTTCTGGCTTAATAAACCTTATTAGCAAATCTGACAACTGGTTTGACAGAATCTTGTGCATTATATGAATGCATGGTTCTTCTTTCTGCAAGAAAACATTTGCTGCATCAAACAATGGAATGGCACTCTTCATAAACAAGCAGTACAGTTTTGTAACTGGATCATTAAGCTTTTTGTAAACCATCTCACATTTAGAGTCTTCAAAGCAGTGAACAGATTCTTTTTCTTTCTGTGCCATCTTAGTATCCACTTTGCTAGTTTTGCCCTTGGAAGTATGAGAAGATCCAGTATGCTTTTTAACAGATTTATACTCTGAAGAACCTAGCTGAGAGGCCTCTCAAATAAAAATTCCATGGATTTAAATTTCTTTCTTTCTGCTACACCAATCTCTTTATTGTTAGCATGTCTGTCAATACTTTCATCTCTTGTTCTCTTCTGACTTGCAATAACAGATTCTGCTTTTGTACCACTCTTCTTCACTTTTCCACCACGTTTTCTCTGTGCAGATTCACTTTCAGTTTGAAAGAATGCTTGTAGTGCATCCCAAAGCTCAGATAAACGACTAACACATTTGCCAAGGGATAACCATCTTGTACACACATGCTTTATAACTTTATAGTCTTCAAGATCAAACTGATCTTGTAACAACTTTAGAGCCTGTTTCCTTTTACTACTTTTCTCCAAATAATAGTAGATATCTATTAATAAATGGCCAATATCTACTTCTAATTTATCAGCAGCCTTACCAGCAGCAAGGTGCATCAAATGACAGGGGCAACCTGTTATGAACACTGATGGAGACATTTTCAAAATATAGGATGCAACTCCTTTATGAATTCCAGTCATCACTGATGCATTATCAGCTGCAAACCCCATACAGTTCTGCCAACTTATGTCATGTTTCTTCAAAACATTGTCAAGCAAATCAAAAATGTTTTGTCCAGTGGAATCTACTGTTAATTCTGGTAAAGAAAGAAGAACACTAATGACTTTGCCTTTTTCACTGTCAAAGTATCTAACACATACTGGGTACAACTTTTTATCATCATAATCACAACTCCCGTGGCGTCTGTGGCAATACTAAACGGCCCAATTTTCATTGCTTCTGCAATTTTAAGTGAAGTATCTTCTGCTAGGCACCGAACAATGTGAGATGATTTTGTTCTTGCACAAGCGTATTTTTCCGCAATTTTCGAATCGGGAAACATCTGCTTGAACAAGGGACCAACGTGGTCTGCTACCGCTAAGGGTAGTCCGTGTTCTATTAAAAACTCTGTAAATAACACCTCAGCATTTATAGTATTCAAGTCTGCACTTGAGCTCTGCTGTAAATAAGAAGTTACCTTAGTATTAGAGTTCGTAAGGCGAGCTAATTCGATGTGTTTCCTTGTTTTCAAGTGTTTTTCCACATCAAATTTACCACCATGACCAATGCTAAAATCGTTTCCGCACAGTGTGCAATGAGCATAATGCTGTCCTAGAATGGAACGCTGTATTATGCCATTCATATATTCATCTTTGAATCGTTGGAGGACTCGTTGTTTTGCTTTTTTTTGATCCATCTCATGATCTGCGAAATTCTTGGGGAAAAAAAAGTGCTCTAACATAAACAAAAACTAGAATCCATCTTAACATCTGAAGCCATTTAGCGCCAACGATTAGACGTCACGTGATGATGCCCACGTCGTGTTTGGAGGATTCATTACATTTTGCTTTGTTTATTATTGACTTTTTCTAACCCATCTGTGAAATTATTTAAGAGATATTTTTTGCACTCATAAACGCAATGAGAATTTTTTAATACGTTTTAGCGCAAAAAAACTTTTAGACTGGTTCTGCACTATACAAAATTAGAACAAAGAGTATATGCATAATGATTTAAACAAAATAGAAACCAGTCTGTTCTCTCCTCACTAAGCCGCTATAAATAGAATATGAGGTCGAAAGTTTTAAAGTATCTTAGTAACATGATAGTTGCTATAAATAGAACATGAATAATACGAGAGTCCACGGACAAGTAAACTCGTATATCGTAGTTATGTAGAAACGGGGTATTTTTTAATTAAAAATAAAACAGTATGTAAAAAATAAAGTAATGCTAATAAAAACGAAAATTTTTTTTTTTTTTGCAAGATGGATATATCGAAAAAGCGTAATCTATAAACGTTAACACGTAACGCGGAATTTAGTGGGAAAAAGCGTAATGATTACGCCAAAAGCGTAATGGTTGGCATGTATGGTACATGCTTGCTTGATTGAAAAGATGGCATGCCTGTCAAAACCGCCCATTCATTGATAATTCAAAATTAAATGTAGAAATGGTGAATACTGAACCTATGGACTATTCAAGACTTTTTTTGATGATGAATTATTGCATCTGATAGTAGATCAAACAAATCGTTCTGCAGATCAGAGAGTTCATGGGGCAGAATGAATGAGAACAGTAGCATGAAGAAATAGCAGCCTGTCACACCTGAGCATGTAAAACTATTTTTCCCAATGGAATTTGTACATAAATCTGATCTCTGTTCCTACTGGGCTAATGATGATGTGATATCAACCCCATACTTCAGCAAAAAAGTGAGTATGGGATAGATTTATAGCTATTCTAAGCAATTTACACCTGGAAGACGAGAACAATCAAAGTTACACTAGATCTGTCCAATTATTGAAAAAAATGAAACATATGCTGAGGTTTATTCACCGGATATGAACTTCAGTTTTGATTAGTGTTGTTCAGATTATCGATTATAATCGATCATCAGTTGGTTGAGCAAACCAAAAAGACAATAGAGTGCAAACTCCATAATCAATTGTGTGTAAAGAGAGATTACTTGTTAGATGTATGCAAAGCACAAAGGTTAATAAAACTCCCAGCCACTAAAGTTGACCTGAAATTTATTAATCCATTCACAACTACAAATATAAAACTTACAATTCATAATTAGGAAAAAATAGTACCTTAAAATCAACCTTACGATTCATAATTAGGAACATATAGTCATTATTACATGGTCAAGTTGTTAAATTATTGAGTTAATACATTTAAACACATTTTGTTGATTTGTTTCAGTCAAATTGCAACATCTTTTGTAGTATTTATAAACAATGACAAACAAGAAAAACATGTCCTTCTATACTTTAAATTATTGACACATCACATGTGAACAAAAAGATTTCGGGGGATTGTAGCAGTATTTCAGTTACATATGAATGATCTGCAATAAAAAGTTGCATTCATTTAACAAAGTTGTAGAACAAAAGTAACACATAATGTAATATTATTGTTAGGTTAAAGTATACATGTAATGAAAAGAGATTACTCCTGTACATTTATAAACATATTGAACTCTTGATCAAAGATAGAACTGTTTAACAAAATTTAAAATTTGCTCTTAGTAACCGATTATAATCGATCAGTTGGTTAAGGGGAACCGATTATCGATTATGAATTTCTGTCCGATTCCCATCACTAACTGCAGGGTAGTGTCCAAGGTGGTAGAAGGAGAGGTAGACAGAAAAAAGTGGAGTGACAACATCACAGAATCAACCAGGAAGTTTTGCGGAGACACAAGCATTGGCACATGATCGAGACAAGTGGAGGGAACTGGTCAGATGTTCAGCAGCACAGTGCCTTAACGACCACACTAGGTCAAGAGGCTGATGATGATGATCTCAAGTAAAGTTTTATACTTTTTAAAAGAAAATTTAAATTTAAGAACATTTTCTACATGATTTAACAACAATTTAAGGACTAAATATAATCCAACATGATGTGTCCCAGAAAATACAGCCCACATAAAACTAACTTAAAAAATTACCTTGTTTCCGATTATTTTTTGTCCAAACATCGAAAAAATGCGTCAACTACAGTAAGTAAACCAACGTAACTGAAGAGGTTTGCAGTGAATGTAAATTCCTGAATTGTCAGAGATTTAGTCAAGAATGGGCAGAGGTTTCACTACTACTTACAATGACAGCATCAATAATTTTCACTCTTAAAACAGTTGTAAATATAAATGGTATTATTATGAAAAACTTAAGTCATGCATCACAAAGTTGTTTTCATTTAGAATTAACTGCAAGATTAAAAGTTATTTTTTTTGTTTACTGGCATTTTATACAGAGCCTGGACAAGTTACTTGTACATCTAGGCTCTACTAAGCAAATGGCTGCACTTGAAACTTTTTATCAGTGTATTGCTTTAAAGTTAATACCTTTGTGTATAAACAACGACATCAACACGCATGTTTATGAATTTATAGTCTGCCCAAAAGGTTAGATCAGAACAAGTCCACAGTAAATAATAATGTACACCGTGATGCGTTATAAAACTGATTTTGGTAAATTTGGTGCAGATTGCTGGTGACATTGTTGAACAGTACATTAACTCCTGACACATACTCATTGTTTGAAAATACATGTGAATACTTGTACATCTGCTTGAATTTAGCGCTGTACTAATGACTTGAGGTTGCTCAGATCTTAGCTTTCGGGCAATGGTGAAGACACAGAATGCGCATGTCAAGACGTCAAAATTGACAAGCAATTACTGCATTTCTCCAATATGTCACAAACTAAACTGTGTCAGCCATTTTGAAAACTGAACTATTCCTGAGTACAACTGACTCGAGTTACTACAGAGTTGCGCGGAATCTTGTCTTACTTTTTATCATATTGTTAAAGTGCAGACACCTCCCCCCCCCGAATCATACAATGCAAGACAGCACATTTTCGTTTTAGTGCTTTAACTAAATAATAACATCTGAACAATGTATGATATAGCTGATGTTTTTGTTTTACTGCTAGAACCAAATAATGAGGGTTGACATCTGAACGAGTAGTCGAAGTTTCAGGAATATCTAACACTTGGCAGCCTAAATTGAAACTCGTCCACTAATTTCTGCGTAATGAATATAATTACTTATTGTCTTAATCCTGGTGGAATTTAAATGACACTAGCAAATGGACGCATTTTCACGTTTCACTTTACCTTGTCGTTATTGGCTGCCAGTTTTGTGTGATATTCCTAAAACTTAAACTTTTGTTACACTGTTACATCAAAACACGATACACTGTGCCATTCACACACACACCCAACAAAAATATCTGGTGATGTGTCTTGCGTTTTAAGACTAGACCCACCATTCATGGACGAATACTCTCGATTTTATTTGTAACTGGCCCCTGTGATTTGGAGCACATACGTGACTTACGAGTTTTACTATCGATGTTCACAACAGTTTCCTTGTCGGCATTGATGTCAGCTACGACCCAATCCTGTAGAGAAACCAAAAGTACCCTACTTTTTGAAGTTTTACGTCGGGCGTTAACATTTCCTGTTTGTCTACAGATTACATGTGTGCCACAAGATCGGTCAAATTTTGGCTAAGAAACTTTATTTCAATAGGTTAGGTAGCTAAATACAGATGTATTACCTAAACTTGGCTGAACGCAGAAGCCGGGTCAATGATACACAGTTGCCCTCCACGGTTCCCCTACCCACTGTGGGCACAACGGATCTACGACACGCCTCGTATAGGGCGCATGACAGCCAGTGAATCTGGTCTCCCTGAAACAAGGCAGTTAAAATAATTAATACTTAAATGTCACACATAGCATCATCTGAAATTATATCGCAAAAATATTAATTTAGCAACACAAACAAAATTAAAGATGGCTGAAAAATGACCCTTACCTCTAGTGTGTAGTTAGTCCGTATTCTCTGGTATGAATTCCAAGCCTCTTCTTTAGCATTTTTATCCATATTAAGGTCAAGGCATAGCTCTTCGTAACGCTGTTCCACCTTTTCGTCTCCATCCTCGGACGATAAGCCCATTTTTGTACCGTTATTTTGCTATTATATCCCCTCTATATTCCATCTGATACAACAAATAACAATGGCTGCTTAAGAAAACACCGCTCTTGACACGCGCTTTGTGGCGCGAAAATTGGGGGGTAAGTTAAGTACTGCTAGATTTATCGTTCCCCCATTACAAAATAGTTCAAGTGTTAAATTTATAATTTATATTGTTTATTGGTTCCGATTAAAATAATTGAAAATAAAATTATAAATTTTGAGTTACTCCATCATATATTAAACGTAACATTAAACCCAAAAATAGTTTCTGACTTTACAGGAAACAAAATTAATTGTATACATGGAGCGGTGTATGAATTTACTATGCCAGCTGACTGGCTAAGATCCAAAACAGTTATATATGTAGTGTTTGTGTTTGCAAGATCGCGTGATTGTGACTGACGTAAGAAATTGCATATTTATATTACAATTATAATCGCTTTGCACACCTGTACCCGCTCATATACGTGTAAATTGTTCACTAACGTAGATACTGCAAGGCCCAGACAGCTGATAGGGAATGTTTATAAATAGAAAGGTCAGATAGAATATAGTTCCTCAATAATAACAACCTACTTCGTTCCCGATTTAGGTCAACAAATGACAACTACAAGAATAAAACTTTCCACGAGGACACCAGCGAAATACTATATGAAACCAAGATTTTTCTCATCTTTCACGCAATAATTAAATAGCCCCAAAATGTGTCGATATGTGCTGATCATGAACAGAAAGGAACTTTTGTTGAATGACGTTTCTCGCCTGCTTCTCCTGTACAGTAAATAATCCAGAAATTTGGCATACCCAATTTAGCAAGAAGAGTAAGTCATTACAACCACACTTTACTCTTTAAGGTATTAACAACAACAAAAACCCGACCATTTAATGTATTGCCTGTACGGGTGGGGCAGCTATTATACGGTCTCCAAAAAGCTTTTAAAAAAATATATTCTTTCTCTGATTTGTACCAAAAAAAATTAAATCCATTATATAATGTAACTATATATCCTCGTTTGTTTGTAAAACCACCACCACCACCACACCACCACCGATTTCAATAACGAAAACGTTTAATGTGATAAAAAGTGAACATAACTAAGTCAGTTGAGTCATTGATTTTTTTATTTCTAATCTGACTGACCAGAATGGCACTAATGCTGGCGTCCAGTGCACCTTTCATACTTAACGGACTTTCCATACTAACACGGCGCTATATTGTGTACAATATAGGGAAGTTTATTTCCAGCAGACAACATAATGACGGAGTTCATCCCATTCGGTAACTGCTGGATAATTCCGTAAATTACAATAAAGTTGAGAGCTTGGAATTATATAATTTGCACACATGAATATAGAAATTAAACCGCTTGTTAAATCAACGTGGAAGGCAAATCTGTTGTCATACTTTTTCTTTGCTTGATTCGATATTGTAAATATCTTAAGCAGACGACATAAATATGTACATTTGTAGTCGTGCATTACACCCCTTTGCTGAAAATAGACTTGACCTGGAAATGGATCATGAGCACGTACGTCTTATTTTGAAAACTTCCGTTAAGCACGAAATGCGCAAATGATAACGTTAGCGATAAATCAGCCCTTCACCCGTGATGATAATGATTTTCTTCTTCTTTTCTTTTCTTCACAGGTCATGATAAGTAATCAATTAATTTATGACTTTCTGCCTGGAAATGTCCGACAAGTAACCGTTTGTTCGCTTTCTCTCATCACTCTGAGCCAATAAAGCTTTGATGTGATGGGTCGCTAGAGTCATCAATGGAGGAGAGGAATGATTGCGCCAGTTTTTATACCACTGATGCCATACGGCGTCATCTGAGATAAGACTCCAAGCTTCGTCCAGATACTCGTCCAACTTTTCTTCGTGAACCGCTCCGGTGACCAAGTGGTTAGAGCGTCCGCCGCGGAATCGGGAGGTCGTGGGTTCGATCCGCGGCCGAGTCATACCAAAGACTTACCCAAAAAATGGTACTAAGAGCTACCTCGCTTGGCGGTCAGCATTAAGAGGTTAGTGTTAGGACTGGTCGGCCTGGTGTCAGGATAATGTGACTGGGTGGGACAACATGCTATATGTCTGCTGCATGATGCCCCAGTGCTAGACATTACTATAAACTGTCACACTGCAGACATTGTAGCGATGTGACTGCACAATTGTTAAAGCTACGTTAAAACTCAGCATCACACATTTATCGTGTTAAATTTGACTGGGATGATCTTTTTTAATTCCGAAGCAATCTTTCTTGATCAGTTCCGTAATTTGTTCTGCCAGGTGTTTGGAAAACCAGGCGACTAAATACTTTTCTTGTTCTGGTCATCTGGACTTCATTACCACGTCCTCTTCGTCTTTGTCTTGGGGTTCTGCTTCCACGGTATCATCCCATTCCATTTGCGTTGAATCTCCACCATTCAGATAAGGATGAGTGTCTCATTTCTTCTAATAGTCTCGAATGACTTCTCTTAAACTGTAAATTTTTATGATATTGTCGAATTCACTATACAGGAGGACGTTCACCGTCTCGACCAGGGCTTATGCAAACTGAAGCTCAACACGAATTTGGTCAGATTTTATAGCGTGGAAATGCCCCTCGTCGCTGACTTCGGTTGGAGCAGCAGAGAGGGTGAACAGACCACGATTTCAAGCAAAAATAAGGCTTCCAGATCACGTTTTCGAACAAAATATGGCCTATAGATAACGTTTTCGAACAAAATATCAGGTTTCCAACAAATCTCATTTAACCAAAAAAAAAGTCTCCATTTTTGCAAAAACGGAGATTTTACGATTTTTTAATCAATTTTGCTCGCAACGATGTGGTCATCCACCCTCTCTGCTGCTACAAGTTAACAAAAAATAAGAAATGATTTTAACCGAATATTTGATCAAGTCCTTAGGACTTTACAAACAAACTAATCGCTAACACCTCTTCTTGTAAATCAATCAGATTATTTGACTGGTCGGTGAGTTTGAAATTAATTCTCGTTAACGAATTATTATGGCATCGCATGTAGACAGGATTAATTGGGTTTTCAATTATTAAAAATCCTGGAGGAGCTGTTGGTGCAAACGAATAAAGAATATATCCTTGCTGAGCTTGATTTGATCGTTCGAGATTAATCTGATAGCTTCCTTCGATAACATCACATACTAAATTGAGCGCAATCACTCAGGATATATTCACGTTGAACGGAGCGATATGCCTGCCGCCACCGTCTGGGTCATTATTGTGTTTGAGGATTTTTATTTCCGATGATGTTGTTTTTCTCCATGTATCATGAATTATTTTAAAACCAACATCGATGGCATCACTGAGAAGTTTTTTTAGTTCTGGTACGTTATATCCTGGTAGTTTAAATGTTGGAATATCCTTGACGGGGATTTTATATTCATCTGCAAATAAATCCTTTGTTTCAGGGCTATTGTCACCTAATATCTCTTGAATAATTTGTGAATTAAATGTTTCCATATCATTGATGATTTTGTTGCATGTTTCTACGACGCTGATAAATTCATCTCGGGTGAGAGAGCCGGATTTAAGAGATATTAACAACAACGAAATATCGTTATTGAACGATGTGAAATTTTCAGTGATTTTATCCTGTCGAATTAAGTATAAATCTTTCTTAACGATGGGATTTTTCAATACATTAAAAACATTAAATTTATTGTAATAGCTATAGCTTTTTATTGGATTATCGGGTTTTATTCTGTCGGTGATATAATCAGTTTTTTGTGGTTCGGGTAAATTAACGGTTTCCTCCAGAGTTTTACTCTGGGGTGGTAATTCAGGCCATCCTAGTACGGTTCTAATAGAACTCTTATAGATATCTACGACGTATCCTTCTGTGCTTATCTCAATCGCGGATGATAGCGTCGGCTCATGAACTGTTATAGCGATTTTTGATTCTTTTCCAGTAATCGATTTTATTCTACGCGCGAATTCATTATTGATTTGTTCGATTTGGTATGACCCTGTTGGTATCGAAACGACGTTCCAGTCTGGAGTTCCGTCGGGTTTATTCTTATTTGCAAACACTAAAGAATTATTCGGTTGTTGACCACCAACTGATTTTGATCTGATATTAGGCCAACTGTGATACATTCGTAGTTTTGCTAGCGCTATCTCCTTCAGTGGGACCGGAGAGGGGAAATTCACACTGAATTCTGGATTCGTTGATGTTATTGATATCATGCTTGTTTGTACTGGGTTCGTGTTCTCCACTATTCGTTGAAGTAATTCCTGCGGTGTTGTCATTGTTATTATACTCATGATTTATTTCTAATTTTGGTATCGAGGAATCATAAATACTGACCATCACTGAGAACTCACAATCTGGTAATGTTGATATTATTGAGATCATTTTGTTCTTGGGTTCGTGTTTTCTGATTCCATCGGTGTTGTCATTGTTATTATACTCATGTTGTCGCTCTAATTTCGATATCGCGGAATCAAAAATACTGACCATCGCTGAGAATTCACTATCTGATATAATCGTATTATCGAGTGACGATGATATCATCAGGGATAATTGCGAGTATGCGGTTGATGCAATATGAAATTGAAGTAAGTAATTCTGCAGTTTACTCTGGCTGCATGATGATATCTTTTTTGCTATCCCGGTTGATATAGCCCCGATTGTAGCCACCGCAGAAATGCAAATTGGAACTACGACCGGGGCAATCATTGTAACCGATGCAAGTATTATTCCGGCGCCAGTGAGAACGCTTGACACCGAGTATATAATAACATCAATTGCGGTGATTCTTCGTCGGTATTTTTTTATTTTTATTTGATACTCCTCAGTGAGGGTTTTGAGTCTATTTTGAAATTCTCTGACCTGATCATAGCGACATTGAGTTAATGAAATCATTGTTATTTTAAAAACACTAGCGTTTTCAATTACGATTTCAATTTAGTTTTTTGCTCAGATCTACTACGAATTCCAGATACCATGTTACTGATGCCTTATCCAAACTTTTATCATCGGCTTTTATCGTTAACCGTTCAGTTTTATCCTTGTCGATGATCGTTGATATCACATTATTGACCCCGGATGAACTCGACGATGATATATTAAATTGAATTGGTGCTACCAGCGTTAATCGATAAATACCCTTGATAGTAGCTGTGATGGGTAAAATAGCATGTGGCGATATCCACTCAAATGTTCCAGATTGAAGTGTGTATAAGTTATTGCTGAAGCTATGATGAGGAATTTTTATTTTTCAAGTCGCGGGAGATTGTTGTTGATCGTAGCGATATATTCAGTGATGTTATCTATAGTTATTTTAACATCTTCAGGTCTAGTATTTCGTTTACCAAAAAATTTATCAACGATGTCAGTGTTTCTGAGGGTGATCAATCTTACTGTGTTAAAAAAAACTTGTATGAACATCATAATCAGATCGTAGCTTTGCTAAATCATCGATTGCGGTTTTTATCGTTCCAATATTCGGTGCGGACACTGGTGGATCACCAAGAAATTCTTGTAGCGGTTGATTGAATTTAGCAATGGCTTCACCGGTTCTGCTTATTCCTCTTCGTAGTGCGTTAAAAGCAGTTATATGAGCATCATAATCAGCTCGTAGCTTTGCTAAATTGTTGATTGCGGTTTTTATCGTTTCAATATTCGGTGCGGACACTGGTGGATCACCAAGAAATTCTTGTAGCGGTTGATTGAATTTAACGAATTCATCGTTGAGTGATTTTAATGAGTTTGCTGTGTTATCTACTGTTGTTAGTTTCTCTGTGACCGTCGAAACAAGTATGCCTGGTTTGAGTTTACCATCTTGAAACAGTGCAATAGCGTCATCGGCGGCGTCATGTCTTCGTGTTAAAATGTCATTCAATGACACATCACTGGATTTCAATTTACCCTGTTTGTCTTGAAATACAACTATTTCATTAGGATCAACATTTGTTAAGTTCAACGTCTCAGCTATTTCATCTTTGATTAGTTTTTTTACATCCTTGACAGAATCAGGTGGTGCAGTGCCATCGGGTTTGGGTTTCAAAGATCTCCCCCAAATATCAATCATGTTATTGTAAAACTCTTTCTCTCTCTAAAATCGTTTCGATTTCCAGCGATTACTAGTGTATTCATTAACGACAACATGTGGTGGTTTTCCGCTTGGGTTACTCAAGGAGTTAGAAATAGCGTCAAGGACATTTAATACTTCGCTGCCGCATATTGGTGGGTCAATCATCGTTTGTGTTGGTAGCGTAGAATATCAAGTCTTCATTGGAAGGGTTTTTATATACCGCATAAACTCTTTTGGTGGGGCTAATCCATATGAATCAAAATAGACAATCCCACGTGGATCAATAGCGTATGCAACCCAGTGAGTACCAGGTCCGGTGCTGTTATCTAAATTAATGATTCCGGTTTCAACGCTGTTTGGTTGATGTGGTAATTGATCTTTCATAAAGACACCTCTAAAGTTTTTAATCGCTAGTTTTTTAGCAGCATCCATTAAATCAAAATTGGACATAGGAATCTTCGATTCCTGAATTAATAAATCGTTCCTGATAGTCTTAGACCCTTTCCGCTGTACCACGAATACGGGGTTCCTGGTAGTCTTAGACCCTTTCCGCTGTACCACGAATACGGGGTTCCTGGTAGTCTTAGACCCTTTCCCTTTTTTTTATATCCTTTCCCAGTTGCTTTCTTTAGTGCCATTCCTGCTGCAGTACCAACGGCTCCTAACGCAGCCGCTTTAGCCACCGCTGGGGCTGCTGCTGCAATCAATGCTGGAATCGCAGCTAACAACGGAAATATACCGCCTGTTTTAATCATATTTTTGATAGCAGCCGCAGAGAGAGTAATCTGAACACCTTTTTTGGCTGCAAGTGCATCATTGAAATGTTTCACCTGACGAGTTGTCAGCGATAGTTTATTTGCACCACCAGTCATTTGGTTGGGTTTCAACGTGATTGTGGTTCCACATTTTTTAGCTGATTCCGATTGCAATTTTTTTAATTGACCGGGAGTTAACGCAACACTAATAACACTATATGACATTATACATAATTGATTGATTCTAATTCAATGAAAAATCGAGAAAATCAATCAAAGATTTTCTACTGGTGCATCTACCACTCTCATTCTTCCACCAACACCTTCAAGTAGCATTGATTTATCACTGAGAATGACAGCAACCGCTCTATAATCAGCAATAGCACCACGAGTCACATTAGCTCTAAAGTGTATATCAACGACAGACTGTCTTGTTAAATCGAGATGTTCCAGCGAAAAGTAATAGATCGGATACAGATTTTTAAAATCATATTGTGATATTTGCAAACCAGTATCCACATTTTGATCGCGTGCCATAAATGACAACAGACGATGATAAACTCGTGCAATATGATTTTCGGTGTAATTAAGTTGTATATCCTCGGATGGTTCCTGCTGGCCGTTTATTCTCAGTGAGACGTCTTTCACACCTAACTGATCAAATATCATATGGCTGGAGAGTTGATTGCCAACTCGTGTGTTATCCTGTAACGCAATAAATATATGACGTGGCGCAGCAACGCCTTGTTTTGATGCTAGATTCCACGTGAATAACCCGTTGATATTTGATTGTTTAACATCTGTACTCACGGTTAGCCAACTCAACAACGACTTTCCTCCTTGGTCCATAAATGATAGTAATCGTTCTTCTGCGGTGATTGCTGGAGTCAACACTGGCATCCACAATGATATTTTTGTTAAATTGACTTTACCGGCATCAGCATTGGGATTTGCAGCATCTGCTGAAATCCTCCAGATTGCGTCGTTATCATCACTTTTTCGTACAAGCGATACTGTATGCTTCGCCCCGTAGATAACTTTTCTGACGTTTCTACAGAATCCAAATATGTGATGCAGTGGAATCGCGCATGAAAATGATTTACGCGCTCCTTGCAACATTGAGTTTCGTGTTGCAGCTCCTAGATTAAAATTAGCATCGTTGTTTATAATCATATTCTCGACATCAGCATCACTATTATCACGTTTTTTTGGTCGACTTACAACAAATTGATTTCCACCAGCGGTATTCTTACCATCTTTTGCAAACATCATAGAGGGTCCTGCTGATCTTGTATAATCATCAGAATATCTCGCTAACCCGATTATTGTTGTAGCCACATCAACATCGCGATCTATCGACTCGATTTCTTTTCCATCAATGAGATATCTAGCACTCTCAAATAACGCCATAATACCATTATTGACAAAACCGACTTGAGTACCATCTGGATACGGTGCTGGTACAGCAGGAGTATCATCAGCTGTTACAAGTTCTCCTTCTACTTCAATAAACGCTTCACAGGGCAAAAAGTATTTACTGGTATCATGGACTTGAAGTTCAATTCTTGCTCGACTATTTGAGTCTATGGCATGATAGGCGTAATATTGATAATCGCGTTCAGAATCATCCTTGCCAACTGGGGCGTCTATATCAAATGCTGGATCACGTGACTGTTTGAACATTTTATTCTATTTATCAGAGTCTAAATAGTGAAATCGTAAACGATTTTTCATTTCATCGTCGTAGTTTTTTAAAGCCACTTCCTGCTATCATATTTGCAATATTGCTTTGGTCGGGGGTTAAAGCCATCGACGCTAATTTTTCGTCTACTGCGTTATTTATAATTCTACTAACACTTGCAGGCATTTCCGCTGTAGATGGTAACGGTTTCTTTTTTCGTCTCACTAATGATGTTAATTTATTCTTCGCAGTTGAAAATGCTTTTCCAGCAAGATCTCCAACAGCACCAATACCCTTATCACGAATAACTTCAATTGCTTTCATTCCTAGTTGTTTAGCTAACGGCATCACTTTTGGAGCCATTCTCGCAAATAACCCTGCAATGGTATTGCCTAAACCATCTCCGTAGTATGCTCTATAAACCGGAAACCGTGAATTAACTACATAGACGGGGGTTGGTTTATCATGATTGTAGTGTATGATCATTATTTGAAATCAGAAACCATTTTTCAATTGGAAACGCTAGCGTTTTTATTCAATCCCGGTGATTAATCACTGTGATAATCCTCCACTAACTCGCCAATGAAATCTCGATATGTGCTGATATCCATGATACCGCCTTGAAATAAACGTCTACAGATATCAGCTGCTTCATTAATTATTTCCGGTGAGTTGTTTCCAGCTCGTTTCCCTCCGATGAGAACCTCTAATCGTGATATATCATTGATAACACTACCAGGACATGTCGTGGTAGAGTCAAAGACATCCTTTGGATTTCCAATCGAATATCCTTTTCCGCTTGTTTCCTCAGTTGTACCAGTTGCGCCCTCACTATCATCAAGTAATTGCCTTTGTCGGCCTCGACTTTTTTTTTCTCGTTCTTGTTGTTTTTGTATACCATAACTATCAACTCCTACTTTAAAAGATCTATACTCAATTGTATCCTTTTTCAAATTACCAGTAATCCCCTTATTCGTTTTATACAACCAATTAACCCATTCATCTCGGCTTATTTTACTGTTTTTATACTCTTCTTTTAAAAAATCCTTTCTAGAATCAAAGCTTTTGGCGGCGAAATCACCAAAAGTCGTATAATCCTGGTGTTTCTCCAATTGAGGTCGTTTGATTTGTGTTATAGCTTCTTCGGTGAGTTTGTTTATAAAGGGGATACATTTTGGGGTGACGACATCAACAAGTTGTGGTTCAGGTGTGGAAACTCTTTGAGTTTCAGGCGCAGAATCATCAATATCAGCTAATCGTTCATACTCGCGCTGAGTTTTTATATCACTGGATAACTGTTGTATCCCTGCGCGTGTTTGTCCGGTCTCTGCTGCTATCTTTTCAAGCGTATCAAACAGCGGCGCCTTCTTTACTCGTTCTCGCTCAGGAATATCTCCGTATATCGCTGCTTCAGTTAACTTTTTCACATCTTTGGTCGCACTTGTTATCGGAGTAAACAGTTGTTCACTTGACACAGAAAAGTCAGTCTGCGCTTGTTGTCGTTGTTGTAGTTTATTCCGTACAGAGTCACGAATTGGTACAAATCTCCTGATTGCATCCAGTCGTTCACGAGCCAATCGGGTTGTTAATGCTTCATTGACCATTATTTAAAATCAGAAACAATTTTTCAATTGTAAAACAATTTTTCAATCCGACCTAACACGATCATGGAAGTGTTATTTCATCGTGATAAACCTTCGTTCATTGATGGGGAAAGTGTCCAAATTGTATATAAAATAATAATAATGTCACTTTCCCCACTTTTCCATTTGATCAATCCGAACCAGCCATCAATTTTTTATTCACTGATTTCAACAGTTTTAATCAAAAAATGCTAAAAAAAAATTAAAATCTCTATGAGGGACGGTCACAATCAAATAATGATAAATGGTTGGTCAATCAAAATTGTTCATTTTCTTGAATTAACGCCCGTAGGTTTCTAACTTTAGAATTAACCTCCTTTTTCAATTCGTATTCGTACCCCAATTCTTTTCGTATTCGTTCTACGATGGTATACAACGGAGCGAACACACTTACGTCACTGGAAAATGCGAGAGAGTCTTTAATAGAATTCTGAATTCTTTTGATGAGCGCATACTTCTTTGGTAGCATATATTTATTGTTGTTAACTCCGTATTCTATATCCTGAAAATCAGACATGATTTGATCAGGATTTAACCCATCTGATAGTTCAATATCCCAACTTTTCAATTTTGAAATCTCGGATAAAATGCTATTCATGTTTTCAGAATTCATTATTCTATAATAATGATATATTTCTAAATGAAAAATATGACGCATTAGACGTAACTAAATCGAATTTTCTGTCCTGTCTTTTTTGAAATCGCCGTTTTGGTTATCCCCTCTGCAACTCTTCGTACTGAGGATCCACAAATATCGAAGTGCCTACCGGCTTCATTCATTGATTGAAATATTTTTTCTTCGTTAGTTATCGTATTCAAAGATTTTACTGGTCTCGCTTTTTTCGAGTATTTCCCAGTCCCCCCTCGTTCGGAATTTTCACTTTGTGTGATAGCCTGCAGATTTGATAAAGAATTGTTCTTTGGATTAGAATCGATATGATCAATAACAAAATCATCCTGGATCAATCCATAAAAACACTCAAATGCGAAACGATGATTGAGATATCTCTTCTTCCCAACAGTGAACACCAAATACCCCATACCATTGTCAGCACCAACTGGTTTCTTCAGTCTACGATTTCTTACAACACCATCACTGGATGCTTCATAATTTGTGATCACAGGGTGTTGTCTGAATTCTTGGTTCATTCGTATACATAATACTATTGTTTGTCTAATTCATTGTTTGGTTTAATGATAAATCTTTCGATGTAGTCTTGAGGAGTTCTTATGATTTTATCCTTGATACTGACTTTGTCAGCGTCAAGAATACTGACTTTATCAGCGTCAAGAATACTGACTTTGTCAGCGTCAGGGTCATAATTTCTGATTGATTGTCCATTTTTTATTCTTTTATCATAATATCGCTTCAACTCCCTGTATCGCTTACCACCGCAATTTAGACACAACTGAGATTTTCCCCTGACCCCAACTCCACATAGAATACAAGGTAACGGACCAAGGCTTCCACGTCGAAAGCTTTGCATATGATACCCACAAAACTCATTTCTGCATGATTTGTTACACGGGGTTACTGATCCAATCATAAGCCACTTGCAGTGATTCATTATATAAAAATCTTTAATTTAAATGCTTGTTTTAATTATAGCATGAGGGAATTAAGGAGAACGCCTTCGAAAAATGCTGATAAGGAGTTTAAGAGATTATTAAAAATCAATCCTAGATTTAATCTCGATAGACCCAAAAAACGTCCAATAGACGGAAACATGAAAGAGTTTAAGAGATTATTAAAAATCAATCCTAGATTTAATCTCGATAAACCCAAAAAACGTCCAAGAGACGGAAACATGAAAGAGTTTAAGAGATTATTAAAAATCAATCCTAGATTTAATCTCGATAAACCCAAAAAACGTAACAAACGTCCAACAGACGGAAACATGAAAGAGTTTAAGAGATTATTAAAAATCAATCCTAGATTTAATCTCGATAGACCCAAAAAACGTAACAAAATCAATCCTAGATTTAATCTCGATAAACCCAAAAAACGTCCAAGAGACGGAAACATGAAAGAGTTTAAGAGATTATTGAAAATTAGTCCTAGATTTAATCTCGATAAACCAAAAAAAACGTCCAAGAGATTACCCTGGAAAGATGCTCAATTCAATCTCGATATAGTTTCTAATACACCAAAGAATACAATTCTTGATAAAGCCATGATTAGTAAAATCAGAGACTGTTTTAATGAATTTAAGCGTGATGGAGCATCTTATTGTTGGTCAACATTTCGAATTGATGGTGTTGTTGATGCTACCATGAATGATGAAAAAGCAGCAGTGATAATTTCACGTGTTGGGGAAAAAAGACATTTTTTTCGAATCAAATTCATTATCGAAGTCGATGGCAAATGGATTATTAAGGATAAATTTGAACCAATCCTCAAGAATAAAAAAGCTGTCATTGTGAGTAGAGATTCCAAACCAGGGATTCTAACCGGCATTGACAAACCATACTACGAAAGATCTTATCCCGTAACAGCAATGGTTTATGGGATATATCCGTTAAAAGATAAACCCGATATCGCAAAACTAGCTCCTATGAAATATTCGTCAGGGCTTAATTGTGTAGCAGAACGAATAATAGAACACTTCACAAATGCATCCCGAGGAAATAAACTAACTGATCTGCGACGTAGGAAAATAACCGAGTGGGAACTGACAGTGAAACAGCACGGTGCAAAGATTTCTGATATAGCTAAATTAGAAGCATCATTAAAATTCCCAATATCAGTAACAACAATAACCGGAGAAGTATTATACGAACCGAAATATCAATCGCGAGGAGCCCCAATACAGATTATTGATCATAACAAACACGCGTGGACACCTGCGGTAACAATATTTCCACGAGAACGAACCGTGAAATATATCCCTAAGGAGTTCGTCGGGGATGTTTTCTATGAAGAGAGATTATTCGATGCTATTCATGCGTTGTGTAAGGATGATCCTGTGTCAGTGTGGTTACTTAGAAGTGATGAAGAATTCGATCAATTTGTAAAACCAAATGGTGAATTATATCGCGTTGAAGAATTAGATAACAGAATGAGAAAAATCGCTAGTGATTTTTCACCGGAGAATTCCCATGAAAAACTACTCACGGATAGTTTTACTATTCCATCAGTGGTAGCTCACTTTGCAAGAGAGAAAAACTCATGGCGTCCAACACGAAGTGATTTTCTCGAAGATGTTAAATCGAGCTGCGTCAAATTTGGTCATGGAGGACTGTGGAATACGAAATACTCACGTGATTGTATGATTTCAATTGATATAGCCGCGTGTTATCCCGGAAGTTTTCTCGAATATGGGGAATGCGCTGAGTACTTCAAACGATTTGGACACCCCACGCATGAAATGACTCGTGTTGCGATTAATGGACCATTGCCTGATTTTGATTTAACCGGATTCGCTCGTGTGATATCATTTGAATTAGCTACAGGGTTACATCCGTGTAGTTATGTTTGGCTCGGTAGACACCTATCTGAAAAACACTGGATGCCAATAGTGCTATTGAGATATATGATTGATTGTGGTATGCTAATATCGTTGATTGTTTCCGAGGCTATTATATGCTATCGAGCTCAGAAAGAAGTTTGGCTACCACAACCCGATCTAGATAGAATAATCAACGAACTACGAAAACAGTTTCCAGATTTCAGTGAAGAAGAAATCATAAATTGGTCTAAAAAGTTATTTGAAATTAAAAAAGAACAAGCAAAAGATCTCGGAAGAAGAATAATCGGTAAATTTACCCAGGGTGGACGATACGATAACGCAAAATATTCTTCGCGGTTGATCATAGATGTCACTGAATACGATTTTATTGTAGCGGATTTAATGAAACAGGGAAAACTTGTATCCCGTAAGGATGCTTTTCTATCCAATGGTGAGAAATTAGGTACGGTTGTTACCTACTGTGATGGATATAATTCCCAGTACACACATTTGAGAAGTTCAATGTTAGCCTATGCTTCTATTAATCTATTTTCGATGATAAATAGATTTCCTAATACCGCGGTTAGAGTGGCCACTGATTCGATGTATATACACAATAAGTACAAATCAGCTGTAGCGGCATTCACAGATCCCGAAGAAAATTGGGGGCGTTGGCGATTTAAAAAAGAGATGCTACATGAGTATTGTGAATCCGCAGACGTTGCCATGGATGATAAATATCTTTGTTGTAACCGTATTGAAATTCAATCAGAACTTTCTAATGCACCACCGGTATCTGATCCAGTATGTAGATATAAGACAGTTTATTTAAACGGTTGTGGTGGGTCAGGAAAGACAACTCGTGCAATTGAATTATTTCGTCGTGGAAACGCTAGCGTTTCTAACATGATTGTGCTAACACCGACTCACAGACTCGCCAGAGAGATGATACAACGAGGGGTAAATGCTTGCACTTATCACAGTTTTTTTCGATGGAAAGGTGACAAATGGACTCCTGATCGAATGGGTGATAAATTCATTCCTGAAATCATAATCTGGGATGAAATATGCACAGTGTCATTAGATGTATTAAAAACATTTCTTGAGTGGTTGTTAAACAAAAACACAAAAGTCGTCATGTGCGGGGATCACGGCCAACCACCACCATTTGTCGCTGCATCTCCACATGAATGGCTAAAGGGTTTTGTAGACTACTATGAAGAAATCACCACTGATTATAGATCACTTGATGAACGATTACGCGAGTTCAAAGCGCTAATTAGATTACAACCGGATAGAATCCAATGCGAAATAGCGCGTGAAGTGATTTCAGAAACCCCAATGAATGATTTCTGAAAAGCGTGGAGACCAAACGATTTGATCATTGCAAGTAGAAAAATAGTCAGGGATACACTTCAGATGAAGTTATTTGAATTGCATAAAGAAAAATTTGCAACGCTTCCAGTACCCCTTTGTTATAGGCCATCGGATACACGAAAACAGAATATTGAAGTTGATATTCCAGGACAGAGTGAAAAACAAATTCTCGTATTAAATGATATTGTGCTGGTTGATATCAATGTCGTTGAAGATGCATTGCGTGCTAATAAATCCCCGTGGACGCTAGGATACGCAGCAACAATACACTCTTCACAGGGATTGACTATATCGAATACAATTGTTTGGATGGTGGATAATCACATCGAATGGTCGAATTTAATCTATCTCGCAGTATCCAGAGTACGAAACATAAATCAACTTCGAAGAGTTGTTTTCGATGATAATGACACAACAATAAGTGATATTGATGTTAGCATCATTAATAAAAAACTCTCCGGTTACAAACAACAGGACAAAAAAAAACAACGAGAATTTGATATTGATGCTGAACTAATAATCACTTTGAAGAAACAACAGAATAATCACTGCGCGAGTTGCAATTGTATAATGCGTTGGCAGTATTCGGATAAGGATCCTCGCCAATTCACCGTAGACAGAAAAAATAACAATCTCGGTCATGTCAGAAATAATGTGATGTTGACTTGTCTTGAGTGCAATAGACGCAACGGTGCTAGTTAAGACCATGCGGTGGCAATTGAGTATCCTCGGGAATCACTTGTAGTTGTTGTCGAGTAAAACCCCGCTGAGGGGCAGTTGAATCCAGTTTATAGACTGGAGGTCTACCAGTTGATCGTGTTATACTAGATATCTTATGCGTAGTGACGCTCCAAATAGGATCAGTAGCCCTTTTTCTACCCCCTTCAAACTCTCCTGGTTCGTATAAGTACCTCACAATGACACTACTACCAAGAATTGGTTCTTTGAAATCTTTTTGTGGTTGTACGGGTATTGACTTCTTTTTAATCGCGTTGATAGGTTTCATGTTGATTGTTCTAGTAATCTCGTTATTCAGTGCAGTAATCACAGATGGTAATCTTTTAACCCATTCACGGGATCACTTTTCTTGAATGAATTCTTTTGCGTATTGATATCCAAATAACCGCTCAGCAATTGTCCGATTAAATCGTTCTACAATGGCCTGATCGCGATGTAGCGCAGTATGCCCTCGTCGTATGGTGACATTATGATGTTTCATTGTAGATAACACTACACCCTGAAATTCCTTGCCAGGATCAACCTGCAATAGATTTGGCCAACGCAGAGGACCTCGTCGATAAATCCTTTCAAATGCAGAAGCGACTTCAGTGGCTGATTTTGTTTTTAACGGTTCTGCTTCTTTGTATCGACTTGCAATATCAACTACGGTTAAAGCGTATTTGTAACCACGATCATGTGGCAGAAATAATATATCAGGCTGATGAACTTCATTAGGAGCGGTCACATCAAAATGTGAGAATTGAATTTGTTTAGGTGGTGGTAGATAAATTTGCCATAGTGCCTGTTTGGATAACCAATTAGCCGCAGTGGTTTTTTTCACTTTTGCAGCGCTAGCGAGTTTATTGATTGCAGCGTTACCCCTCCAGTATCCCCTCGGAGAATAATAAATTGATTCCATATTATTAATTACCAGCACCTAACATCAATTTACTTTTCATAGCCGATTTTATCAAAAATGAAGACAATTTTTCTTTGAAGGATTTATCAGGAATAGCATTTAACGCATGAATTAATTTCACATCTGCTAGATGCCTGTGTTGCAGATTGCTGCTTTTATAAGCAACATCATGAAGGTGACAGGCCTTATCAATGGCGTTTATTGGTTCTTCACCGGGGTTGGGTTGATTTTGATTATTGAGTCTGATATCAAGTCTGGTTCCCGGTCCACAGTAGCTATATCCTGGGAGGTGCTTTTCTCCGGGGTACTTTGCCCATGGGGTTCCAGGGAGTTTTGCTAATTTGGCTGCGATATCACCTCCTCGTTTTTTTTAAAATCAGATCTCATAGACACAAATCTAAATTTCTTTGTACCACATTGCACGCATTTACCAGAAAGCGCTGATCGGTTATTTTTAGTTGTAATCGTCGTCAAGTCATCTGTGCCAGTACGCGTTTTACACTTCACACAATATAGATCCATAATTTATGTATAGAAATATGGATATAATTGATTTTTCAGCGACTAAAACAAGAGAACCAATTAAGCATCATGCAGCGCTACCAAACTCTATCCGGATGATTATAATCGGGCCATCTGGATCCGGTAAAACGCAATTGTTACTCAATTTAATAATGAGATGGATGAAGTGGGATAAGTTGTATTTAATTGCCCCTAGCGTAGATGATCAACGATGTTATGAAGTGTTAAAGGATTTTAACGAGAATGCATCAGAAATTAAGGGTGAGAACGCCATTGATTTTATAACCGATATCGATGTTTCACCGAGCATTGATGATATTGATGGAGATATTAACAATTTAGTCGTATACGACGATATAATGTTGGATAAACAAAAAAATCCTGCTAGAATATTTTCCCGTGGGCGTCACAAAAACACTGACGTGATATATGTCACTCAACGCTACACTCAGGTTCCAAAATTCATCAGAGATAACTGCAATATTCTTTCTGTATTCAACGGAGTTGATACTCATACTCTTAGAAATATTTGGCAGACATGGTGTTCTGATATGGACTTCAATCAATTTCGAGATTTCTTTAGTCATGCTCAGTCGACTCCGCACGGATTCGCAACAATAAATCTACATGATCCTCGGACACGATATCGTATCGGACTTGATCAAATATTCGGTTAAAATCGTAAAAGAATTATTAACCCAGAACTGAGAACTTTAGCAGCAGAGAGGGTGGATGACCACATCGTTGCGAGCAAAATTGATTAAAAAATCGTAAAATCTCCGTTTTTGCAAAAATGGAGACTTTTTTTTTGGTTAAATGAGATTTGTTGGAAACCTGATATTTTGTTCGAAAACGTTATCTATAGGCCATATTTTGTTCGAAAACGTGATCTGGAAGCCTTATTTTTGCTTGAAATCGTGGTCTGTTCACCCTCTCTGCTGCTGTTGGAGAACATCAAAAGCCCACAAGTATAGAATTCTGCATAATATTTGTAGGTAAGGCTGTGACTGGTGTTGGTCCCTAACTGTCCCGTTGCTTCATATAGGGAAAAGTACGACCTAAAGTAATTATTGTTCTTAAAATCAGTATCAAAGAGTCAGGTATATAATGTCTTGCCATCACGACTAACTTCGACACGTTGATGCGTTGAAAGTTGAAAGGATTTTTTTCTTCTTTGTGGGTTCCATTGAAGGATACATTCTCGACCATACCAATGATTAAACGTTTGGGTAACTGTTCTTGGAACAGATTATCTTCGATCATGGATCACCGACCACTGGGAATGGTGAAATATTTTCATTTCACACGTCGTATCGGATACTTCGCAGTCGTTCTGCTCAGAGTGTGACTGATGTCGTTTCCCACTTTAGGTAACACTTACAAACGTCGCACGCAGAGTCTAGCTTCCTGGAATTTGTAATCGGAACCATCACCCATCAAATGGAAAGCGGTAATGTTTCGATTCAGTCTCATTTGGACATCCAATTCGTTCAGCAAATAATTTTCCTGCAGCCACAGGTCTAAATGTAAGCGATCAATTAGTTCTAAAATCAGCCTATCTTTGATTGTTTTGTTGTTGTTGTTTTTGTTTTTTGTTGTGTTTTTTTTTTTTTTTTTGGGGGGGGGCGGGGTGTCGCGCTTTAAATCCATCACTGGCGTACGATACTGTTTCAATTTTTTGCGCATTGTCAGGCTCCCATCGGACACTATCATTCAGATGGGTGTTTTGGCGACTATTCCGTACGTCAAGATTATTGTATGGTACATTCGGGAGGGGTAAGTATCCATACTGCTGCTGACCAGTTTGCTATCCATGTATAAATCCACACCGCTGAATTAGGAATGCATGAAATTATTTACTTTCTCATCGCCTTCTATTGTATTTCCTGTCTTATTTTGAACTTTGACTTTTAGGTACAAGTAACCACTGTTCAGATCAATGTAATCTTCGGCTTCAAGCTCGATAAGAGCTGAATCCGTACATGATGAGACGAGATGAAATTCTACCAATTGACATTCTTCCAATGTCATCATGGTGGGTGGCATGGCAAACAGATCCAGTTTCGTTTTGTAACAAGCACAATACTTTGATGCATCATTTTATTTCTCTTTGAATATTTTAATACCCAAAAACATCTAAGTCTCAAAACCTTCTTCTCTTTTTAGTCTTTCAAGCTTTATGAGTGTGAAGTCCTCTGGAGGGGTGTTTTCGTCGTCACTTTCTGCCTTGGCTTCGCTGGTCGCGTTAGAATGCCTGACACAGCACTGTACAGATGCCTTTATAGGCGTTTTTCGTCGACCTATAATGTCTTGACCCGTTTGAAGCAGCACACTTTTGCCTATTCTCGAGACAGCTTCTTTGGGATTTTGTTTGATTTTTGGATAAATCATTTGCCTTGCACCAACACGGCATCTTTCAAGGTATGATATTCTCGTGTCATCATCGGTTTCAACACAGAAGCCTCCGGAAGAAAAGTTCTATTTTAGCATATCTCCTAAACCATGTCCTCGTTGTCGAGCGACTCCTAGGTACAGTGGATACATGACTTACGAGTCGTTAGAGAATCGTTTTCGAAAATGGAGTTTCACAGTGACTTTCCCTTTGATGAATGGAATATTTCGTCCTAGATTTTCTTTTATAACAATGTTGATAGTGTCGAAACATGACTTACTGACGGATAAATAATTAAGATATCCAAATTCGCGGTGAACATTATAGGTGTTACCACCTTCTTGGTCAATGTTCGGGGCAGAATCCACTTTGAAAGAAATGACACGCAGTATCGGTACGGAGATGTGTCCCACCACGTTGTATTCTACTACATCGGAGTACACAATTCGTTCAGTTCTACAAGGGAACGAAAAAACTTGTAAAATTCCAGATTGTTTTTTGATCTTCGGCTTGAAAATCGGAGTCATTTTTGTGGATCCACCTGAACAAGTCACGGTTTGGGTATCCGAACATATCAATAGGCGACGAGTCACTTTATGGTACTCGAAGATGAAACTTTTAACAACAACAAAAAATTCTATTCAAGGCTTTGATAAACACTGCCTCGAACTTGTTAGCAATTGCATGTAGTACATATTCACCACGAAAATATTAGCCTACCGAAATTTTCAATGTGTAGATAGCGAAGAATGGATTGTTTGCTGTAGTTTTGATGCATGAAAACCCGATTTCATTCATGATTGGTTGCTATTGTTCGATCATGATTTCGACCTCAAAAGTGCTTTGTGATTTGTGTAGGGTGCATGATTTCCACCAAAGCCACTTCCCCATTGTCCCCAAACGTTCCCGGGGTGTTCTGTAATGTATGTCCCCAACGTAGTTAAAATTACTCAGGGTTCATTTTGTCGCTATTATGGCTAGGGGTGTGTGTCTTGTAATGCTCATTCTCCTTGTCGTTATAAATTTTATCTCCAAAGTGACCCATGGGGGTAGTGTAATGCTTACCCCCATTGACGCTAAAGTGTCTCACTTTGCTACTAATGTATACTGTTTTAATTAAATTCCAGTTTTATTACAAATATATTTCGATAATGAATTTGTTGATGTACCTGTAGTCTCGAATGTGCCATTAGTTTGGAATGGGACGACGTTTTAGCAATCTTTTGATGCATTACAATAATATAATCCATAATGTCCTTGTTTGAATTCAAAATAATTTTAAAAAATAATGTTTTCGACCAAGAGTATATTATTGATCACTTTGAAATTCCATCCACCCAAATTCAAACTGAACACAACAATAAAAATGATTCCGTTGCGGCTCTTAAGGCAAGAAGTGTAATTCTTCAAGAAAACAGCATTAAATAAAAAGTTAAGACACAATAATAGAGACAGGTCAGTTTTTTTCCTAAAACATTCAAATTTAGTAGCAAATTGAAGAATTTCCATGTGAACAACTAATATCCTACATTCAAAAAGAAGCAAACATGTTCGCTTCCATAATTAACGATCTAAATATACCATCTATTGCTTTAGAGAAATCTAATGATGTAAATAAAAATAAATATAAAAATAAATGTCATAAATGGAACAGAAGGCGTCGTTCGTGTGGCAATGCGTGTATATAATCTTGAGCTTTAGTTGTATGAATGGACAGGACTTTGACTACTCGCATTCGCTCTCCAGTCCCCATGTTTTGGCTTGCTATCCATGAAGTTCAGGGTCTGACGGAAAGCGCAGGTCAAGCTGTTGGTCGCCTGGTCCAGAAGAATTTTCTCGGTTGGCTCATGGTGCCAGTTGAGGTTCAGTTTCACCTCAGTGACAACAGTCTTGTCATACAACATGCCGTTGCGCTTCTCATTATTCTAATATGATAACCATGTTTTCACCTTGGTGGATCGAACAGATATATTGACGCTTTGGCTTAGCAGCATCTACTTATTTCATGAGTTGCCTCCCTTAGTATGCAATGTCAACCAAGAAAGATCTGTTGTTGTAAGTTTAACATTGAAACCAGTATGACTTTGTACCAGTGAGTAGCCATTACAGGTGTGTTTGAATGAATGGTATTTGTTCAAACACAGACTGGCACTGGAAAATTGCTATTTTATCAGTTCATTCGAGTTGTGTGCTCTGCTCGATACGCCATCATGTAGATAAGGTTATCATATCGAAACCTTAGCTAGCGAACATGGGGTTATCAAAACGTGCCGAGATTCGAATATACTGTGCGCACATCTGGATATCCATGTTGGGTATTTTCTCGTTTTTCTCTTCCACTTCGGAAGAAGCAATTAGTATGACACCGAAGATAGATATGTGTATATAATGCCGACTTAATGTTTCTTAAGTGACGAAATTCTAAGTAGCCATCTGACATTCATCACACTGACTTCTTATAATTTTAAGTCAACATTGTGGACCATTAGTAGTATAGAGAAATGGGGGTTATGGGTCACTTTTCGTGGGGTGGGGTCAATCAGACGTAGAAAAATGTGTTTTCTGTTTATGTGGCCAAACGCGGGGAGGGAAGAGGAACAAATGGGTTTTCTGGGCCACTTTTATCAAGGAGATCACTTAGGAGCAGAAAAAGTGTGGGTCTTTCAGGAGTGGTTACTCCAATGTAGGTATTTCTGAAATGTTGAAACAACATCTGCGAGTAACAGCAAATTTGTTTTCCGATACACATCGTAGTAACCGCATGATGAATGTTAAAAGCAACACCCTGTTTTATAGCCGTATGTTTCTCAAGCTCTTGATGAGCAGTGGCCTTGATCAGTTGTCTCAGGAGAGACAAAATGATCTCTCTTCAAATGGTTTGGTTATCCTGAGACCTTTTACTCGTGAATTCCAACGGCGTTGTTGGCATTACTTGAGAGCTGAGCCCCTCCGAAATAATTATATCGAACGCTGCTTACAGCTTCTTCTTTTTTTTCTATATCAGAGACTGGTTTACACTTTGCTTAATGCACTGTAGGTCCCGTCACATCAAAAATAAGTTTAAACACATAATCTAATTTTATACATTTCTGACGACCTGGAAGCAACACTCTCATCAACAAGTTAAGCAAAATCGCATTAACTTACTCTGAATATGGTACTGCAGCTTATATATCTGCTAGTCACTGATGACTGTGACACCGTCTCCTCCAATTGTCATCCTCATAGTCACGTATGTCCACCTCAGAATATATCATCTCTGGGACATAACTCAAATCATGATTCACAAAAGCTAGATCTTCGTCAAAACGTTTATATATATATATATATATATATATATATATATATATATATATATATATATATATATATATATATATATATATATATATATATATCCTGATATTCATGTTTAGGAGTCAACTATGCTGTGGAGAGCGGCAGCGACTCTGTGACCCACGGTGAGTCCAACCATAATTCTCTCCATAGTTACAGATAAGAAAATGACGTCTCTCGACTATTCATCGTTTTATACTATACTGCAGCCTATACTACATCCACTCACACTGAACCAGAACTCTCTTTTCTTTCTTGATACATTTCAACGCATGGCTCAGAACCATCCGTCTGCTTAAGCACAATACGGATAAAGTGACCCAAAACCAACAATTTTTGTTGCGTATTGCTAATTCCATAGAAAACACTTTTCTTTGCACTGGAGTAACCACACCTGAAAAAAAATGGTTCAGAACCCATGCTTTTTCTGCGACTGACTGACCTCGTGAAAATGTGGCTCAGAACCCCCATTTTTCCCCTGCGTTTTGCCACATGAACAGAAAACAAATTTTGGACGTTTAAGTACCCCCCCCCCCTCCCCGCGCCCCTTGAAATATTGGCACAGAGCTTCCATTTTTAAAAGCCACTACCCTTATCTGTTGCCCCATTATTAGGATACGATATTTACTTTTGATGAGAGTTTACAAAGGTACATACAATATTTCAAAGTTCGGTACGGTTACGTATCGAGTAAAATGACAGAACGGCCTGACGCATCGAGGGCGGGACGAGACATATCTGCATATTACTGTATTGTCGTTTCGTGTATATGTATATAAGTTATCGCTCTTATCCGCTTCTTAGATTAATTTATCATCGGTTACCAGTCTCATTCAAGTCTTAGATTAACTTATCTCCAGTTATCTCACTCCGCCACGTTTTAAATCATTCGCAATTTTTAGGCTTCGCCAGTGGCTTATGTTCGCTTAATAATAAAATTATATAGATTACAAGGAGATATTGTACATCACTTTTGTTCCTTTACCGTTTGGAGTTACTCAAGATAAACTGAAAGTTAATGACTTCGTCGAAGTCAACTAACCGAACCGAGCCATCGTTTTAACAATTTGGAATAACATGGATGCTAACACGGAGTAAGTATGACAAAAAAAAATATCTATTAATTCACGATAATTTGATACATCTTTATTTAATAACGATTTTGTGTCGCCTGCAATAACAGGCATCGACACACATGCATCTTGTCGATTCCAGCGGTAGCGTGATGATATGTTGACAATTAGGTACACGTGAAACTACCAATAAATATATAATTCACAACTCAAAAACAATCCCAGGCATTTATACAAGTACGAGTACAATCTAGGCGAGAGATATGAAAGTGATAAAAGATGCGATCCCACATCACACCACCCGATTTACAGTATTTATTATTATTATTATTATTATTATTATTATTATTATTATTATTATTATATATCAGTCATAATGGTGGGAAAACCCCCGGAAAGAACCACCGACCCACGATAAGCTACTGCCAGGCTTTCCCACATACTCACGTTGACCGAAACCGAGACTCGAACCCACGCAGACAGAGGTGAGATGGCAGTGAGCCGTAACGGAGCGCGGTTTAGACCACTCTGCTATATGGATTACCGCCAAAATTCTATGCTTGTATTTTCTAATCTTCCTTGATGCATTATTGTAAATTGCTGTTTACAAGTGCCTCCCTTGTTAGGCGCACTGACATCAAAATGAGCATACTGAGTTTGCTTAGGCGGTCGTATGTAAATTTGCCATACTGCATGTCGTGCTAAGCGATGTATAGCGACAGAACATGTGATATTTGCTGCATCGGCAAGTATACTAATCATAGGCCCATCCGGGTAAGACTTTTTTGTTGTTTAACCTTATAAGTTTTCAAGTGGGACATGCTATATTTAGTGGCACCATCCGTAGATGATCAGAGATGCTACGATGTGCTTAAAGATTTTCATGAAAACGCAAAATTAGTGGATGAAGACTGCGATACTGATGGTGTACTTGATTGTATTATTGATATTGATGAAGTCCCATCATAGACGACCTCGATGAATTTACTGAGACTTCCAGAAAGACGGCCGCCTTCGCTTAACTGCTTGACGAGGGTTATTCCGTTGTTGTGCTATTTTTCATGATATATGTGCATGTTGTCTATCTTCGTCTACATTATTGTGTTTCATCATGCATTGGCTGTTCAGTTCGTATGTCTTTCTTGATCTCCTTGTCTTGGAAACGAGAACAATTATAATTTTTCTCAGCTGTCTTGTTCCACTGTTAAGACGTCATTTGTTTATGAATCAACCGACATCACGTGATCGCTATGATGGAACCACATTAATTGCATAAACTGACCACACCTTTGCTCTTGATACTACATTGTGCTCAAGACTAAACGAACTGGGATTACATTCATCATTACTTAAATATAAACGGAAGCGAAACAAGAAACGTTGTTTCAAAGATGGCCGGTGTAGAACAGGAAGAAGAATTCCAGTTATCTCCTATTCGCCCGTTACAAATAAACACTTTAAAAATTCGGTCGTTTTTTGATAACTTGGTGCAATTCAACTTAAATCGTCAACCGTTGTGTCATCTGTCCCAGAGATACAAATACGTATTGCATTATTCACCGCCCAATAAGTAGGATCACCGGAAAGGCGCACATAAATAGTTAAGTTTATCAACGACCAGAATATCGACGTCTTCTTACTGACAGAAACGTAGTTAAAAACATCAGGCTATGAGCCCAAGTGTGCGGATTTAACATCCACCATTTACTCCATCAAGTCGTTTCCCCGCAACTCTCGCAGAGGTGGAATTGCTGTCATCACAAAGAATTCCATGATAAAATGCCTTAAGTACAACACAACCTTTAAATTCTGCCACACATCGTTTGAACTAGTCCAAACAACACTCACACTGGAACAAAGGTCAGTCCATTTTTTTATGTCTCTACTGCCCTCTTCCGTTAGAAAAAAACAAGCTGAGTGAATCTCTCTTTTTAAAACAGTTTCCGAATCTTCTGGAGTATGGAAATTCGATAGGTGGCAACCTATTTATTCTTGGAGATTTCAACTCTCACTTTGACTGTCCTGGAAACCCATACACGTCATAACTCCTAGATTCCATTCATGTTTTCAACCTTAAACAGTCAGTTAACTAACCCACTCCTAAACTTGGTCACATTTTAGACTAGTTTCTTTATATACCTGATGATAATATTCTGCAATCCACCCTTGTATCCCACGAACTTGCATCAGATCACCTCTTTATTATATGCCATCTCGACGTATCACTCCCTAACCCTCCACATCTATTTGCTACTAAAAGAAACCTCCGTATGATAAATAGAACCAAATTCATGCATGACATCCAAGAAAACCTAACAACTTGCTTACCTCCTACAGCAGAACAACTCGATAACTGCCTGCGTTCAATGGTTGAAAAACATGCCCCAACCACCAAGTTCAGAGTATCAATAAAAAAAAGTGTTCTCCATGGTATAGCAGTGTTAGGGATTAGCATCGTACTGCTAAAGGACATTGGCGAAAAGCAGAGAGGCTTTGGCTTGTCACCAGACTCACTATTCATAAACAAATCTATGCAGCCGCTAAGAAGAACGTCACAAACACAGTTCATTTAGCAAAATTATCCCACTACAGTACTAAGATCACAGAGAGTTGCAGCTAAAAGGAGCTATTCGAGATAACTAACAAACAAATGTTAAGGAACAAACGTACACCACTTCCAACTACCTTCTCTCCAGTAGACCTTCCGGACCCATTTGCAAAATTTCTTCCGTGACAAAGTACACACCATTAGAAATTCTCTGGACAAAACACTTTTAATTGACTCGTCAACATACAATTATGATACAGAATTTCAGTGACAACCATTAGGGTCATTTGAACCTGTTTCTATTGATTTAGTACGAATCGTGATGAAAAGTTCACCAAAGTCTTGTGAACTTGATCCAATTCCAACATCACTGCTGCTTGGGTGCTTAGACCCAATACTGCCTTCACTAAGTGATGTTATTAATCTCTCTCTCTCTCTCTCTCTCTCTCTCTCTCTCTCTCTCTCTCTCTCTCTCTCTCTCTCTCTCTCACATCGGGGGAATTCACATCATTTTACAAAACTTCGATCGTAAGGCCTCTGCTGAAGAAACCAACACTTAACCATAACGATTTAAAGAACTGCCGCCCAGTTTCTAATCTCATATAAAAAATCTTAGAAAAAGTTGTTCTAACCCAGCTTGTATCTCATTTGAATTCAAACAATCGTGTTAACAATGTACAGTCTGCATATCGCCCTTGCCATCACAGTACTGAAACTACTCTTCTGAACGTATTTAATGACTTTCTCTCTGCTTTGGATAGTGAAAAGATTACAGTCCTCCCACTCCTTAATTTGTCTGCAGCATTTGACACAATATACAATGATATATTACTTCACCGTCTCCAGCACATATTTGGCATTCAGAATATAGCCTTACAGTGGTTCAAGTCCTATTTAGTCAACAGGACACGAATTGTATATGCAAATGGAATACACTCCAGCCCAGTTGATCTAAGTTGTGGTGTTTGTTCTTGGACCTGTTTTCTCTTCTTTCTATACACTTAGCCGCTCAAGTGTCATAGATCATCACCCAGTGGCGCACCAACTGTACGCTGATGACACCCAAATATACAAGTCTAGCTACCCAACTGAAGTTGATGCTACCATCCATGAAGTAGAGAGGTACATTTCGGATGTGAAATCATGGATGACATTTAACAAGCTGCAGATGAATGATGATAAAGCTGCGGCCATTCTGATAACAACACAAAGACTTTCTCATTCACATCCTTTACCTCCGAAAATAAATATCAGCAACACCAACATTAAATTCACATAATCAGTACGAAACCTAGGTGTTACTCTAGACAGTATTCTCACATTGCACCAACATGTCAAGAACATCTGCAAGTATGCATATCTTGAGCTGAGACGCATCAATTCCATTCGTAAATATCTTTCAGTTGATGCCACTAAAACACTTGTGTGTTCATTAGTACTTTCAAGACTGGACTATTGTAACTCAGATTTGTCTGGTTCGTCACAATATTTACTCCAGAATCTTCAAAAAGTTCAAAACACAGCTGCTCGGATCATCTTTAGATTACCTCAATCATAGCACACCCCACCGCTGCTCTGTACCCTACACTGGCTATCAATTCGATACAGAATCAAACAGAAAATTAGTTCTATGTGCTACGTTTCACTGACAGACTCCAGTCCAACATGCATATCCGGCTTCACCCATGTGTATACACCAGCATGATACTTACGCTCCTCTTCTGACAATCGTATATTCATTGTTCCCACTATGAAAACGAAGTCATATGGACAACGTTCTTTTGCATAACAGGGCCCGGCGATGTGGAACGAATTGCCCATTGAAATTAGACACAAAGACACAGTGGTCCATTTTAAGAGTGCTCTTAAAACTCACCTTGTCCGACTGCAGGAACAAACTTAGAGACCTAATAATGTTGTGTACCTTATATGTTTTAGCATATTTTTATGTTTTCCAATTTCATTGTTTTTTTTTTTCTTTTTCTGTTGTGTAGTCAGATCATTATAGATGTTGTAAAGCGCTTAGAGCTTCTAAAGATTAGGCGCTATAAAAAGTCCTCATTATTATTATTATTATTATTATTATTATTATTATTATTATTATCTCGTAGTATTCGATGATGTGATGCTGCGAAAACAATCAAATCCACCTCGGATATTTTCTCGAGGCAGACATATAACTACAGACGTGATTGGTATTATTCAGCGATATACACAAATACCTAAAGTGATCAGAGATACCTGTAATATTTTTGTTGTGTTTAATAGAGTTGACACACATACTTTGCGAAAAATTGGATAATAAGACTGGGTGGGATATGATGCTGAATAATGTGACTGGGTGGATGCTGGATTAATGTGGCATGATGCCCCAGTGCTAGGCATCATTATAAACTGTCACACTGTATATAGAGATGACTGAACAAAATTGTTAAAGCTACGTTAAAAATACAACACACACACACACACAGATCATTAAATATTTTGTCTAATTAACACGTCGGTAGCGACGTTCTAATTGTGAACATTAGAGACAGTGTCACTTCACTTACGTTCGTTGATTGAAATATTAGAGTAAGTGTCACTGCAGTTGTGGACTTGACCATTAGAGACAGTGTCACTGCAGTTTGTTGAGTGGACCATTAGAGACAGTGTCACTGCAGTTCGTGGAGTGGAATCGCTGCATCGCTGCAATTCGTAGAGTGGACCATTATATATACGGTGTCACATCAGTTCGTTGAGTAAACCATAAGAGACATTGTCACTGCAGTTCGTGGAGTAAATCTTTAGAGACATTGTCACTGCAGTTCGTGGAATAAATCATTAAATATATTGTCACTGCAGTTCATGGAGTAAATCATTAAAGACATTGTCACTGCAGTTCGTGTAGTAAATCATTAAAGACATTGTCACTGCAGTTCGTGGAGTGGACCATCATATACATTGTCACTGCAGTTCGTGGAGTGGACCATCAAAGACATACTGCAGTTCGTGGAGTAAATCATTAAAGACATTCTCACTGCAGTTCGTGGAGTGGACCATCATAAACATTGTCACTGCAGTTCGTGGAGTAAATCATTAGAGACATTGTCACTGCAGTTCGTGGAGTAAATCATTAGAGATATTGTCACTGCAGTTCGTGGAGTAAATCATTAGAGACATTTTCACTGCAGTTCATGGAGTAAATCATTAAAGACATTGTCACTGCAGTTCGTGGAGTGGACCATCAAAGACATTGTCACTGCAGTTCGTGGAGTGGTCCATCATATACATTGTCACTGCAGTTCGTGGAGTAAAATCATTAGAGGCATTGTCATTGCAGTTCGTGGAGTAAATCATTAGAGGATTGTCACTGCAGTTCGTGGAGTAAATCATTAGAGACATTGTCACTGCAGTTCGTGGAGTGGACCATCATAGATATTATCACTGAAGTTTGTTATGTGGAATATTACAGTCAGTGTCACTACAGTTGTGGAGTAAAGACATTCAAAGTA
This sequence comes from Unio delphinus, assembly GCA_029339505.1. Taxonomy (NCBI): domain Eukaryota; kingdom Metazoa; phylum Mollusca; class Bivalvia; order Unionida; family Unionidae; genus Unio; species Unio delphinus. Next base: position 18,826,593 of record JAQISU010001235.1, read on the forward strand.
CTCTAGGAATTTTTCTAGGGTGACTGGGTGTAGTTGTGGCTGGGTTGGATGGGGTTTGGAAGGTTTTAAGTTGTAAAGAAATTCGGAAATAGGCCCAAAACAAAACATGTCTTTATACAATTGTGTTGTATACCTTTCTCTTTTCTTCATCAGAGCTTTTCTTCCCTCCATATTATCAATCAATACTGAACATTTATTTTTTGTCCTATTACAGTTGTTAAATAAAAGAAAATATATATGATAACTATAACAGTCTCGTTGGTTGCAGTACTATCTATAATTAGTTGTAAGTGCATAAACTTGTGTCTCTTAATTTGGTATATTAAAAAGATCTTAACATGTTTTCAAACTACAAGTAATAAATTTAACTGTTGCCAAAATGCAAGATATATAAATGCATAGAATAACGTAAAATAAATTAACCAGAGAGGTAATAGTGAATGTCATTAATGATACAAGTGCGCATGCCATATTCCTGTAGATTCGAGTAAAATTCGACAGCAAAACGATGGTGATGTGAATGTTCGGGCTGAATTTTGTTAAAACAAATTTAGTATATTACTAATATTCAGATTTTATTTTCTTATTTGCATATCCAAGAATAAAATTTAAACAAACAATATGTCAACGTTTAAGCTATTTACAACTATAAAAAGGCTGAACTACTACTTAGCACATCCGGATGTAAACGATAACCTTTCATTTAATCTTTAACTTTAAACGGTAAAGTGATTTATGTAATCTTTCACACCTCTAATAGCATGCTTTTATTTTCCTTTCTAGATCAAATGACACCCTGAACAATGCCTGTTATGTGCGAACTATTAGTTACGCTGTTTTCAATTTTCCAGCAGCGGTAAGTTCTGAATGCACATGTTGCAGTTATTATCTGGCGTGACTTATGTTTTCCAGTTAAAGATTTAAAAAAAAATAATTTCATGATCCCCGATGATAAATAGTAGTATGATAATAGTGGGTTTGTATTTTTTTCTTCTGATTTAGGTTAAAGCCTTCTACTTCCCATAACTTTTTCATGATATCACGCACACTCCCATGCGGGAACGCTACCAACAGGTACCAGTGCAAAAAGGTCACGTGGGGTAGGAAACTTCATGCTAGATCAGTAATCAACAAAACCTATGTTATTATACCACTGCAGTACACGCCAGTCACCATAACATGTACATACACGGGTACAGCGTGATTACATACATGATCAAGATTATTGCCAAAAATGTTTGAAATGTATCACATACAGATTTTGAACGTGAGTGTAGACCGTGAATAATGCAACAGTGCTCGTAGACAAATCATTAGCTTCATACAGACTTAACGTTTGGCGTCTGTGCTTTTTCTTAGTTTAGTGGGACTGGCTCTCGTATAAGGATGTCTTAAATTCTGTGTTTCGCCTGCCATTCACTCCTGAAAGGAAATATAGACTTAATCAAGAAATAAATAACTCTGAACTACTGATATATCAAAGAGAAATGATACATTTCGTGTCCTTATACAAGAACCCGTTCAATCCATACTATCCAATATGGATGCTACTCAAATTATTGTATATAGCTAACAAATATTTGAGAGAACTAAAATTGTTATTTCAAGAATATTCATGTCTACCTTTACAAGAAACCATGTATGGTTATTTATATCATAAGTCATGGAACATAAATCCTAACTTATTACAGGGAGAGTGCGCTCACATTTTTCTATCTGCTTATTAATTTTAAGTATGAGTTTCTTCGTTTACTTTGCAAGTGAGTGCTGTGACCTAGAGAGTTACCGCGATATAATGATGATCAGAATAATGTCGGTTCTAGCCACACTGGTGGAATTTAACATTTTCTTAAGAATTGATGTCAAATACTGAGTTGGTTGTACATGAAAACTCAAATTCATTCTTTTAATATATGGTCGACATCAATTATAAGAACGATGGCACACACAATTCTTTGAGTTTTACTTATTCGAATAACCACTGGGTAATCTAGTATGTCCTTTGGAACGTTATATGCTTATCTGGGATTATATTTAAACCACCGTATTTGATATGGGCAACACACATTAACTTCACTGTAAGAACTTAATGTATAACAGCTTTTAATTGGAATTGCAGCCATCATCTCAAATATATCGAATAGACAAGCACAACATGAACGGAGACGTTTCCTTTTCTATAAATTATTACTAAAGTATATATTATATCGGCAAAATGTTGCGTACGGTATTTTGAAAGGATCGCTGAGCGTATATAATGCTGACCATTACCAGACCATTGAATTTTTTCTAACATTTTGGAAGACATTGGATCACTCTTTTGCTTAAATGCGTCATAAAGATTTGTCAAGGCCGCTCAAAAGACGTTGTATGATTTTTAAAATACGTAATCTGAACTTCTTGATAACTTAATAGACTTAGGGAAAACGCTATAATCACAAGGAATCACAAGGTCATTAATAATAATAATAATAATAATAATAATAATAATAATAATGAGGACTTTGTATAGCGCCTAATCATACGAAGCTCTAAGCGCTTTACACCATCAATAATGATATGACTACACTACATAACAACAAATGACAAAAACAATGAAATTGGAAAACATAAAAACATGCTAAAACATATAAGATACAAAACATGATTAGGTCGCTAAGTTTGTCCCTGCAGTCGAAACAGGTGAGTCTTAAGAGCACTCTTAAAAGGGACCACTGTGTATTTGTGTCTAATTTCAATGGGCAGTTCGCTCCACGTCGTCGGGCCCTGGTGTGCAAACGAAAGTTGTTCATATGACATTGTTTTCACCTTGGGAACAAAGAGTATACGAGTATCAGAAGAAGAGCGTAAGGATCTAGCTGGTGTATATACATGGGTGAAGCTGGATAGGTATGTTGGACTGGAGTCTGTCATTGAAACATAGCACAGAGAACTTATTTTGTGTTTGATTCTGTATCGAATTGATAGTCGATGTAGGGTACAGAGCAGTGGTGAGGTGTGCCCTGATCGAGGTACTCTAAAGATGATCCGTGAAGCTGTGTTTTGAACTTTTTGAAGTTTCTGGAGTAAATATTGTGACGAACCAGACATAATTGAGTTACAATAGTCCAGTCTTGAAAGTACTAATGAACACACAAGTGTTTTAGTGGCATCAACTGAAAGATATTTACGAATGGAACTGATGCGTCTCAATTCAAGAAATGCAGCCTTGCATATGTTTATGACATGTGGGTGCAATGTGTGAGTACTGTCTAGAGTAATGCATAGGTTCCGTACTGACTGTGAGAATTTAATGTTGGTCTTGCTGATATTTATTGTCTGAGGTAAAGGATGTGAATGAGAAAGTCTTTTTGTTGTTACCAGAATAGCCTCAGTTTTATCATCATTTTTCTGCAGCCTGTTACATGTCAGCCATGATTTCACATCAGAAATGCGCTTCTCTACTCCATGGATGGTAGCATCACATTCAGTTGGGTGGCTAGACTTGTATATTTGGATGTCATCAGCATACAACTGGTGCGCCACTGGGTGATGATCTATGTCACTTGAGAGCGGCTGAGTATATAGAATGAAGAGAACAAGTCCAAGAACAGATCCCTGTGGAACACCACAACATACGTCAGCTGGGCTGGAGTGTATTCCATTTGCAGATATAATTTGTGTCCTGTTGATTAAGTAGGACTTGAACCACTGTAAGGCTATATTCTGAATGCCAAATACATGCTGGAGACGGTGAAGTAATATATCATGGTCTATTGTGTCAAATGCTGCAGATAAATCCAGGAGGATGAGGATTGTAATCTTTCCACTATCAAAGCAGAGAGAATGTCACTAAATACTTTGAGAAGAGTAGTTTGCGTACTGTGGCAAGGGCGATATGCAGACTGTACATTGTTAAAAAGACTGTTTGAATTCAAATGAGATACAAGCTGAGTTAGAAACACCTTTTCTAAGATTTTTTTTTTATATGAATGGGAGATTAGAAACTGGGATGTAGTTCTTTAAATCGTTATGGTCCAGTGTTGGTTTCTTCAGCAGTGGCCTTACGATGGCAGTTTTGAAAAATGATGGGAATTCCCCTGATGAGAGAGAGATATTAATAACATCAGTTAGTGAAGGCAATATTGGGTCAAAGCACTCAAGCAGCAGTGATGTCGGAATTGGATCAAGTTCACAAGACTTTGGTGCACTTTTCATCACGATTGACCGTACTAAATCAATAGAAACAGGCTCAAATGCTCCTAACGGCTGTCGCTGAAATTCGGCATCATAACTGTATGTTGACGAATCAGTCTATATCATCTAGGTGGACTTAATCAGGAGCAGAGCGTGAAAGGCTTTGCTTGAAATTTTACAAGAATGCTTCAAACCGTTAGCCGAGCAGTCAGTCAGTGAACATAGCAACTATCAAGGTGAATACGTCACCAGTGACAGTGCAAGAAAGCCACATAAATAATAACCGAAATTGGAGCGATTGCAGTTTCTAACCCTGCTAAAGAAAAAAATAATGCAAAATTATATCGGTTTAAAAATACGTTCCTTATATACAAGCACGCCGTTTGTGATTCAGCTAAGGCAACTCAAGCAAGAGCGTGCTATACGAATACCAAGCTGACATACTTGTAATGCTAGGACGTTTCCTAGAGGAGCCACGGTTAACCATTCAGCAGCTTCGCGTAATTGCAGCGCAGTAATTTATAAATATTCGTACCTGAGCCAAGCGGGCTGAAATAGCACAGTTAGTTGATGATGAACAATAATGTCGTATTGTACTTACCCATTGCCATTTTTTAGGCTTTCATAAAAGCATGACGATTACAAATACCTGTGTTTGAGTTTAGTGCAATGAATCCGATCTAATACTAGTCAGGACAAGAGGCGTTAAAACTTCATTCTATTATAGTCCAGGAATCATATCATCATTATAGCGTGCAGGTTCATAGGCCGTTGATACTTAAATTACTCTACATGTGTATACGTTGTTAAGCCATTTAACGATGCATCTAAAATCACAAAACCGTGTAATCGCTTAGCTATGAACCATATAAACGCTGACTATAGAGAGAATCAGCAAACGTTTAACGGCATTTTTTCCCGTTACACCCGATTCGCGGGTCGAGTTATATATCGACGATAACATAAAATGGCGGTCTGTTGTAGTAAATGTATTAAATCGATGTTTAGATTTGGCAATTTTGTCTGCATTGTATGGTGCAAGCAATAACCAAGACCAGCCTCGGAAACATAAACCTCATTTGGGTGTACTAAGGTTAGTACCCTCGAGTTCACTATACAGATTACTGATATCAGTACGCTGTATAATAAAGGTGTGCAGTCCATTCGGTATTCGATATAAACATATAGACAGTTTGATGTTGAATTCTTATTATTGCACTGACGAGCGTTATTATACAATTACGCGTGGATCTAAAATTTTCAGCGAATAATATACAGAAATAGTAAATATGCGGGTAAGAAATTTTCATGTAGACGCTGCGTGTAAGTATGCAGTACCCAATCTCTCTACTCGATTAGCATCGCTTTTACTGCAGTGAATCAGTCATTAACAAACATTAACGAACATTGTAAAACATTCTGAAATTCACAGCAATACAAAGAAAACTGGAAGTACCGTATATCATCTAGGTGGACTTCAAATGCTTGAACATTCCCGTGGAAACAACAGCAAAATGCGATGAACAAATCCTATGCTGTTTTTTGTATATTGTAATCAGATGCGACAGGCAAACATTGCCACCGCAGTTGTACTGTGACCAGGACTATTGAAGTGTTTCTTAAATCGCTTGAGGTTACGGCAAAATTCACCAGACAACTGGTCTCCTCCTCCGCGGACATAATTATGACTAACGATAACATTCGCGAGTTTTCCGTGTCCACTCATTACTGGATCTGCGTTCGCCCTGTTTGACGAAAAAAGTCAATAAACTCGCTGAGAATGGTAATGGTCAATTTTTCAATCGCTGGTCGTTATGAACAATTATCTTTGACAATTTAAAGTTGATAACTCGAAAAGGAATGTATTACTATGAATACATGAGCGTATGGGACAAGTTTTCTGAAACTCATTTATCGTCGATCGAGGAATTGAATTTATCGTGATATCGTGACAGCATATACACAAACGACTATGAAAACATACAAACAAGTTGTGGTGCGCGTTTGGTTGTCAAAACCTATGTTATTTCCATGATCTGAAAACAGATGTGCTTCTGCTTGCGAATATATCTTTGAGATTCTGTCAAAAAATAACATCGCGCCGGAATAACTCAATAAATTTATCAGTATCTGTTATTTACATGTTATTCTATCAATGGCGAGCCACCGATACGCGCGTGCCAACAACCCAAACATTAACGGATATGACCCCTCTGTTCCAAACAGTCACATCATGTATCTTGACACCAACAACCTTTATGGATGAGAGATGGTGATGCCCATGCCTTTTGGCAGACTTCAGTGGATAAATCCTGAGAGCCTAAATATTCACAAGCACGAAAGTAACAGGGACATCACATTCTTTTATAATGTTGTATTTGGACGAGTTTCAAAACATCCACATTGATTGCCCGGTAGCAACAGAGGCGCTATCAGTGTCCCGCGAAATGCTGTCACTGTATCAGTGTGATATTATAAATAATTATAATCTTACATGACAATTATACATGTACGATGTTAATTTAACGGGTACAAATATTTTAACGAAAACTTTGTTGTAAAACGTTTTAAAAATACTAAAGCCATACTAGAAATTCTGATAATAAATACGTATGTATAACTTTGAACTGAAAGATTTTGTTATTTTGTCCTCTTCTGTCAAAATCTTCTTGAAGTTTGTCAGGATGTTAGTTCTTCCTCACAGAGCACAGCAACGGCTGAAAAATTTGATGATTTTTGCCATCAAAAATACTAATTTCATGAATATATCCTTATATGTTTTGTTTTGTTTTTTTGTGGTTTAACGCCATTTTTCAGCACAATATAGGATATACATGGCGTCCAGTATTATTGGTGGAGGAAGAAACCGGACAAACCCCGGAAAGAACCACCGACCCATGAGAAGCTACTGGCAAGCTTTCTCACATAACTACATTTGCCGAACCTTAGACTCGAACACACGCAGACAGAGGTGAGATGGCAGTGGTCCGTAACAGACAGCGCTTTAGACCACTCGGCCACTCGGGGCCCCTATCCTTATATGTAGTACTTCAAGCTTGTCTTGAACGCATGATTTTAAAGAATATTATAATCAAGTGAGAAAGTGTCAGAAATATTGTCGAAAATATCAAATCAGCCATGGACATACGGCATCGCTCATAACATGAGGACATGATTGTGTTATATAACAGAGATATTCAACATGTCATCGCGGAAAAGAAACCTATATAAAACTACCCAAACAAAGTGCCATGTTTTTAAACTCAATTCGTGCGTTCATTATTAACCCGGCTGGATCATGGAAAACCCAACTGTTGTTGGATGTGATTTTAAGATGATTAACGTGTCATCGATTGAACATGACCTTGTTGTACACAACACTGTTATGACATAATTCGAGACTTTATTGTAGAACTTCCGTCTTGGCCAAAACTCAAATCTTCTACCGCCGATTTATATTCTACAATTGATGAAGCTCCTGCCACTGACGATATTGATGCGTGTGACAATAATATTTCGTGTAGAATGATATGATGCTTGAATCCAAAGACAACTCCTGGAGAATATTTTCCAGGAGTCGACAAAAAACACAGACGTGATCGATATAACACAGCGATACTAACACGCGCCTAAAGTGATTTGTGACAACTTTAACATGTTAACGATATTTCGCGGCATTATCGCAGATGGTCTTGCAAATATGTAGTGACCTTATTGTGCTGTTATGAATCGTGGGGAAAGAGGCACGCGGTATTACAGATATACCGGTTTACAACGGTATTTTTTTTCCTATGGTACTTATAGGAGTTTCCGTCAGTATGGAATGTACGGAGAGTGCCGGAGAAACTTGTTATGATTTTAGTAATACTTTCAAATTGGTTTCATTATTGATGACAAAAGAATTAAAAAATATAAATTTATTTGACAAACAGTAGAATTTTCCCCAAAATTATAAATATTTCAAACATAATTATGTTTGTGATCATTGAGTCACATGTTTGACACGTGTCACGGTTAGAGAGGCTATTGAGGGAAATGCCACCCGAGTACAAGTCGCAGATGCAAGCACCAGCTAATACTTTAAAGACTATACTCACCAGCTGGTCTTCCTGGATCATGTTTTTTCCACTCATAATATATCTGGCAAGATAGCTTGTTAAAATGGCTATCAGGGATGATAAAGAGATTAAAAAGCTTAAAAGTGTATTTTGTGTTTACAGGAAAGATATATGTAACCGGTGTAACAGGTGGAAACATTCTGTAAAAATGCTCGTTGCATTTAAAAACTAAGACACTTTGTAAAAAAACTAAAAGGTTAATGCAGTTGTAAACTAAATCAATGAAGGCAATGAATTGTATGCAGAGTATATAAGACTGTTATACATCAACCTGTAGGACCGTCGTATCAACATCAAATCGACACCCAGCAAGCTGAACAGTAAAGGAAGGAGGTTATATCAGACGTTTGCCTCTCGCGACCTTGCGGACTGGTTGGAAACACCCGTGAATATCAGCCTGAATTTAATAACAGAACCCCAAACGTACCATGCAGCACACATAATAACGCCTAGACGTCTTTTGTAATTTGGCTAGTATAAATTTGCACTACCATGAAAAGTTGTTGACTATTTAACACGATTCGGTAAACGAAAATAACTGTTTTATTCAACAATACGAGACTAGACGGCTCCATGCTCGAACATCATGTTGTTCTAGTGTGCGTGCACTTAAAAATTCGCCAATTCTGAAACACTTATTAAGTTTTTTTTCACTTAGAAAATACGCTTAATAGTATACAAAATGCTCATTGACACTTAAAACATCTTAACCCGTTGACGAAACGGCCCTGTTGTTGATCTGACCAGTATTGCTACTAAAGCCAATTTTTGATGGTGTTTACTAGCCAAGTTATTGTTGGTTTCCACCCGGGCGAACGTATGAATTTGAATATCGACCTGAACAACTTGTTGTTACAAAGCTGCGAGTTGCTGTTGCAAAGATTCTAGCTGAAATCAACGAACTCCGGTAATCTGAGACTCTGGTATCTCGGCTGCCTGTATCAAAGATCACATAAATGCTAATCAGTGCTGAGATTTTGCTAAATGCGGGTGTCAGCGTGCTTTTAACCATACATTTACCAATAAGCATAGTAAGTTCATGGAACGTAGTTTAAGGAATATTAACCAATTAAGCAATTAAAAACTGAAGGCGTATCAATGGTCTACTTGGTTTCAATGTTGTTTTTGATGATTTTGGTACGCCTCAAATCTTGAAGGAATAAACTTGTTCATCTTAATTGGTTCTACATGCGAGTGGGGTATAATAACATTATTAGAAAATGACAAGTGGCATAATGATCTACCAATATCACATGTCGACGATAGTAATGTAACAGAATCTTTCACATTTACATTAACAAGACCGTTGTTCCACTACAAACTCTAGAACAGCTTGCAGTCATAGCATTAGTACGTGAAAAGTCCAGGTCGTAGAATACACTGCCAGGCATGACACCACTCAGGAATAGTTTCTAGAACGATAAAGTAGAATTCGCTGAAAAATCCACCCCGACTGCATTCCACGCTGGTTATGATGCACCAACATGAACTCAGCCAAAAGAAAAAAGTCTAGACTGATATTTATTAAGGCAGCTCTTGTTCGGGTAACAGTGTTTGAAAAAAAAGAGACGAAAACGATAATTTCAGACACCGTTCATTGGAGTAATTGGCCTGTTGATATAATAATGTGGTGTTAGACTTCCAAACGGCACAATTGCTGGAGACGTAAATATTCCTCAGTCAGAGATTTTCAATAATTATATGGCAATTGCACCAGTGAAAATAATTGCTTTAAAGTTCGTTTGCTTGTTCCATCTGGACGTCAAGAATCTGGATAGTGTCTGTTTCTCGAAGAATTATACTACGCAAACGCATTATTAAAAGAGGAACTATGATATATAATTTTACAAGATAATTGATGTACAAAATACTAGATGAAATCACCAACAGAATCGCGCTTATCGTAAACTACAACCGAATGTGTGAGGTTGTAGATTGCTGTTTGCATTATAGCCACGACAACCACCGATGTCCTTGGTGTGGCGGGAATCACGTCTGGGCCAACTATTATAGGCACACAAGTCGTATTTTTTGTTGGTGCTTTGTTCAGTGTCAACTGGTGTGGCTGTCGGCATTGGTAAAATCATCTCATTAACTCTGCATTCACGAATACATGTCTATTCATTACTTCTCACTATATCACAATATATTTCGAATACAATTTACAAGCTGTACTCGATGGATATTGGGGAAATGTACTTGTATAACTTGGCTTGGAGAGATAACCTCGTTTATAGTCTGTATGAAGCAAATAAGAGCGAATGTCTCAGCAATTATCCTAACAACAACGGCAACGTTTTGCTTGCTTTCTCTCGCATATTAAATGTCAGACGTATTGAGAGCACACATATATTGTTGATTGATGGCATGGTATCAAACCGAAAGACATCTTTATAGATTACATCAACGGCAACAAGTTAGAAAACAGAATCATAAATATAGCGGCTGTATCACGACAGACAATTAATTAGCATCGCAAAATAGGAATACATGCGAATACAGCAAGGTCAGTCTGCTCAAGCAGTATTGATTCTTGCGAGCAAGAAATATTTTGCTTATATGTATCACGCAGAGAACGAAAGAGGCACGAACAGACAGTCTGTCTTAATATATTTATTTGCTCAGGGTAATAATTAAATCTTATTTAGAAATTCGGAACAGCTGGTACATGCTTTCCTTTACTGAAGCTGTATAAGGTTTTTGTTGCGGTCTCGTGTTTTATTCTCTGTTCTCTTTTTGTGCTCTTTTACCTGATCTTGAACGCATACTCACAAATCAGATTATATGATCTAGAATTGGCTGGAGAGCAAATCCAATCTCCAACAACTATACATCGAATGAAACCAATGAAATAAATAATATAAGACACAATCAAATTCTTTATAGTAGGACAGAAAAGATGAGTTACATTAAATATCAGAGTATCTGCCTCTTTCACCAGACAAATCGATATAAAAGCACAAATGTACGCCTATCAGTACTTAAGCATTATCATTCCACGTGGTCTTTTGCTTGATCACTTAAATGGTGACAACCAGAATCGTGCAGAAAAAAAGTATTTTGGTAACAATGCAGGAAATGCGCAGATGGACTAATATGGATAATGCGAGTAAGTTTAAAATAAACGCGACCCGTAGCAGCAGCATACTTAGAGAAACAAGGGCAAGAAACACGTTCATGCATTTTTTAATCATCCTGCTAGCACCTACTACTGTTGCTAAGGCACGATGAATATAACTTACTGAAATATGAATAACGCAGGCTATGAATCTCACTTTGTCGATGGATCATCATTAGAATGTTTCATGGTAATATGTTTTGTACAAAGCTGCATAGTATTTTATTTTGTTCAGATCAATCTCAACTCAGCAAGAAGCATTGGTGTCGGGTCATTTGAATTGGTTCTAAAGTGGTGTTACTGCCTCTCACCAACATGCACCACCACGTAGTCATCCTATTTTGGATGTAATTCTTCATTATACCATTGGCACGCTTTTCTGAGTCGTTATGCAGCTTCAGCAAATACGTATAGTTTTAGTGCAATTACGTCTTCAATATATTTCATATGCTTCTCTTTGAATTTTCCTGTGACTTTCAATTGCTCGCAGAATAATACTTGCTAAGCGGATTCCTCTCTACTCTATGCAAAATGACAAATAATTTTTTTTTCTTGTATGGCAAACACTTCCTTTTAACATTTTCTTTCCAAGTTTTATAGCAGAGGTAATTGGTTTCTATAAGTAGCAGCTTGGGTTAGTCGCCATATTCTTCTTGATTATATTGTAACGGAAATCCCACCTCAAATTCTTTCACTGTTATGGCGAATCCAACATATTTAACTTTATACTTTGTTCTGTTGATTGCGACTGGGTTCTCATTTTAAAAAATCACTGAGTGAAATGCAGGACTAGCCATTCAGATGTTCATAGCAGATTTCATAACATGTGTTAATTAAGCAAGCAAGGAATCAATTCGGGCATCCTACAATTGCCTACGTCTTATTTTCTTCCTTAATCACTTCATAAAACGGACCAACCAAACGCTGTATCATCTATCATCATACATTCTGGACTGAAGATAGTCATTATGCGAGTCAATGCATTTCAGCAGGATCTCTTTTTAAATCCACTGCAAAAACGTAACCTATGTCGTTGTCGCTATTTCTTTCTGTAAATGTTTCCGGACTATTCCAAGCAAATTTTGACCACAAGCGCTCAGTCATATAAATTCTTTGCACACAAATACGTAATATGTTTTGTTTCTTACCGCTTTTTCCTAGCATGGTAGATATTCCTACGACTCCTTTTCTTAAATAAAATTATACATGTTGAGATCAGTATGCAACTCCAGCTTAATATTTGTCATTTTGATCGAGGTATGCCAAGGCTATTTGATGGAGGCATACCACGGTTATTTGATCGGGGTATGTCAAGGCTATTCGATCGGGGTATGCCACGGCTACACAGGGTAACAATAATAGCAATGAGGACCAAGTGTGTCATATGACATGCAGATGTCACGAAATGTTTCAAACACATCTGATAACAGCAGTACGTCTGATTTTAAATACAGATTATGATACTAAATTCAATCAATAAATATGCTGTTTCCGTGGTCGCATTCGGAGACATATGCCCGGTTGATCGTACTATTTAATTATTCTTATTGCTGACATCTCGGTCTAAAAAAATATGTTCCCAAGACTTCATATAGTCATAAAGATAGTATCCCTTGCAAGCTAGCATACTAAACTTGTTGTCATAAAATTATTTTGCCAAGTCATTGAATGATTTTGTCAGAACGCAGATATCTTATTTCTTGCAGTGTACAGATATCTTATTTGCAGAGTACAAATTTGTCTTGTGTGTCACTGTCATTGTGGATAAATCTTGATCATTACAAGATACCAATATAGATCAGCCACTATGGTCTGCTATTTTGTACATCATATAAATTATCTTCAATCTTTCTGACACAACTAAAATTTCTTGGTCGCTCTATGATCTTTCTTGAATGATATCTTGATTCTTCTAAGTTTATTTCCGTCACTCACATTGAAAGATTCTCCTGAAAAATTATTTGTCTGCTAGGTCATGTTGATTTTCATTATCATTATCTCCTGATGCGGTGATCTTAATGCTCCTGTGATTCGTATGATTATATTTGTCTACCAGGGACTGTAGGGCATTCATATATTTTATATTTTTTTGTCAATGCTTCCACACAGCATTCACCAGGATCCTGTTAAGTCTTTCAACATGTCCTGCCTTGCCCTCATTAAACGTTGAATATTTATTAATTTATTTTCCTCAAGCAACGTTACAAACGTGCTATTATCAATTTCACCACTGTGATCTATCATGGGTTTGGCAGATCCATTTGATAAAAACGCGAACGTGTCTCTGCTAGAGGCGCTTTTTATTTGCTACTGGCAAACTTCACGAGTGCTTACAGAATACGTCAATAATATTTAGCAAGTATTTGACGCAAGTTTTCCTCTTTGGAACATTCTGTAATGTCTATGAGTTCTAGAGACCAAATACGATGAAGATCATTAGCAATAATTGTGCGCTTAGGAAGATAATAACATCAAAAAGCCGGTGATTCTTCTGCAAGCACGTCGTCGACTATCCTTTGGATGACATCTTTTTTTATTTTCTGGCCTATGGTTTTCTGGCCTTTGCTTTGACAGTACCTGCGCCAGGTTTATATTTGAGTCTAATGAGGCCTTTGACAAACCTTTTGTCTATGCATTCTGTTTCCTGCAGGCTTTATTGTGCCGATCTTATCAAACATAATTCTATCACATTGTTTTTTTCCTAGACGGTCTCATTAACAAATATCATCGACGTGGCGTCTACTGGATAAAATAAGGCTTTGCCAGGAAAGGTTTTTTATTTGCTTCAGGTTGTTTGTCCAAAGAATTCCATTGACCAATATTTTTAACAAAGCAGAGTTCATCCACCTATTGACTTAGGAATGTTTCCAAGAAGTATATGAAGAGCAAATAAGGTGCCATATTTTTTGCGTTTCTTAGAGACAGCGCAATGACCATCTATCTTCTTTCTCAAGACTCTGTATTCTTCTTGCATGATGCTATCATTGTACTTGATGATCAATCAGGACAAGCCATGATCACATGACCCTACTGCTCACCTAGCGTTCTCAAGACCAACTTGCCATTAACCAAAGTTGGCATCGCTTTGAACTAAAGTAATATCTCGAGGTCGGAATTTCGTTGGCAACATGATTTAATTAAAAAATGCAAGTGACCACGTTCTGAGCTATCTGCATGCTGAATCTGTGACGAGCTATAAATACAGGTTTGTTTGTTTCCTTATATATATATATATATATATATATATATATATATATATATATATATATATATATATATATATACACACACACACATAAAGAGACAACACTTGTATTTATAGCTCGTCACAAATTTGGCATGTGGAAAGCTCTCTCTCTCTCTCTCTCTCTCTCTCTCTCTCTCTCAAACGATCGATCGATCGATCAATAAACCTTACAGACAAGCATACTTATTTGCTATGACAATAACTTCTAATCCTGATATCACTTGCTGAAATACTAATCAGGCAGCGTGTTGGTGTCTCTAAAAAAATACATAGTAAAGTAAGATTAATGGGCACATTTGCATGGTTTTTCAATGTTGCAGACTCATTTGCATGGTTTTTCAATGTTGCAGACTCATTTGCATGGTTTTTCAATGTTGCAGACACATTTGCATGGTTTTTCAATGTTGCAGACTCATTTGCATGGTTTTTCAATGTTGCAGACTCATTTGCATGGTTTTTCAATGTTGCGGACACATTTGCATGGTTTTTCAATGTTGCGGGCACATTTGCATGGGTTTTCAATGTTGCAGACTCATTTGCATGGTTTTTCAATGTTGCAGACACATTTGCATGGTTTTTCAATGTTGCAGACTCATTTGCATGGTTTTTCAATGTTGCAGACTCATTTGCATGGTTTTGCAATGTTGCAGACTCATTTGCATGGTTTTTCAATGTTGCAGACACATTTCCGATAACAAAATAGGAAGACGTTGATATGTGAGCTCATGGACGGACTCATCATTTTTTCCTAGAAAATAATAACTGTCTCAGATGATGCGGAAAAGGCAGTTATTCTCTTATATAAAACAAATATCCCATACATCTCCTTTTACTATATAGCTAACCGTCATTGCATATGGTGGTGAGAAAAATATTTCTTTGCGTGATGTGATTGTTTCTTTAAATCTCTCTTAGCTATTCAAATATGGGTAAATAAATATGTGTCGTCAAATATTGAGATGGCACATTTGTAAACTGTTTGAGTTTCTCTGAACTGTTCGTCTCTCAGATTTTTAGTCATTTTTTCTGAAATTGTCCAACCAGTCTAAAGCTATTTTCAAATCTGGTTGTCCTTCCAGCTGACAGTTCTTTTCCTTCTTTCATGAACCTATCATCTTTGAAATCCTTACTGTCACCCGTATTCGGTATCAACAACGAAATGATTGCTGTCATCCCTGTCCGATTTATTTACCTCTTTGTATGGATCATTTTAAATAATGTCTTAATCAACAAATGAATGTCAAAACATGAGAAGCTATGAATGAGCAATGTTATGTTATTCGGATATTAGTAGCTCAAAATTTTGTATTCGTAAACACAACACCGGATAGAACTCGTTTACCTGTTTTTATTGTTAAGTTTAAGTCAGATTATTACTAGCGTTGTCAGCGATATGCAATCTTATGGATTAGTGGTGTCAAAGTTATGTCAGATTATTTATTAGCGGTGACAAGGGTATGTAAGCTTCTAGATTAGAGGTGTCAAGGGTATGTAAGCTTATGGATTAGAAGTGTCAAGGATATGTCAGAATTTATTGCATTAGCGTTGTCAAGGATATGAAAGCTTATGGATTAGATGTGTCAAAGATATGTCAGACTACTTATTAGCGGTGTCCAGGATATGTAAGCTTATGAATGAAAGGTGTCAATGTTATGTCAGATTATTTATTAGCGGCTTAAATATATGTAAGTTTATCGATTAGAGGTGTCGAATATATGTCGATTATTTATTAGCGGTGTCAAGGATATGCAAGCTTATGGATTAGATGTGTCAAGGGTATAAAAACGTATGGATTAGAGGTGTCAAGGGTATGAAAGATTATGGTAGATTGTAATTTGGCTAGTATAAATTTGTACTACCACGAAAAGTTGTTGATTATTTAACAAGATTCGGTATACGACAACAACTGTTTAAGATTATTCTAAATTGTCAGATTATTAACTAGTGGTGTCACGTTATATACAGTTTTGGATTAGTTGCGTCAACGATATGTCAGATTATTTATTAGCGGTGTCAAGGATATGTAAGCTTATGGATTAGAGGTGTCAAAGATATGTCAGACTGTGGATTAAAGCTACATTCAAACTCAGAAGAAACAATACAGATGTTTAATTGGTAGAGATATATATAAATTTTAAAACTGAATATAATTTTAAAAACTTCTATGAGTCTTGATTGTCACTGTAAAATTATTATTATATACATAAATCTGGAAATCTGTACGTTTTGATTCTGTTTAAAATTTGCTTACATGACATATTTTTTTCATTTCTTGTGTAAGCGTATTAAAATGGACATCATTTTATTTTTACTTTTTGGCTGCTTTCTCGGTGAACGTGTTGACGCATAAAGAATCGGAATCTTTTTTAGATTTCCTTTTCCTGGAAATTGCATTATATTTAATTTATGTTTTTGGGATATTAAAAGGAAATATGTCTTCGATCATTGCAACCTCTACATATTAACATATGGCCTTTGGCAAGGATTCTACAAAATCCCAAACCTAGTGACTGGTGCTAAGCCCTGCCAATTATTTTGCTTTTCTAGCAGTCTATGAACAACTCTCGTTCTCATGTGCGCTGTGTTTCCCAGCACAATGGAACTTGCATCCAGTCAGTAGTGTCACCACATCGCGATTAGGTTCAATCTAAATTTGCAACTACATTTATCCATTGAGGCCATTACGACAACGGAGGTGGTGTTTCTACCTTAATCCGCTAGAAATTAAGTATTTATTGTACAGGTGTGATGGTCTAATAAAGGGAACTAACTCGTCAAACCAAACACTGTATATATATCTATCGCCTTTATCATCTGTCCAACGTCTGCGCCTTTCTGTTGAGAAACGTGTCTTTTGCAGTCATCCGTATATATATTTGAACCATGATATCAGTCTTGTACCATTAGTTCAGATATGTAGTTAATTCAAACTGATGTTCACTTCTGTGTTGTCTCTCCGATATTTATGGATTAAATGAATAACTGAAACACAATGTGTGAAAGATGAAAATGTAGTAACTTAATTAGTAAAGAAAAATGTATGATGTAAAAATACATTGATTCTCACACGTTCTCAACATACAATTGATCCAATCACTATACTAACATTCACACATTGACAATAAACCAATAATATTATATCTATATGATATACAGCTTCAAGAAACCTCAGTTTCAAATAATAGTACACTAAGATATTCACATAATTTCAAGTATAGACTAGAATTGAGATTCAAGCAATCTCAAGTTTTCAAATACGTTTCAAATGTTCTGCACGGTCAGTAAGATTCACAAATCTCCTGGAATTCAACTAAGATTCAAAATAATCTCATGTAAATACAAATATACCAATTGAAACAACAATTGGAACAAACATATGCTTCTTGACCCATGTACAGTCGCACGATTCATACACCGACAAACCGCACAGTTTCACCACGTCCCTCGGGTTGGCCCACTCTCTTGTATCGGCCGCTCGCACCATTCATGGATCCACTACATGTACAGTCAGTCATACGTATACACACGTACAGACAGCATACAGCACCCTTGTATTAGCTACGTCTACAGTCGTGACTCCACCACATGTACAGACATACGTACATACATATAGACATATAGATAGCTCTACTCGTTAGTTAAACTCATCAGTCTCGTACACCAGTTAGACTCGTTAGAATTGTTAGCATCGTTAGATTCGTTAGCCTCATTAAACTCGTTAGCTACAATAAAACCAAACGGGTAATAATAATGAGTTCTGGAAAATACTAATACATTAAACTCTTACAGCAACTTGAAATTCACAGTTCACAACGTTTCAAATCTGCGTTGTAATAAATGAATCATTACACGATATAATAATACAAACTCAATAAACTTCGCATATCAAATAAAATATAAATTTAACACACACCCCTATGGCTATATAAATTCCACATGTACTCTCCTCAACAGATACAAAGTGACCAGTGTCGGTTATACAGTAATTTTGCTTAAATTCATAGGACAGTGAGTATTATTCAGGGTAAAATACAAGTGCATATTGTGATTATAATGTCCGTAGCCGCAAGTAGTTTACGGTGAGACATATGTTGGTTCCGTCACTTGTCTGGAAAAACACCTGTTTACCCTTAATAGCGTTGTACGCATGCACAACACAAATAGTCAAATATTTCTCAGGCATAAAAAAAAATATTTTTTTTAAAATTCTGTGACAATTGTAAAATATGGATGTGTCAGTAAATATAGATATTTGTAATACAATAACTTGGTTTTGCTGCGCGGTTTTGTTGTTGCTTGTCGAAAAATTCCATATTCAGAATGATTTTCATTCTAGTGTTGCTATTTAGGTATAGATGTACGTTGAAATTTACTCTGCGAGGAATTTTAATTTCACGATATGTCTTGATGTATTTTAGGCATGACGAAGTCCTCGCTAAAGATTGGTAATATTGTATTCTAACCTTACGCTATAGATCAATATACTGATACCTACAATTAATATCAGGTCAAATGTATAACTGCATGCAGTATTTCAGGTTATCCCACCTCCAGTGCTAGACATCACTTTAAACTGCCACTTTGGTAGCGATATGACTGAACAATTGTTAAAGCTACATTAAAACTATAAATCACACACACACACACACACACACACACACACACACACACACACACACACACGGCAGCGAATGCCATTGGTGGTTGAATCCTGGACCAAAAATGAACCAAGGGTTTACATCATTTTATATTTGGTTATTGATCTAACTTTTATCATAATTATTTGCTCTCTGCAATATTCATACATTTTCACATTGACATTTATATATTTTGGCAATGGAATTTATATGTTCTGAGAAATGCAGATAATAAGATGATTATAAATGTTAATACACGTATTATAATAATTCGACTGAGGAATTCGGCGTTTTGCAACTACAGTTATACGCATGATGCTTTTTCTCACACATCTTTATGGTTTCTTTTAATTAATTTTTTTCCACAGATTCTCATTATTACGGTACTTACGCTTTTGGAAAAGAGAACCGGAAACAGTAAATGCCTCAGTTGTTGCTGCAGACCAGGACTTGTATAGTAAGATAATTAAAACAAATCAGGATTCAGTATTGGCACTTTTTGAGTATATTGCGTTTAGAAAAAGAGAACAGGATTATCAAAGTCCAAGATGGATAACAAGAATTGGCACCTTTTAATGAAAAAGATGAAGTCTGCATATATATATATATATAAATATATATATATATATATATATATATATATATATATATATATATATATATATATATATATATATATATATATATATATATATATTTATATATATTTGTAAAGGCTGCTAAACAACAGCTACACGGAACATACGTCGTCCTTTAATATCTCCTGTATGGGGACGTCCATTAATTATGTCAACAATTTTTAGGCAATTTTTTTACCACCCACCCCCTTTGTCAACAACTGTCAAACTTTCAGTTACCCCCCCCCCAATAAAATTATGTACATTTTTTTACCCCCCCCCCCCCCCACTTACAAACTAAAAATTTTTATACAGCTGGCTTTTATGCTAAAAATAGAATTATGGAAATTAAAAGGTCTACAAATAAATTTAAATACTTTTTTTTATACTTGTTTAACAGATTTCAAATTGACTATAGCACTTTGAATTCATGAAAAAATCGAGACTTTATATTCTAGCTTCTATCATCTTCCCATGGGGAAGCCAAATATTTCTCAATTGTTATTATGGGCATAGAGACTGATTCATTAATTTCTTGAGGAACCGATACACCCAAGTAATTTCCTAGTTTGTTTATTTATTACATTTATTGTAAAAAAAAAAAATGACATTGTTGACGTCAATTTATCTTGAACTCCCCCCCCCCCCATGTCAACAATTATCAAACTTCTTGACCCCCCCCCCCATTTTGTTGACATAATTATTGATTTACAAAAAAAATAAGTAAAATAAGTACACAAGCCGTCCCTAAATTAGGAGCAAATCTACAGAACTACGAAGGGTTTATTAACATTTAAGAATGTTGTGGAGTGAGTTAACGTTCGTAGAATAATGTTTTCTTGGTTAATGTTCTTGATCTCCGCAATACCCAAAGCTATCGTTTTTGTCACGTGCCCTTTTAATCTAAATATACTGTACGTGTTAAGCTGATCTCCCTTCAGTTAAGCATGCAACATACGTGAGTGCGACGCTGGGTAAAAAGACGAATATCTCAAAACCGACTGGGAAAAAGATAAAATCAAAGCCGGTTCATACTTTGAACAATCAGAATATAATTACACCGAGCGAACAGTCACTATCCCGGCATTCAAAGGCAAATTTAGGAAAGCCTAAGGGCATGTAGAAGGAAACCGCCTGATCTAAACCAATGATCGAGTATATGAGATAGCCATTGGTAACACCGTGTACATATGATGGAACATCACCACGAATTGATTTAAACTCGTGTTCAGTGCTGTCTTGATAGGAATGGTTGCGACTAAAGGCAGATGTCCCCGAACTATGCTGTAAGCCCGAGAGGTATAGCATCACAAGTGTTAGATTTTGTTTCTGGTGACAACAAAATGTGAAACATTAATCGACTCACTTGAAGAATAACTTTTACTGCCAAGAAATTGTACAAATGTGACGTCAACTTAAACCGTAGAAATCATTACTTAAACTCAGACATTCAATGAAAAGTTTGGTATCTTTGAAGTGCCCAGCAGCCCATGCAGATCTTTTAGAGTCCCTTTCTGAAGATGGTTTTCTCGAGGCTGCTTGCAATCCAGTGCACAAAAACACTGATATATGACAAAACTGCAGAAGTAGAGGTTTATCTTAAGGCCAAAGAAAGGTGTTATTCAGAAACTCAGGGTATATAGATAATGGTGACAGTGATGATGAAACGGAAGTAAGTATATTCAAGGAAGAAGTGCCAAGCCTTGCCAAGAAATTAAAGACAAGGTCGAAGCAAAATGACCAGCGCACAGACCGAACTCGATCGAAATGGGCATAGACTGATCTTAATGTTTTCTTTTTTTAAAACAGTACCAGTAAAAAACTTTTTTTATATACGAGCTGAAGTTAGGTATGGTGTAAAATGAGGCGCATGACGCAATCGACAAA
The DNA here is from genome assembly GCA_029339505.1 of Unio delphinus. Classification (NCBI taxonomy): domain Eukaryota; kingdom Metazoa; phylum Mollusca; class Bivalvia; order Unionida; family Unionidae; genus Unio; species Unio delphinus. Next base: position 18,848,393 of record JAQISU010001235.1, read on the forward strand.
ATAAACCAAGATTGCGTTCGAGGAAGGGAAAGTTCACATTGGCTGACAAAAAACCACTTCCTAATAAGAAATTTGTGTTTTTCATAGCTGTCTTGGTAGCTTAATAAGAACACGTGAAAAATTGGTTGCATATTTGAAACGATATAATCGGATTTGACTTTATGTGTGAGAATAAGTGTACGCTTGATTTTGAAACAAGTCATCTGCGATTCGGAATGGAGGATGTATCCATGCATGTTACATGTTTCCTACGGTATTATTTTTAATACTGGAGAAAGATGGGCAATTCAAATTTAAATAGCTCCATGCCCCCAGTCTAGAATGCCGACGGTCTAGATATATAAATATGTCACGCTGGAAAGTATAACAATATAATAAAATACAGCAAGTGAAGTCAACACTTTCCATGGCAATTTCTCAATGTCTGTTCTTTTAGACTATTACAATCAATGACCTATTAAAAATTGACAATTAACATCAATCGAATTTAACGGTCTTAAGAGTGTTTCTTTCCGATGTTAGACTCGGTTACTCATCTGTCACTCCTTCTGTCGTCTTTAGTACTCCGGTGCCATTGCTACTGTGCTCTCCTGGCACTTCCGGTACTCCCGATCACGTGACGTGTACCTTTTGGTACTGCACCTACAGCAGCCCCATAACTCCAGCTGACAGAAAAGACCGTCAGTTTACCTGGCGAAAGACTCAGCTCTCGTTGATCTTTACAAACCTGTCCTGGTAGCCTCGCTACCGGATTTTACATTTTTATTTATATGACCTATTACAAGTTGCCAAATAACATTATACGAATTTAACGGTCTTAAGAGTGTTTCCTTTCCGATGTTAGACTCGGTTACTCAAAGTTTAAAGAACAGACATTGAGAAATTGTGCTGCCTGTGACGAGGTACTGGAGCAGCAGAGGGGGTGAACCCTACAATTTTTTCCGACAAAAAATTGATTGAGCCCTCAAAACGAAAAATAGAGCCTTCCTTCGAAATCTCATATTTTAACCCCCCAAAAATTGTCTCCATTTGGCAAACGGAGACTTTGCGATTTTTCAATCAATTTCGGTCGCAACGTTGTTGTCGTTCACCCCCTCTGCTGCTACAGGTTAACAAAAATAATAAATGATTTTAACCGAATATTTGATCGAGTCCGATACGATATCGTGTCCGAGGGTCATGCAAATTTATTGTTATAAATCCGTGTGGGGTTGACTGAGCATTACTAAAGAAATTTTTAAATCGATTGAAGTCCATATCAGAGCACCATGTCTGCCAAATATTTCGTAGCGTATGTGTATCAAGTCCGTTAAATACACACAATAAATTGCAGTTATCTCTGATCACTTTTGGAATCTGAGTGTAGCGTTGAGTGACATATATCACATCAGTGTTTTTATGCCTGCCTCGGGAAAATATTCTAGCTGGGTTTATTTGATTGTCTAACATCACATCGTCGTATACGACTAAATTGTTAATGCTCCCATCAAGGTCATCCACGGATGGTGCCTCGTCAATATCGGTTATAAATTCAATAATACCCTCGCCGGCAATCTCTGAAGCGTTTTCATTAAAATCCTTTAACACTTCATAGCATCGTTGATCATCTACGCTAGGGGCAATTAAATACAACGTATCCCACGTCATCCATCTCATTATTAAATTGAGCAACAATTGCGTCTTGCCGGATCCAGATGGCCCGATTATAATTGCGCGGATAGAGTTTGGTAGCGCTGCATGATGCTTAACTGGTTCTCTTGTTTTAGTCGCTGAAAAATCAATTATATTCATATCTCTATACATAAATTATGGATCTATATTGTGTGAAGTGTAAAACGCGTACTGGCACAGATAACTTGACGACGATTACAACTAAAAATAACCGATCAGCGCTTTCTGGTAAATGCGTACAATGTAGTACAAAGAAATTTAGATTTGTTTCCCTTGGTAAACCCAAGGAACCTTTAAAAAAAACGAAGAGGTGATATCGCAGCCAAACTGGCAAAGCTCCCTGGAACCCCATGGGCAAAGTACCCCGGAGAAAAGCACCTTCCAGGATATAGCTACTGTGGCCCCGGAACACGATTAGATATCAGACTTGATGATCAAAATCAACCTCGACGTGGTGAAGAACCAATAAACGCCATTGACAAGGCGTGTCATGCTCATGATGTTGCATATAAAAGCAGCAGCCTGCAACACAGGCATCTCGCGGATGTGAAATTAATTCATGCGTTAAATGCTATTCATGATAAATCCTTCAAAGAAAAGTTGGCTTCGTGGTTGGTAAAATCAGCTATGAAAGGCAAATTAATGATGGGCGCTGGTAATTAATAACAACATGGAATCTATTTATTATTCTCCGAGGGGATACTGGAGGGGTAGCGCTGCAATCAATAAACTCGCTAGCGCCGCAAAAGTGAAAAAGGCTACTGCGGCTAATTGGTTATCCAAACAAGCTATATAGCAAATTTATCTACCAGCGCCTAAACAAATTAATTACTCTTATTTTGATGTTACCGGACCCAATGAAGTTCATCAAGCTGATTTATTGTTTTTACCACATGACAACGGTTACAAATACGCGCTAACCGTAGTTGATGTTGCGAGTCGATACAAACAAGCAGAACCGCTAAAAACAAAATCATCACCTGAAGTTGCTTCTGCATTTGAAAAGATTTATCGACGAGGTCCACTACGCTGGCCAAATCTATTACAAGTTGATCCTGGCAAGGAATTTCAGGGTGCAGTGTTATCAACAATGAAACATCATAATGTCACCATCAGATGAGGACATACTGCGTTACATCGCGATCAGGCAATTGTAGAACGATTTAATCGGACTCTTGCTGAGCGGTTATTTGGATATCAATACGCAAAAGAATTCATCCAAGAAAAGCGATCCCGTGAATGGGTCAAAAGGTTACCAGTTGTGATTACCGCATTGAATAATGAGATTACTAGAACAATCAACATGAAACCTATTAACGCGATTAAGAAAGCGTCTATACCTAAAATGGAAATTCGAAGAATTTCACAAAATAATTCTAGCGTTTCCCAACCAATTCTTGGTAGTAATGTCACTGTTAGGTATTTATACGAACCAGGAGAGCTTGAAGGTGGCACAAAAAGGGCTACTGATCCTATTTGGAGTGTTACTGCACACAAGATATCTACTATAACACGATCAACTGGTAGACCTCCAATCTATAAATTGGATTCAACTGCCCCTCAACGGGGTTTTACACGCGAACAATTACAAGTGATTCCTGACGATACTCAATTACCACCGCGGGGTCTTAACTAGCGCCGTTGCGTCTATTACACTCAAGACAAGTCAACATCACATTGTTTCTGACATGACCGAGACTGTTATTTTTTCTGTCTACGGTAAATTGGCGAGGATCTTTATCCGAATAACGCCAACGTATTATACAATTGCAAGTTGCGCAGTGATTATTCTGTTGTTGTTTCAGCGTAATTATTAATATAGCATCAATGTCAAATTCTCGCTGTTTTTTTTTGTCTTGTTGTTTGTAACCGGATAGTTTTTTTTTCAATAATTTTAACATCAACGATGCTAGCATCATCCATTGTGGTGTCATCATCGCCTGACTCCGTCAGGACAATTCTTCGAAGTTGATTTATTCTTCGTACTCTGGATACTGCAAGATAGACTAAATTCGACCATTCGATGCGATTATCTACCATCCAAACAATTGTATCCGATATAGTTAATCCCTGTGAAGAATGTATCGTCGCTGCGTATCCTAGCGTCCACGGGGATTTATTAGCACGCAATGCATCTTCAACGACGCTGATATCAACCAGCACAATATCATTTAATACGAGAATTTGTTTTTCACTTTGTCCTGGAATATCAACTTCTATATTCTGTTTTCGTGTATCCGAAGGCCTATAACACAACGGTACTGGAAGTGTTGCAAATTTTTCTTTATGCGTTTCAAATAACTTCATCTGAAGTGTGTCTCTGACTATTTTTCTACTTGCAATTATCAAATTGTTTGGTCTCCACGTTTCCCAAAAATCATTCATGGGAGTTTCTGAAATTATTTCACGCGCTATTTCGCACTGGATTTTATCCGGTTGTAATCTAATTAGCGCTTTGAATTCTCGTAATTGTTCATCAAGTGATCTATGGTCGGTATTAATTTCTTCATAATAGTCTACAAAACCCTTTAGCCATTCATGTGGGGATGCACCGATAAATGGTGGTGGTTGGCCGTGATCACCGCACATGACGACTTTTGTATTTTTCATTAACAACCACTCGAGAAATGTTTGTAATACATCTAATGACACTGTGCATATTTCATCCCAAATTATGATTTCAGGAATGAATTTATCACCCATTCGATCAGGGGTCCATTCATCGCCTTTCCATCGAAAGAAACTATGGTAAGTACAGGCATTTACCCCTCGTTGTTTCATCTCTCTGGTGAGTCTGTGAGTTGGTGTTAGCACAATCATGGTTGACCGACTAAATAATTCAATTGCACGAGTTGTCTTTCCTGACCCACCACAACCGTTTAAATAAACTGTCTTGTATCTACATATTGGATCAGATACCGGTGGTGCATTAGAAAATTCTGATTGAATTTCAATGGGGTTACATGAAAGATATTTATCATCCATGGTAACGTCTGCGGATTTACAATACTCATGTAGTGTTTCCTTTTCAAATCGCCAACTTCCCAAATTTCCTCGGGATCTGTGAATGCCGCTACAGCTGATTTGTATTTATTGTGTATATACATCGAATCAGTAGCTACTCTAACCGCGGTATTAGGAAATCTATTTATCATCGAAAATAAAGTAATAGAAGCATAGGCTAGCATAGAACTTCTCAAATGTGTGTACTGGGAATTATATCCATCACAGTAGGTAACAACCGTACCCAATTTCTCACCATTGGATAGAAAAGCATCCTTACGGGATACAAGTTTTCCCTGTTTCGTTAAATCCGTTACAATAAAATCGTATTCAGCGACGTCTATGATCAACCGCGAAGAATATTTTGCATTGTCGTATCTTCCACCCTGGGTAAATTTACCGATTATTCTTCGTCCAAAATCTATTGCTTGTCCTTTTTTAATTTCAAATAACTCCTTAGACCAATTCATGATTTGTTCTTCATTGAAATCAGGAAATTGTTTTCGCTGTTTGCTAATTATACGATCTAAATCGGGTTTTGGTAGCCAAACTTCTTTCTGAGCTCGATAGCATATGATAGCTTCACTGACAATTAACGATTGTAACATCTCACAATCAATCATATATCTCAATAGCACTATTGGCATCCAGTGTTTTTCAGATATATGTCTACCAAGCCAAAAATAACTACACGGATGTAACCCTGTAGCTAATTCGAATGATATCACACGAGCGAATCCAGTTAAATCAAAATCAGGCAATGGACCATTAATCGCAACACGAGTCATTTCATGCGTGGGGTGTCCAAATCGTTTAAAATAGTTACTACATTCCCCATACCCGAGAAAACTTCCAGGATAACACGCGGATATATCAACTGAAATCATACCATCACGTGAGTATTTTGTATTCCACAGTCCTCCATGACCAAATTTGACGCAACTCAATTTAACATCCTCGAGAAAATCACTTCGTGCTGGACGCCATGAGTTTTTTTCTCTTGCAAAGTGAGCTACCACTGATGGAATAGTAAAACTATCCTTTAATAGTTTTTCATGGAAACTCTCCGGTGAAAAATCATTAGCAATTTTTCTCATTCTAGTATCTAACTCTTCAACGCGATATAATTCACCATTTGGTCTTACAAATTGATCAAATCCTGATTCGGAACAAGCACTACTAAGTAACCACACTGACACAGGATCATCTTTACACAACGCATGAATAGCATCAAATAATTTCTCTTCATAGAAAACATCCCTGAGGATTTATCCTTGAGGATTGGTACAAATTTATCCCTGATAATCCATTTGCCTTCGACTTCGATAATGAAGTTTATTCTGAAAAAAACACTTCTTTTGGGAATTACTTTGCAATTTACCCTTTGATTTCCAGCCATGATGTGAAATTATCTCAGCTGCTCTTTCATCGTTCAGAGTAGCATCGATGTTGGGTACATTGACATCTTCATCAATAATTCGAAATGTCGACCAACAGTGTACTGCACCGTCTCGGTAGAATTCATGGAAACACTCCCTGATTTTACCCAGTATAGTTCTATCACCGATTAGACGTTTTGGTGCATCAGAGACTCTATCGAGATTAAAATTAGCATGTTTCCAGGGCTTAATTTTCGATAATCTCTTGAACTCCTTATCGATATTGAATTTAGTATTTTTCCAAGGCTTAATTTTCGATAATCTTTGGAATTCTTTCATGGTATAATCAATGAATTTAGTATTTTTCCGAGGCTTGATTTTCGATAATCTCTTAAACTCCTTCAGTATAGTTCTATCACCGATTAGACGTTTTGGTGTATTAGAGACTCTATCGAGATTGAATTTAAAATTTTTGTAGGGCTTAATCGCTGATAATCTCTCGAATTCCTCATTCATAGAATTAAAACAAGTATTTAAATAGAAAATTTCTATATAATGAATCACTGCAAATGGCTTATGATTGGATCAACAACCCCGTATAATAAATCATGCAGAGGCGAATTCTGTGGGCATCATTTACAAAGCGTTCGCAACGGTTCCTTCGGCCCTCTCCCATGCCTCCGATGTGGGGCGGGCGTCAGGGGAAAATCACAATTATGCCTCATTTGTGGCGGCAAACGATACAGAGAACTAAAACGCTATTATGACAAACGAATCAATGACCCGTTCAATGACAAGGTCATCAAAACCCCTCAAGATTATATCCAGAGATTTATAATTAAAGCAGATATAAATTAGACAAATAGTATTATTATACAAATGAGCCAAGATTTCAGACCCCATCCAGTGCTTGTTAATTACGAAGCCTCCAGTGATGGTGTTGTCAGGCACCGCAGACTAAAAAAAATTGGTTGGATTTCTGAATAATATGGGATATTTGCTGTTTAGTGCTAGAAATAAAACATATCTCTGTCACAGAGCCATTTATGAAGCATTTTACGGATTAATCGAAGACGGCCTTGTTATTGATCACATAAATGGCGTGAAGACTGATAATTGTCTTGAGAATCTTCAAGCCGTCTCGCAGCGCGATAACCTTTTAAAAAGCAACGCTGGTAGGCACTCAAAACGCCCTAGGGGGGTCAAATCGTTTCATTTAGAAACCAACGAGGAGAGAATCTTTCAATCAATAAATGCGGCCGGTAGATACTTTGACATTTGTGGGACATCAATACGATTTGTTGCAGAAAATATAATTAAAACTGCTCTGTCAAAAAAGACAGGTCACAGGATAAAATTCGTATACACCTGAAACGATTCAAGGGAGATAAATCCTTATGTATAAATCCAACAACTCATAACACACTCTACTCACTAAGTTCCCTTGTATTATGTGTCGTCTGCTATTACCTGTAGGAGAGGTATTTGACGCGGCGAGCACACGTGACTGTAATGGAGTATACATGAATTTTGGTAGAGTACAACTTAACGCTTTTTAGACAGACAATACGATTTGGTATTTTGTATATCTATAGTCAAGTATCTACTGTTGTCGCTTGGCTAAAACTGTGCATCATGTTAACAAGAATAGTGTCCAGTATATCTACAGAAAGATCTAAGTTTTGTTTGTTTTTATTTAAACCCTTAGACTATCTACATTAACGTTCTTTATAATCCAACGCCTTTACCTATGCTCGTTCAGCCGGAATGGTGTTTCCCATTCATTGAAGTAAGTGGGCGTGGTTAAAATCAATATGTGAGAGTTGCAGTTATATATTAAAAATTCCTCTTTGTGACCTAATCGGTAACTACATGTAGTTATCTAACAACTATATTCTTTTGTGTAGTGTTTTATTAAACTATTTTGTCTCATTTAAATGTTGTGAAACGGCATTAATAAGTAATTCAAGGAAATAAAACAACACACTTGTGAATCAACGCCGCCATATTAGTCGCTTTATATAGCATATGAAAGGTATTAAGCTTGGGGTTTCGAAAGCCGATTCCGACCAATCAAAACTAGCCCATGACATTGACTCGGGCGTGTGGTTGAATTTTGTCAATCATGCAACCGGGTTAATTTAATTGGGTTGCTTTTGATTGGTTGGATTGGCCGTAGAAAAATCCGCCCCGTCGTTTCATGTTTGTCCTGTGCCGTCCTATATCATTACCATCATCGTTTCATTGAATATATCCATCCTTAATTAAGTTAATTAAGTATATGTATGCCTACAATCTGTCACAACACTCGAGTGAAGATATATATGGCATTGTGCCGTCCCACATCATTACATCACAAATTCATTGTAAATATCCATCCTTAATTAAATTAATTAAGTACATGTAGTACGTCACCTCAAGCATATCTTCTGGGCGGTCTAAGATGATGTTTGTCACCTTAGGCCTCCCGCCGGAGATGTATGTTTCGGGTCCCCTTGGGCTTACTTGGATGTGAAGGCAACCAAGGAGTTCCAAAGATGTGTTGTCGTGGTCTCTTTTACGTTATTTGACGCGAAAAGGGTTTCCAAATGGGGTTTTCAGTACAGCATATACATGGACTTAATTAAGTTAAATAAATAACCTCTGGGTCTCTCTGACGTCATAGGGCGCCAGCGAGATTGCCAAATCTGACGTCATAGGGCGCCAGCAAGATTGCCAAATGAGTGTTATTTATTTTTTAATAATTAGAGATACAGTATACTATAAAAATATGGATATCAAAGATGTAAATGTTATAATTGCTGAAATCTCAAAGTTAAAAAATAGAGGGATAGTATTATCTGAAGGTCTCGACTGTGACAAGATTACCTCGGAATATAAAGATATTGAGTATCAGTCTAGTAAGGGTCGTTATGTTTTACCTAGGATGTACAGGCTCGTGAAAGGAATTCAAAAGTCCATCTATGCTTGTTTGTACAGTAACGACATTAATGTATTCATAACGCTATTTAGCACCGTTGAAGCAATACGTCAAAAGCTCGGCCAAGAGTATCAAAAACGAGCTGAAATTAGTTCTAAAGTTCGTGATATTAGAAAAATATTAAACGAGGAAAAACCAGTATCTTAACCACGTGAGCGTTACTATAAAATAGGCTTTCAGTAAATTTCTAATACAATTTATTTTTTTTTTTAGCGTTTTTTGTAACTACATAGGATTTTCTCCTGAAAGAATACTCAGCAGTTTGGGTTTGCTCATGCAGTTATGTGCGTACTGGATGATCTGGTCGTGGTAGCAAGTAATCACCGCGACGCCTCCATTTTCACGTAGTTGCTGTTGTTGCCGCGTCGTTAACAAAAATCGTTCATTGCCGTTCTAAGATATTACAATTCTGAAACCCCCAACGATGTTATATCTGAAACACTCGCGGATAGCGTCGTACAGTTTAACCTTGTCGGAGATGGATACGTTAGCTTGCTGGTACATTATTTAATAACTCAGCTTTTAATTGTGATAGTTTCACATTTGAAAACTCAGTTCACAAACAAACTATGGTAGGTTAATCGCTTAAAACTAGATTAGCCCGAGAGCGGCTAGCAGCAATTAAAAAGTTTATACCGGTTCGAGACAGACTTCGCGAGAAACTTCAACAACGACAACAAGCGCAGACTGACTTTTCTGTATCAAGTGAACAACTGTTTACTCCGAGAACAAGTGCGACCAAAGATGTGAAAAAGTTAACTGAAGCAGTAATATACGGAGATATTCCTGAGCGAAAACGAGCAGCGAAGGTGCCGCTGCTTGATACGCTTGAAAAGATAGCAGCGGAAACTGAAAAGACCTCAGCGTTGTTACAAAAAAAAAAAACACCTGGTCCGAAAAAGACCAATGATGAAATAGTAAATAAATTACGCGCGCGATTTAACGAAGAAGGGTTAGCAACAATTGATAAGACTGACCATGCAGAGTTTCCTGCACTTGTTGTTACGACGTATGAAGACAGAAAGAAAATGTTAAAACCAGAACAGCACAAGTATGTAAGAGGTATACAACATTCGGCTGATTTATTTTACAAAATTAAAACTGAAAAAGGTAAAGTTAAAGGCGACAATGCGTCATATATTGAATATCTCAAAATGGTGAGTACTGTGTATAATAAATATGAAGAACAAAAATCACAAAGAAAACCACAAAGACAGCACCGGCGACGACAACAACCTGCCAAAAAAAATACATTTTTCTCCCGCTAAACAAGAAGAATCTTAACAACAACTACCACCCCAAGCTTCGCTTGGACCTTTGCCTGGACCATCTGATCGAGATGATGATGATCCTTTTAGTTATTTACAAGGTACGGATTTAGAAAAACTGGAGGAAGCATATGATTATAGTAGTGGGGAGGGATTTTCTAAATCTCAGAAATTGCCAGTAATTTCAGGTAGTGGTCTAGTTAGTTGTCCTGGTAATATTCTCAGTGATATATCACGGTTAGAGGTTCTCATCGGAGGGAAACGAGCCGGGAATAACTCACCGGAAGTAATTAATGAAGCAGCTGATATCTGCAGACGATTATTTGCCGGCGGTATCATGGACATTAATGTATATCGAGAAGTCATTACTGAATTAGTTGAAAATCACAGAGACGCCCATGGTTATGATGAAAATCCTATGGATGTAAGCGATTGATCACTAATTGAAAAACTACTAGTTTTATAACAAGATGATTGTACACTACAACCATGATAAACCCCTAAGCGTCTACGTGGTGAACTCACGATTGCCTGTTTACCGTACGTGGTACGGAGATGGTTTCGGCAATACCATTGCGGGGTTATTTACAAGAATGGCTCCCAAGGTGGCGCCGCTAGCTAAACAATTATCAATGAAAGACAGTGATATTAATCGTGATAAGGGAACCAGCAAAATCGGAGATTTCGTTGGAAATCTTGCCGGAAAGGCATTTTCTGCTGCGAAAAATAAAAAAGCATCATTGGTGCGAAAGAAACCAACAGTGCTGCCATCAACGAAGTGATGCCTGCAAAAATCAGCAAAGCAATAAATACTGCAGTGGAAGAAAAACTAGCGTCGTTGGCTGCTTCGGTGACTCCGTCGCCATTGACAGCTTCGCCGGTAACAGATAACGCTATCAAGAACGCGATAGCAGGAAGTGGTTTGAAACAAAAACAAAAACGACGATGATTACAAAGAGTTTCACAATTGAAAGCACTAGTATGTTATAAAATGTTTAAACGAACAGCTGATCCCGCGTTCGATATGGAAGCCCCACTGCGCAAAGACGATTCCGTCCGCGATTATCAATACTATTCCTATCATGCAATACAACCCGACCTACGATCGCGAGTTGAACTTCAAGTTCAAGATACCAGTAAATACCTTTTGCCTTGTGAAGCGTTTATCGAAATCGAAGGTGAACTCGTAACAAATGATGCTGTTCATAATGATCCACCATATGACATTAGCCCAACTATCCGACTTGGTTTTGTCAATAATGGCATAATGGCGTTATTCGAAAGCGCTAGATATCTCATTGATGGAAAAGAAATTGAATCAATAGACCGTGAATGTTGATGTTGCCACAACAATCATAGGGTTAGCGAGATATTCTGATGATTATACAAGATCAGCTGACCCGTCTGTGATGTTTTCTAAGGATATTACTGATCACCCTGAACACGTCCAGTATTCTAGAGTAAAGGCAACACATGCTTCTTAAGTTAATCCAGCACCAGCCGGATATACAAGACCAGCTGGTGATTTTGATGTCATAAATAATGTTTCAAATTACAACCTAGGATTTGCAACACGAGTAGCAACGCTGCAAGGACAGCGTCGACAATTTTCATGTGCGATTCCACTGCATCATATATTTGGATTCTGTAGAAACGTCCGAAAAGTTATTTATGGAGCGAAGCATACAGTAGCGCTTGTGCGAAAGGGTACTGATAATGATGCAATCTGGCATGATGCTGGTGTCCCGGAGGGTAAAGTCAAAATAACAAAACTATCATTGTGGATGCCAGTGTTAACTCCATCAATCACAGCAGAAGATCGATTACTGTCATTTATGGAAACATGCGGCAAATCATTGTTGAGTTGGTTATCAGTGACCACGGATATTAAACTGGATAATGTCGATGATATATTCACATTGCACCTGGCATCAAAACAAGGCGTTTCAGCTCCACGTCATATATTTGTAGCGTTACAGAATAATGAGCGAGTTGGTAATCAACAACGCAGCCATATGATATTTGATCAGTTAGGTGTTAGAGAAGTCTCGCTGAGAATAAACGGACAGCAGGAACCATCCGAGGATATACAACTTGATTACAATCACAACCATATTGCACGTGTATATCACAATATGCTGTCATTTATGGCACGGGATCAAAATGTTGATTCTGGTCTACAAATATCACAGTTGGATTTTAAGAGTTTATACCCGATTTATTACTTTTCATTGGAACATCTTGATTTAACAAGACAATCTGTCGTTGATATACACTTTAGAGCCCGTGTAACCCGTCCTGGTGGTATTATTAATTATAGAGCGGTTGCTGTCATTCTCAGTGATAAATCAATGTTGTTAGAAGGTGTTGGCGGACGAATGAGACTTATTGATGCACCAGTGGAGAATATGTAAACGATTCACAATTAGATCAATTGAAAGCATAAATGTGTTTTACAATAAAATGCCATATAGTGTTGTTAGTGTCAAGCTGACTGATGGTCAGGTCAAGAAATTACGATCAAAATCCGCTAAAGAATGTGGAACCACAATAACGTTGAAACCAGCGCAGATGTCCGGCGGTACACATAAAATATCATTAACGGATCGTCAAATAAAACATTTCAATGATGCAATGAAAAATAAGCGAGGGGTGCAAATTGTATTTTCGAAAGCTGCAATTGCCAACATGATAAAATCAGGTGGTATATTTCCATTGTTATCCGCAATACCAGCATTGATTGCAGCGGCTGCCCCAGCGGTGGTGAAAGCGGCGGCGTTGGGAGCCGTTGGTACCGCGGCAGGGATGGCGTTGAAAAAGGCAACTGGGAAAGGATATGAAAAAAGGGAAAGGGTCTAAGACTACCAGGGACTCCATATTCATGGTACAGCGGCAGATACGTTCACGGATCGGGTCTAAGACTACCAGGAACGGTTTATTAGTTGAAAGCCCAATTCTTCCTATGTCTAATTTTGATTTAATTGATGCTGCTAAAAAACTACCGATAAAAAACTTCAGAGGGTTTTTTATGAGAGATCAATTACCGAGAAAACCTAAACGCGTTGAAACCGGTATCATCAATCTTGATAACAGTAACGGATCGGGAACTCACTGGGTTGCATACGCGATTGATCCGCGTGGGATTGTTTATTTCGATTCATATGGGTTAGCCCCACCGAGCGAGTTTATGCGGTATATAAATTCAAAGAATCAATCAATTCCGATTTTTTATTCCACGCTGCCAACACAACAATTAAATGATCCACCGATATGCGACCGTGAGGTATTAAATGTCCTCGCGGAGATTTCATCGTCACAGAAACCACCTCATCTGATTGTAATTGAATACACGAGTGGGAAATTACAAGGTAATTTTAGAGAATCAATAAATTGAAAACCCAAGTTGCGCTAACAATAATGATTGATATTTGGGGACGATCTCTGTCAATGTAGAAACCCACCCCGAAAACATCTGTGGGTTCTATCGAGGATGTAAAAGAATAATTGAAGATGAAATCGCTGAGACGTTAAATTTAGCAAGTGTTGACCCGAACGAAATAGTTGTATTTCAAGATCGCCAGGGTAAATTGAAAAGCAGTAATATATCCGCAGATGAAATTTTGATACGGCAGAGCAACGCCGCTGAAAACTCTATTGCGCTGTATTCCAGCGACGGACGACTTAAAACCAGTAATATATCCGCGGATGACATTTTGATACGACAACGCGATGCCGCTGAAAACTCTATTACGCTGTATTCCAGCGACGGACGACTTAAACCAGGCGCACTTGTGTCTACGATCACCGACGCGATTGCTAACCACGGCTTCGAGCTGAATGATTATATGCGAAGTTATAATAATTTTCGCAAAAAATGTCGTACATAAATTCTTTGGAAATCCGCCTGTGATTGGCATGACTCTCGCTGAAATTAAAAACTTTCTGAATTTATTCTTTTTTAACGCGAAGGAGGGGAGGATGATGGATGGAAATGAAATCAAGGCAAATTATCTCGATATTTACAATGATGTTATTAAACTAATAGAAAATATTGAAAAGGTACAAACACCCACCAACGAAATTGTTAATAAGTTCTTTGGAAACCCACTTGTGGCAGGCACGACTCTCGCTGAAATTAGCGAGTTTATTTGCAAGCATACTCAAAATACCTACGTCGCTAATAATTTCTTTGGTGTCCCAGCTACATCTACAATGACTCTCAAAGATATTAATATGTTTATGGTGAGACAAACAACACTTAATACCATCGTGGATAAATTTTTGGGGAGAACACCTGTGTCTGAAACCACATCTCTGACAGGTCCGAACCTCGCTGAAGTTAAAAAAGCTATTGACGAACAAAAGCTCACCAGCGAAATTGTCAATAAGTTCTTTCAGGGCAGTAAACCCCAAGATATCACGACAAATTTTTCTAACATCGACTCTCATATTAAAGAAGAAGCACGGCTTGGAATCAACGGCCTTCTGGCTTCATTCTTTTCTAACAAGGGGGATGGGGAGAATGATAATGAGTTCTGGCGAAATCACGGTAAATTATCTCGATATTTACAACGATCTTCTTAAACTAAAAGAAACATTTGAAAAGGTAAAGATTCCGCATCTAGACATAGACGTTAAAAATATCGTGTATGCAACCAATCATGGAACCATGGAATGGATGAGAAACTATAATACTATATTACCCCTTGGTGGCCCGGAAGGGTTCGTGATTCTCCCCAAGCCAGAGTGGATCGATGGTATCTACAGGTTAACGTGGATCTCTGTAGATCAATTTAATATGATTGCGGACGGTAAAACCTACTCTGGTGGCACCGCGACGTTAATTTTGAAGGGTCGCGGAAAAGATTTTAATTTCGTCGCGGTTGATAGCTCCACCATTAGATCAAAAATAACCTGGTGTTTAGAATTCGTAGATGATTTTCCCGGCTGAAGCTACCATACCTACGACATCCCACCCCCGCTAACGATGGCGAATAATTGAAAACACCAGCGGGTTTAAAATAGTAATGACATCGATGAAAACAATTGAACCGATAATAGTCCCAGAGGTATCACAATCGCATCGATATCGATATGATACCGTGAAAGAGTTTTCCACGAACTTGAAATCACTTTCTGAGCGCTATCGTGAAAAAATGAAAAAATACCGACGCAACGTAGCAATCATCGACATCACCGTGTACTCGGTGTCCGGTGTGATGGCCAGCGCCGGCGTTATTTTGTCGACGGTGACCATGATGCAGTTCCAATTGCTATCTCCGCGGCAACAACAATTGCGGAAGTCGCCACCGCGATAACTAAAAAATTATCATCGTGTTCTCAGAAAAAACTCAGCGATTATACAGCTCGGTACAGAGTGGTATTTGACGCATACTCGAAATTATCCGAGTTGATCTCGCTGTCAGTAGATAATTCGTTCAAATCCGATGTTGAATTTTCCGCGATGACCCAGTTGTATAACTCCGCGATTTTGAAATTGGAAATCGAAGACAGTGTTAATAATAATGTCACTCGAACTGCTTCAACGAATCGCGGAGAATACCACTCCGATACGAACAAGCATGATATCAATAACATCAACAAACCCACAATTTAGTGTGAACTTCCCTTCTCCGATTCCAGTACGCGAGATCGCGCTGGCAAAATTACGAGTATATAATAGCTGGCCCAATATCAGATCGGTTGCATTTGGCGGTCAGCAACCCAATAACGCACTGGTGTTCTCGTATAAGAATAAACCCGATGATACTCCAGCGTGGGAAACTGTTTCGTTACCAACTGGGTCGTACCAAATTGAGCAAATCGATGCTGAAATTAAGCGTAGAATAAAATCAATTACTGGAAAAGAATCAAGCATAGCTATTAATCTTCATGAACAGACGCTCTCGTCGTCGATCGAAATAAACTCCCCTGAGTATGCCGTGGATATCTATAACAGCTCGTTAAGAACAGTGTTAGGATGGCCTGAAAAACCACCCAGAACCGCCGACTTAACCACGGGCGTACAATCATATCATGAAATCAATCCCATATATCGAGATAATTTATCTGATATAAAAAAAGGAAAAATCGCCGATAGATTCATATTTACCAACAAAAACACGTTGCAATGGGATTTTATTATTAAAAGAACAGATGAGTCAACTGTTACTATTTCATTTACGCTAACTGACATCACTGGTTATTTCAATGAAATTAATCAATTACATGAAACACAACTAGAACAACTACGGCAAACAAAATCGCGAAAACACGTTGAAATATTAAATCAGCTTGTATCTGATAT